>BMAW01100732.1:0-11138 GCA_019974015.1 Nephila pilipes | reverse complement strand
ATTACATTAAAAATGAAACAATTTTGCAAATTTAAACTAATTTATTCCTAATTATTTTATTCAAAGAAATGTTACATTATTTCACATTCAAATAAGGAATTTAACTGATGAGAAATATATATTCACTATAAAATAAATTTTTGTTTCCTATTTATCGAATACATAATGTTTCCTTTCCTTTCATGAGTATTTATTAACTCCAATTTATTGAATTATTCGTAATGCGTACCATTTATTTCCATGTAAAAATGCTTTAAAATTAAGCAAAAATATGCATACGTATTTAATAATCATATGTCATATTCTTCAACCGTGGTTTGAAGAAACGACTATTCCTAAATATAAATTTTGAACCTAGCTAGAAATAAGTTATTATTATAACAAGTAAGTTAAGCTTTTAATTAATAACAGCGTATTATATGTGTGAAAATCCACCATTCATAAAAATTCCCATTTTTATTTTTAAACTAGTTACATTATAATGATAGATGTACTATAGAACTAAGTTAATTCACAGTAACCGGTGGTTATGTTGACTAAACTGCAAAACTTGAATCCTAAGTTACAGTACAAAAGTAAATTTAGCGATAAGATAAATACCAACACCGACATTAATTTTTTTGCATTACGCTTACACTCTTTCGACGTTATTTTTAATTGTTACGGAAATCAGTTATATAAAATAAATATATAAATATAAAATTTTTTTATTAAAAATGGTTGAACGTATATCTAATTTTACTGACAGCAAAATCTTGAAAATAATTTCTTGCAAAATAAAAAAAATCTCTTTTGGAACTTTTTGAAAAATGGTGATTTATATTCAATGCAAACATTCAAATCCAAAGAACTAATAATAAAAAATAATTATAACGGTCGGCTTTCTCTTACCCCAAATTTTCAATTGATATTTCTCAAAGACATTCTGTTTTTCTTCACCTTTCTGCCGATTTTTTTTTTCTTTTTCTTTTGTGGTCTGCACTTTGTGGCGTTACGTTATTTCTACCTGACTCTCGTGTCATAATATAAAAAAATATAACTTACTCTAAGAATCAATAACTGATGCAAAGACACGCATGTCAGTTCCAACTCAACTATTTATTTATCAATTACTGTATTATAATAATGAATTATATGTCTTTCTAGGCTTTCAGATTAACCTACCAATTCAAATATTATTGAAATAATACTCTCTTACGAAATCCCTTCCACTTGAGGTTGTTTTTATCTGTCAAATCCTCTGCGACAACTATACCCAGTAACTACTCTTGACATTATCGGCCTCTCGCTAGAAATATACTTAAGAGTTAACCACACTCTTTTCTTTATCCTTTAAATTTAGGTTTACTTATATATCAGTATATCTGAATCCATTCACTTTATTTCCACCTGCATCTATTGAATATAATCAGGTTTCCTTTTGTTTGGGAAAAAATTGTTATTTACAGTAATCAATCTCAATTAAAGTTCCCAAAGTTCGTGAAGAGAAAATCGCGAATAGCCCAACGTCACATTTATACTATCAGGAGACTTTCGTCCTTCCGTATCATGCCTCTTATTCCTCAGACTTTCAGTGTACGAACTTTTCACCACTCATTTATTTTTTTTTCTGTTACTTTACTGCCTCTTTTCTTAGATAGCGATTCGTTTTTCGACCGTCTCCTCATTTTAATACTCTTTGTCTTAAACATTTTTGTACCCTTTTTTTTAAAGGCACTCTCCGTTCTCATTCGCAGTTTTGTTACTTTTTCAGCTTTTACTTCGCTGCCATATTCCTTCCAAGATTATCAATGGGCTTCTTTTCCTCACCCTCCTCTTTTACACTCATGTCTCTGTTCGTCTATTTTTGGATGCTTTTGAAGGTTTCCTTTCTGGTTTATCTATTGTTTATTTATTGCTTTTAGTTCTGGTTTCGGAAAAGATTTCAACTACTCCACGCTTCCCCCTTTTGCTCGTGTTTTTAAGACAATTTGGCATATTTCTTTCACAAATTTGTAATTTATCTCATTCGGAGTATACGATTATTATTGATAACTGGAACTCCAGCAAATGTTTAACCCATGATGTATAAAATAAAAAAAAAAGTGATTTTCTTCTCATAACAGGAAGACCTGATGTCATCTGAAAAAAAAAATCTGAATCTTGTGAAAAGGAAGCGATAAACCATGAGTTATGAGAACTCACGATTTAAGAGCTGCGAGCCGCAGGGGATGATTTCGTTTTTGCTTGTTATAAAATTACTCATATTGTTTACAAAAGAGTGAGTTATGGTTATTGTGAACTTCGGTGCAGTGTAAAGTTTCTCTGAAAAATACCATAATAAAATATGTAGAGCTTATATAATAAATTATTTCTTCTAAACAAACAAAAATTGAGAAGTAACTTTATCGTATTTAAAAAAAAAATGTACTCCAAAATATATAAATCAGTTTGACATATTTTCATATATATTACTTACGGCTTATGGTTTGTTCTGGAGTTATATTCAAAGTATCTTTCATTGTCTTGATACTTCCTGAAAGTTCCAAAAAAATTTTCTACGTCTTTCTGTGAAAATTATTATGAAATATTTCGAGAAAAAAATATTCACATGGGAATTGAGAATTGCTTAAATATTCTAACACAGTTATATTATGATCCTTTTATATATTCAAGACCTGTGAGTTGTTATGATGTCTTCAGGCCATAGAGATCCCACTTTGCTTCCGTCATATTATCTATACTGTTTATTAACCAATAATAAATAAAGCTTGTGTTGATCGAAATTTAAGAGCTAATTATCTTACTATTATAAGAAAAATCGTTGAACGATTATATTTGATTATCCATCTCAACCTTATAGAAGAATATCAAAGCAACGTATGGGAGGAGGATTTCTCTCATCAAGAAGCTTCATGAAGCATTATTTCCATTGAATTTTTCAACATCTGGTTTCACAAATAGAAAATACTTTTAATATCATAGTGAAAACATGTAATAAGAATATTTTTCCTAACGTTTTAAAGGTTAGGAGAATCAACTGGTTAGGATAATCAATAGTTTTCGCTCTCATATGACGCACAGCGCTACAATCAGATAGCAGCTGAAAATGGTAGCCGTTTTCTCCCAAGCTGCTTTTGAAAATGTTGTTCTCTTCCAACAGCAGATTAAAAGATATTTCTTAAAGAAATATTTAAGGTACATTAATGTAATTGTTTCAACGATTGCAACTTCCCTTATAAGCAATTGAGTAAATAATAAATAATAGAAAGATTAATTTGTAAATAAATAAAATATCTAGTATATATATACAATTTATAACTTTTTGAAACATTTAATTGTTATATTTACCTAAAATTCATTTTGTATGTGATACACTTTAAAAGCATGAAACTATTTATCATATAATATATATATATATATATATATATGTGTGTGTGTGTCTTTGAATCATTTCATTTACAAACTCTCGACAAATTACCCAAGAAAAATAACTAAATCAGCAACAATTGTTAGATATATTTTTCCTCATTATACAAAACTTTTCATGGTATCCGTACTGCCATCTATATGTTATCAAATTATCTAAAGTTTGCGAATTGTTATCGCTTGTAATAGAAAAAAGGCAGGAAAATACACGCGGACGAACTCAGATCGTCAGCGTGTATTGGGAAAAAGTTTCACTATGATAGTAAGCTTGTTCTTAACCATCAGATGGTTAATGAAGACTTAAATATAATGAAGTTCTTAATATTAGGTTCACTGTGTTCAAGTGTTTATAAATAATTACTAATAAATGGTCTGGATAATTGGATAAAATTTATGCTGTATATTAATTTACCTTTATATATCTTCGATTGTAAATCACAGTTCATAATGTTGATTTGTTTCATTTAAGGAAACCATATATCGAACTAGTACCCAGTACCTTAAAATCTTTGTTAATATCAAGGGGTATCGTAAATATTTAATTATTGCTAAAAATTATCAAAATAGAAACTTAACTTTTATTAATTACACTTATGATTTACCTCTGCATCATCTCCATCCAAAAATATGCATTTATCCCAGCGTTTCTTAAACCATTCGAAGATTGTAATTGAAGAAAATTTTGAATATTAACTTCGTTTTATTATGGATAATTTCAATCAACAGCATCTTGAAATCAAACAAATCAATACCAACAGATGTAATTTGCAACATTATGTTTGCAAGGATCAATTAATGTGCAAAACAAATTTTATCCAGACATCTTTTTTTTCTTAGTAATAATTTAAAATATTTGTGTTATTCTCCAATAAATAAATTCAAAACAAATAGGTTTACTACAAAACATTCGACAGAGTGGTGATGATTAAGGTATTTAGATTAATTTCTATTTTAAAAATACAAAAATATTCAGATTGTGTTCTTAAATATATATATATATGTGTGTGTGTGTGTGTGTGTGTGTAAAATACTTTTAATAAATGCAAATGAATCATAATTGTAAGCTACAAGCATTAAGCTTTAGAAATTATTAAAATTCTGATTATTGATAATAAAGTGGAATACCATCGAGACCATACGAAAAAGAAATACACGGTCATTCATGTTTAATTTATTTTGACAGTTTATTGAAAAAGTTATTTGATAATGTATAATGAAACAGGTTTATTAATAAAATTGATGTGCGTTATCATAAAAATAAAATTCAATGAAATATTATATCACTAAATTAAAGATATTAACATAATCAAGAAAAATTACATTTAGATTACTAAAGAGTGTAATTTAACTATACGTAATTAATATAAGTACAATTTAGTTTTAGATTAGCTTATTTTAGAAACCTTACGTGCGCGCGAGTCACAGCGCAAACAAAACATCT
Organism: Nephila pilipes; assembly: GCA_019974015.1. Taxonomy (NCBI): domain Eukaryota; kingdom Metazoa; phylum Arthropoda; class Arachnida; order Araneae; family Nephilidae; genus Nephila; species Nephila pilipes. The sequence continues at coordinate 6,289 of BMAW01100732.1, read as the reverse complement.
TTAAAAGCATGAAATATGACCAACAACTAAACAAACCTCATTAAAAGCACCAAAGCTATGCTTTTGGATAATATAACGCTTATATATAATTATTTCCGAAAGTTTTCAATACGTATTTCTTTTACTTTAATTATCCAGTCTTTAATTATTCTGCGTAATTATGATATTATGAAAATCACTCATGTGAATTAAATGCGAGAATAATTTCTAGAATTAAGTAAATAATTTTCATCAATTTATATGTATTTTCTATAATAAAAATATAAGTAAGAAAAGTTTTCTTTACGCTATATCTGTATTTAGAAATGGCTAAATGCAAAATATGGCGAAAGGAAATGTATTGAAAATGTATTGCGTTAATAGTCGATGTGAAGCTAAATGTCTGATGAAAGAAAGAAGGATGAAATATTACAGCCATACAAATATCAAACGCACAAGAAGAAATGTATAAGACAGGTGATAAATCTCTTGGTTTTACAGGTGAGCAGTTTCTCTTGATTTTCTATGGCTGGAAAAATATTTAACTGTTCGCTGATAAAGAATGAAACTTTTTGATTTTTAGTATAGTGCACAAAAATGCAATGTATAACTTTTAAATTTTAATTTTCGTTATAGTTCAACTACAAACTATATATTGAAATAATTCTGATTTGAGATAGAAATAAAACGTTTTCAGATTAACAAATTTTTTTAAATGTTTTTCTCCTCGAAATGCTATATTTAATAAAGTTTCTTAATACTGAAATCAGTTTTATTTATGAATCATAACTTCGAAATATCGAAGAATCATGCTTTTGTATAATGATCTTGAATTTATTCACAGATATCATTAAATTGAATTGCTTAATCTTTACTAAAAAAAAGATTAACTACGTGTGTGTTATGTGTAATTTATATTCCTTCTCCATTTAACTTATTTTTTCGTATGATATTTACAAAAAAAGCGCTTCACAAAAATTCTAGATTTCAATCATACTTTTGGTAAGCCAACTTTTAGATTCTATTAAAATTTATTTCCTTTATATCGTCATAATCGTATAGTAATTTTACAAGAAAATAGTAGTAAACGAGTAAATTCGCAGTGATTTTTATAATATATTTTCATGCAACAACCCAAAACTGAACAATCTAAAATGATGAAATTTATTTTTAAATGTCAGGTCATTTTCACTGTCAAAATAAACCTTATTTTTATTTTATCATTCGTGAATGTTTTAACAGTACTAAATATTTTCTTTTATTAAATAGAAAAAGAAGCTATATTTATATATGCATATATATGTGTGTGTTTGTGTGTGTGTGTAATGAAAGATCAATGTCATTGCTATGAAGTGATATTTGAATAAACTCCTTTGGGAATTTATTAACTTTTAGAATAATTTATTTTTAAACTAAAATTAATAATGCTTTGCTTTGGAACTATCCTTTAAAACAAATATTCTCGGTAAATATCACATTGTGTAATTTTTTCAATTCACCAATTACATGAGGATTTATATTGAATTTACTTAATTCTTATATTTTTCCTCATTTTATTCTTATGTTAAGAAGAAAAAATTAAATGATTAATATGGAATAATCTGCATTAGTTTTGTTAAAAAATATATATTTTTAGACTATGCATTAATAAAAATATATGCCAGTTTCATAATCATTATAATAAAACTAGAAAAAAATAACTATAGACTCATTCCATATAAAAAGCTTTTTTTTCGTCGCCAAAAGTGTATTTCCCCTTAAATTTTTTTTTAAATGATTTTACTTCAAAAAAATAAGAAAAGTTACAAAGGACTACGCATTTACGTATTCCTAAAGTAATTCGCTTAATGAATGAAGCAACCTGATCTCAGTTTAATTTTGGATTACCGGCAATGATTTCAATCTCAAATCTTTAAATATGGAGACAACTATTTTTATTTGTTTGTCTCAACATATAACTAAAATTTCTATCGAACCAAAAATTCTATCGAAAATGATGAATTGAGAGAAGCGTAAAATAATGAATAAACAGAAGCATAGACCGTGACGTATTTACAAAAAATGCTCCAAAAAGGGGAAAAAAAGGCGTAACTGAAATTACTATTCTTTGCGCAGTTAAATGTTTAAATAAATTCACTAATTAATCTACCCTCCCCCTCCTCTTTTCCTTAGTAGAAGAGGTTCAAATTTACTTTTCGTAAACTATTTGAACAACGTGTTATTCGTTTCGATAGATTTCAAGATTGAATAATTAAAAAAAAAATTAAATTCCAAAACTGGTGCTTGTCAGTGTTATTTTCAAACATTTGCCGAAATTCAAGAAATTAATAAGCACAATAGAAATGATTTCAGGCTTCTTAAAAAACATGAATCACACAGTTAGCGCAAGAATCGTAATTTTCGATATATACTTTGAAAGCTAGGCCTCAAGTTATATAAAAAAAATTTCCCTTCAATATTATTAATTAAGAAAACTATTTTAAAGATATGAATTAAAATTATTCAGAACAGCAATAATAAATATTTTAAAGAAAAAAAAACTTTCGATGAGCTAAGGTCAGGAAGTTAGAGCGATCAGGAAGATATATATATATATATATATGTTTTAAATAAACCTTTTCTATTCATGCATGCATTAGAAAGAAAACACCTGTTCGGATGCATTTTTTTTTTTAACAAATTGTTAATTTTCATTATAGCGCTATATTTGTCCAATATTTTTCTCTTATGCATTTCCAAGAAAGTAAGTTCCAGGTTGCGACCTTAATCATAAGTGAATGTAATATATTGCACATAATCTACCTTTCCTCGAAGATATTTAATGCATCTTCAAAAAGCAAATCTTTTGGAAGGTGCTATATGTATCTTTGAGAAATATGTGCTGTACGGGATGATTTGAATAAGCTCATGATCTACTGCAGTTTTTTAGACTATTCAATACTTTGAATCGAATCCAAAAGGAAATCCAAAATCAATATGTAAAAATGACTTCTTACACGTCTTATACACATGAGTATTATGGTAGGTATGAAAATGGAATATATCACCTTAGAAAGGACGAAATATTTGTTAAGCTACCAAATAACTCCTAATTATCGCCAGAAGTTACATATCCTGTGGGACATCGTTCAACACTATTTCTTTTAGAGAAAGTTAAAAGTATAACGATGTCTAGGTATTTATTGAATCATTATCATTTATCATCATAATTAAGTCATTTATTGAATTATTCAATCAATCCTGCAACATCTCTAACTCTTCGCATTGTAAATTCTAATAAATTAACTTGAAAAGCACTTAATTTACTCAAACTTAAGAATAGTTCAAAAATCCTGAAATTTTTCAACAATCCATATATATATATATATATATATATATACATGTACACACACACACACACACATATATATATATAAGTGGAGATTGAACAACACATCTTACAAATTTTCGTTTGAAATCTTTCGTAAAATACAACAGCACAACAGAATCAGCTACTAAATTTAAGGATAAGTTCTATGTTTAGCTTAAAAGCTTCATGAACTGAATTTTCTCTGAAAAAAAATTGTTTCCTATAATTTTCATTAATGTATCTGCTCCTCATTATTCCATATTTTTTTGGAAAACTAAATAGTGACGTTTTGTGTTTTTAAAAAAATTGTTAATGTTTTTTATTTTAATTTCATATTGGTAAGCAAAATAAAATAGTATTTACTTTTCAATTAAAAGATGACATCAAGGCATATATTTCCAAGATTTTTCCAACTAAACTGGATAACTGAAGTTTCAAAAACTAAAAACAATATTTGTTAATTGTTCTTTCATTCTATGAAACCTACATTTTCATTTATTGGGAATTAAATAATTAAACAAAAAACATGTAAGGCATACATTATGCTGATATGTTACATTTTTGAAATTCGTAAAAAATGAATATAGATTTATTTTGAATACCTAATTACAAACTTTTGAAATTGCTTTTCTTTTCTTGTAAAGATATTGGTCACATATATTTTCTAAACTTTTTGTCAAGATTATCATCATTTCATCTTATTCTGATTTCAACTTCTAATACCATTTAAATACAACCCAATTCTTATTGAATAAATAATACATTTTATTCCCATTTAAATCTGAGTACTAACGGTAAACTCTTAAATCTCTTACGAAACATTAATAATAAGATTTTTTTTTATAATTCTGTTAAAGACAATACTTTTAGAAACTTGTCTTTTCAAGCTGGACGTTTCAAAAATGTAAAAATATTATACACAAGAAATAAAGAACCTTTCTGTCCGAACAGAATAACAGTTTGAATTTCCTTGAACTTATTTTCTCTTCTGCAACGTTTTGTACATAGTGACTTAAATTTCTCTACTTACTAAGTTCATGAAAAAGCTTAAATACATTTATCTAGAACCGAAAATGCTATTTGTTTAGAATTACTCTTAGAATGTGAAACTATAGTAACGTTACGGCAAGTTTTCTCGTTCTTTTTGATTTGTTGAATGTATGTATCTGTTGACAGTGTAATGAATATAAAAATAATTTTTGGAATGGCGCCAGACAAATCATAAAAATATGTCTCAATGACTCAAAACAGGAAGATCGTAAATCATGACTTAATACTGTTGGATACAAAAAGAGCTAGCTATAGGCAGAATAAAAAAACCGGATGAACGTATACTATTTTTTACTTCCTGTAATGCCTTTTTAAGTCAGTGCAAATGGAATGTAATTTTAAAAATACTTTCCAGCACAGAAAGTCTTAGAAATATCTTCAAAAGTTACCCTTTAAACTTTTCAAAAGTTACCCTTACAATTTTTATCAAATAGGAAATCCTTAATAACTGGGCCGTAGCATAAAGTGTAATGTCAATAATTTTCTCACTTTCAATACAATAACAAAAGCAATTACATAAATATTTATTTAAGCACGATTAATTACAAAATCATTTTAGAGTAAAATTAATACAATCCAAATGACAATAAGTAACTGAAATGCTTAATTTTTGTTCAGTGAAATATATCACCAAAATCCAGAGAAAAATAAAAATATTAAAAATCTTAAGTCATAATAATCATACATAGAAAATTACATTGACACTCTCTCTGCGACAATATTGCAACCACATTTTATTATAATTATATATCTAAACATAATGAAATTTATGTTTATATCATGTCAGCGCATGGCATATTTCAAATTCGATTCGAAATTTGTTTATATTGCATTCTAATTTTGTGCTAATTATTACAACAGTTGCTATGCTTCTTCGCTGTAAAGGGAGAAAATACAATACTAGTGTAATTTTAACTACAGAATTAGTGCAGCATCATATTTGTTTAAAGAGAACAAAAAAAAAAAAATCACAGAAAGAAAAGTACCCTCAAATGTTCCATCACTCCTATTATGTTCCAAAATCCATCACCCCTATTAATCCGAATGGATCTGTCCTTTATGGTGAGCTAACTTTTCATTCAACCGATTCATCTTTCCCCCTTGGCTGAACAATAACTTTATGCTATTTGTTTTTATTTGCGTTATCGACAGATGTTTTAAGTCGCTAGTTTTCCTTTTTGTAAAAGTTTATTCTTTATCTGAATTTACGATCTTTCAGTTTTTAAAAGCATAAGCATATCTGCTTAGAATCTACATAGTATCATATTTCAATATTTAAATTCCATTACATGACAAGGCTTTCGCAATTACTCTTTTCTGTTGAAGATAGTAAATTATACCTTCTATTATTCCCCCACATCATCTATTTCCTTCCCAGAACAAACCTTTACTCTGCTATTTACTGAGACACACACACTTATCAAATTATACAAAATGAACGGGTAGCAATGAAATATTTAATGGATCCATAAATTAACATGGAGCAAAACGCGAATTCATTATTCAGTAGTCTTCCACGCTTTTGTGTACTTGGCAGTACGCGTTTAATGAAAGTCAGAAACGATATTGATTTTCCCCCAGCATCTTTTCAAATCAGTAATAACGTCCCAGTTTACCCTGGAAATGTCGATAGCTTCATCTACTTGACAAAACCGATCCTTTAATCTTACGGATTGTGTAATTCTTTCATGATCTTGTGATAGAAGAGAATGCTTTTGAGGGCACGAATCGCTATTCTGCGTTGGAATTAATATTAATCTCGAGAATATTTTGATAGGAATTTCGAAGGACGATTTTCCAGATTCAATGTGATGGATATATTACTTAACAGTCGCTGAATTTCCACCTTTAGGATTCTGTTTACGGAGCATTTTCCTTTGCTCTTAAAGGCTGAATATTTTGGAATATTGT
>BMAW01100728.1:13630-28536 GCA_019974015.1 Nephila pilipes | reverse complement strand
TTGTTAGAATAAAATATTTTTATAAATAATAAAATATTTACAAAATATTCTATATATATTTGATAGGAAAAAAAATTCCTATTTTAAAGACGAATAAAGCATTTGTTATTTTTTCAAACTACCTAAGTAAATAATTTGTAAGCGAGAAAGAAGATGAAACATAACCTCTAAAGACCTGATTAAACATCGATTAGAAACTTATTTTTTCTTCCAGCGATAAACCAACACATTAATTTCGCTTTCAATTAATTCGCTTTCAATTAATTCGCTTTGAAATTATTTTTATTCTTCTTACACATAGCGGTGTCTCATTCATTTAAACGATCAGTTTATGCTTTTAACTTCATTCTAGAATGAATTAATTTTTTTGTGAGGGCAGAATTTATTTTTATCTGTCGAGCTGGAAGGCCTTTTAGTTTCAATTCACAAGAATATACATAACAAGTAAAACATAATTCGAAAATAAAGAAAAATGAGGTAGACTTCATTTAAGGCTGAAATTAGTTTCCAAATCTATCACTCGTAATAGATGTAGAGTTGCATTTGATTCAGATTCAATAGCAAATGCAGATTTCATTAATATAAAAACCATGAAACATTCGCACGTGGTTAGACAATTTTTAAGAAAAGAAAAAAAGAAGACTTGCTGTAGAAAAATCCTGTATAATTTTCTAGATCTAGCTAGATATCACTTTTAAGGCTTAAAGGGTGATGTTAACGGATTAATTAACATAGCTAATGAGTATTTTGAAAATGATTTCTCTATTTGTGAGAGTTTTTTCTAGGATTAAGAAGTGAATGGTCTAATTGATCTTTGTTCCAAATTAAATTTGAATACGATTCAAAATACTTTCCGCCCGCTTGACCAACCACTGCTACTCCAGATCAACTTCGGCAACATGCGGAGGCAAGTTGGGTTCTCATAATACCGCAACAAGACGTCCAAAGCATCTTTCTTTCAATGCCGATGCTTGTAACAGGTTATTGTTATCTGAAGTGGCAACACACAAAACTGTTTCATCGTCTTCCTCACCTCCCAGAATGCTGTATTTTTAATCATTTCACCTTTATCTCTGTAATATCCCTCACATTTTAGTTAAACTAGAATTCTTGAGGGAGTTTTGAAAGCATTTTTGCTTGAATTTACGATTAGCTGTATTACTTTATTTATTTGTGTTTCTACGAATTAAAAGAAACGTTTTCATTAAAAATTCTAAATTATTTTTCTGCTTCTAAAAAATTCTCAAAGATATTTTTTAAAATCTAAAAAGGCAGAGGACAGACGATAGAACAGATTTGCACTCAGGGAACTTTCACTCCTATATAAAAGTTTTCATCCATAAGATAACAGTTTAATTTAAACATTTTAAGCAAATGTGTAGAAATTTGTTTGAAAAATAAAATATTTCAATTCATAAGCATATGTTTAGGAAGTTTTTTAAAAGGCTTGTTTGTGCCGATGTATAATTATTTTATTATTTCGTATAATGTGGGAAATGGAAAGCTAAACTTGTCCTTTAAAGAGCTGTAAATGTGTCACGCAATATGTTTCTACGGTTTGGTAATAGGAGGATTTTAAAGATAGACATTTTTCTGAAATGCTCTTATGATAAACTTTCTGGTAAAGGAATACAAAATAAAGAAGAGAATAATCAGAGTACTGTTGGAAATGCACTTTTTTCACCTCATAATTCATATTCACAAAAATTTATATTTTTTATTAAATTTTTAAAGCAGTTGGTTAGAACGAATAACAAAGTAGCTTTCAATACAGAATTTTAAAAAATATCAAACAAATTTATAAAAAGTAAGCGTGTTTCTCAGTAGTTGAATTTATTCTTTTCTAAAGCTGAATTATAAAAAAATATCTAAAAATAATGAAAAGAATTTAAAGTTACATTTTTAGATATTTTCATCATGGAATAAAATAACGTAAATAAAATCAAAGCTAAGCGATACAACGCAACTCGAGTTTAACATCGAAAAATACTTTAATTTTCTAACCATGATTATTAAACTTCAAAACAGTAATATTAATAAAATTAACCAGTAAAAAGTATTTGAAATCAAATTCAAAAATCTTAATTTTCAGTTGAGATTCAAGGTATGTTTGAAATTTAATCATGTTTAACAAAAGAGTTACACACACATTCCGTGAAATTAAACTAAAGTTATCAGAAGCTCCAATCAGGATATCGAAATTCTGAAAAATAAATTTACTTTCGCAGACTGAGGGGGAAATAAATATTTTGAATTAATTTGAAAGAGAGATGTCAAAGATATAAAACGATAAAAGATAAAGATAAAACGATTACAGTGTATTCATGAGATCAAATCACAGGAAGTAAAATTAAACAAGATTTTTCTCCTAAACAGTGAAAGAACGATTAATTAAAACTTAGAACAATAATTTATCATTTTTTATTTCGGTAATTTAACCGTTTGTGAGGAAAATCAGCAAATTATAAGAATATAAGTTTCTGATTAACTGAATGATTCTGTTCAGAAGTGAGATAGGAAAAAGATATAAACACAAATAAAATGTCTATATTGGAGGATCGTACCAAAAACATCTTTAAAACTTGAACTATATATAAAATGAAACTTTTTGATCATTCAATTACGCTATTCTGATTAGCTAAACCATTTTTTTTCGATTATTTGAGATTTTGTTACGTATAATAACACAGGACTGATTCGTTATTTCTGAAACGGCCAGGTGGGGTTTTTTTTTGTTAAAGTACATAAAAAATTAAAACTAGAAATAATATGTTTTATAACTGCATTTGTACTTTGAAATAAATTTTTAAAGGGAACAACTATAAACTAATTTTTGTTCCCTTTATGATATTAAATAGTTCTTTTTTTCCCCCAAGTGATGAAAAGGTTTTGGGACACCTTCGAAAATTGTATACCGTCAATCAAAGCAAGAAATAAAGCGAGAAAATAATAATAATTAACATTCACAATTCAAGTTAATTTATAATTTTAAAATGAATAAATAAACATTTTATAGAAAATGGAGTACGAATCGACAAACAGATTCATTACATAACGTGTACACTATTCAAAGAAGGAATCCAAAATAATTTGACTTTTAACAATTCCTTAAGATTTTCAAAATATATTTAAGAATTGCAAAAATAAATTTCATTTCGAATGTGGTCATAATACGATCTTCCTTTTTATTAAATAGTTAATATTAAAATGCTTCAGCAATGTTTAAAATACTATGAGAATAGTTTAGTATCGTTCCATCTTAATTTCTAAGCATAATCAAAATAATAAGTTTTAGTCATTTAAAAAAAAATTAAAGAATAAAAAAGACTGATATCTTGCTTTCTGCAGAAAATTTTAAAGTGCCACACATAAAATTTTTATAAACAACTTGAAAATCACTGAAAAGAGATCGACATAAATTCTACAACATTGTCTAAAATCTTGATGCTCAATTTTTATTGCTCATTTGCATGTGACTGCTTTCCAAAAGCTGAATAAGTGATGTTTTCCAAAAGTTGGATAAGTGAGGATAATCAACTGTTCATCCGATAATTGGGATTTTCGGGATAAGAGTTTCTCTTCTGATTTCATTTACATTGGAGGAACCTGAAAAAGTTTTGCTTACTATTAGGGCTTAGCTAGTAATAACTCAAAAGTTGCCAAAAATTATCCATATTTTTTTTAATATGGTTGAAAAATAGATTTAAAATACTCCAAAGAATATAAAAAGGATATTATTCATAAAAAAATTTATAAATTAAAAAAAAACTTCTCAATTAATAACTGATTTTCCATTGAATTGCTATAAATGGGCTCATTCTTGCAAAGATTGTCAAACACGAACCATTGTCAAGAACTAAATTAATATTGAGTGTGATTTCAAAGTTCTAAAACATGCCTAGATGTAACCAAAAGTTTATAACAATTGTCCTACAAGTGAGAAATGTTGCAATAAATAAGTATATCTGTAATATTGGAAAGGAATTCATTGAGAAGTTAGTAGAGTGTGAGAGATATCATGAATCTTTGCCCTGTAGAATTGCCGTTGTAGAATTTTAGCCTCATGTTTCTGTAAAGAATGTTTTTTTAGTATTACTTATAAAAAATGGAATTTTTATGCTCTTTCCCGTAAAAAATGAAATTTTGTATGATATTTAGTTTTTGAAGTAGATAAAAAACATCTTATTTTGTGAAACGGATGAACGTTTCAAACAAAAAAAAAATTATAAAATACAAGTACGTAATAATCTAGTATTTTCCGAAAAATTATTTTTAACAAGTATGTTATTATTTCTGAAAAATATGATAATTCTATGATGTAGATTTCTAACAACGAAAACCCGAAATGTGAAATATGAAATGAAATTAACAACATTTTAAAAAATTGATAAACATGTGTTTTCTTCTACAGTGAAAAAAATAGCAACAAAAAATGCACTCAATCTTAACTCGCCTGATAAGATCATGGTCTCGTTGAACCCATTTCTTAACTTTGTTATAACATTTCGAACACCGTCTGCTCCCTGCAAGTAAATAGAAAAATGTCAAAATTAATATTTTAAAGTAACGAAATTATCTTACGATTACATTACTTTGAAAATTTAAATGAGGAGACAACAGTTTCAAGGGGAAAAAAGGCATAATTTAAAGCACTTGAGGGTAATGCGACAAATTCTAATTGCAAACTGGGCTACAGTGATGTTGAAAAAAATTAAAAGCATGGGGCTATTGATGCTATGTATTCTCTACAAGTTTCTTAAAAAATTTTGGTTTTCACTTTAGATTTCTGTTTCCAAATTTCATATTTTGCAAGATACTTTTTTTTGCAGCCAGCATAGCCAATGAAGGTAATAAACCGTCAATTGAAAAGTCCCCGGCCTACCATAGTAAAACACATTTTTTTGGCAAAATTATTTTTTTTTATTCAACATAATTCCCTTCAAGGGTGATACACTGATTATAGCGAACCTCCAACTTTTCAATACCATTTTTGTAGTACAATTTGTCCTTTGCTTCAAAATAGGCCTCAGTTTCGGCGATCACCTCTTCATTCGACGAAAATTTCTTCCCAGCGAGCATTCTTTTGAGATCTGAGAACAGGAAATAGTCGCTGGAGGCCAGTTCTGGAGAATACGATGGATGAGGAAGCAATTTGAAGCCCAATTCATGGATTTTTGCCATCGTTTTCACTGACTTGTGACACGGTGAATTGTCTTGGTGAAGCAGCACTTTCTTTTCCTTCAAATGCTGCCGTTTTTCGGCGATTTCGTCCTTCAAACGGTCCAATAACGCTATGTAACAGTATCTGTTGATGGTCCTTCCTTTTTCAAGGTAGTCAATGAAAATTATTCCATGCGCATCCCAAAATACAGACGCCATAACCTTGCCAACCGACTGTTGCGTTTTCCCACGCTTTGGAGCGGGTTCATCGTGTGCAGTCCACTCGGATGACTGTCGATTGTACTTCGGAGTGAAATGATGGAGTCATGTTTCATCCATTGTCACACATCGAAGCAAAAACTCGGGTTTATTACGCTTGATCATCTTCAAACACTGCTCCGAATCATCAACTCGTCGTTGTTTTTGGTCAAAAGTGAGCTCGCATGGCTCCCACTTTGCATAGAGCTTTCTCATACCCAAATATTCGTGAATGATATGATGTACACGTTCAGTTGATACCTTTAGAGTGTCTGCTATTTCATTCAATTTCAATTTACGGTCATTCAAAATTATTGTGTGAATTTTTTAATGTTTTCGTCGGTAACAACCTCTTTTGGGCGTCCACTGCGTTCACCGTCTTCGGTGCTCATTTCACCACGTCTAAACTTAGCATACCAATCCTTGATGGTTGATTTTCCTGGGGCAGTGTCCGGAAACTCGGCATCTAGCCATGTTTTTGCTTCAACTGTATTTTTTCCCTTCAAAAAGCAATATTTTATCAACATGCGGAATTCCTTTTTATCCATTTTTTTCACAATAACAGAAGTTGCTTCACTCAAAATGCTAAAATTCACAAACTAATGATCCGACAAATTTATACACGCATCTTTTGAGGGTTAGGGCTAACTAAAAACATATGGATTTTATTCTAGTAGCGCCATCTTGGTGTCAGGCCATGGACCTTTCAATTGACCTGTTAAAGCTTTTTTTCCTATTTTTCTCGAAACATCAATTTCTACCAAACTTAAGCAAAAAGAGCAATAAAAGAAAAACGTAATTTATTATTTTCATTATTTTTATGAACATTACTTCATTTCTTTCTTAAATTAGATGAATGTAAATAAGAAAAGAAGCCAAAAGCTCACCGATTCCCTCCAATCCCCAGTCTATATGATGATATGTTGACCAGGTCATAATATTAAATATAATAAACGTCTTAAATAAAATAAAAAATGCAGATATTACAACTACGAGTGAAGGTAATACTACACTAAAGTGACCGTATCGTTTTCATGTAAAATATTTATCTGAAAATACTGGAATTCATGTAGGAAATATAAGCGACTTGGGCTAATACATCACATAATACTGAAACGCATTTTAAAACCTAACAGTATCATCATTCTATTACATTTCTTTGAATCCTTCACCACTTCCTAAACAAGGTAATCTTACCAGATTGAAATTACAAGGACTCTCCTGAGAAACCATATAAACAATATACAACCTCGTTATCGGGAAAGACGTGCCACGAATTTCTGAAGATGCTTCTCTATCGCTTTTTCGCAACTGCCTTTTCAGAATAGTAGAATCATATGTTGGTTAACTTTGAAATTAACTCTGAAACCACCAAGAGGCCATTTCACCCACAGATACTCTAATTGAAATTTTTTGAATATTTTAATATTTCTCATCTAATTTATTTTACCCTCTGCTAAAACAATCTACTTTACATTCATTCCGTCTCATTTAATTAACAATGATTCTCTAGGCCAGTATATAAACCCATTCTAAAAGGAATAAGACTACATTTAACTGAAAAGCTTATAATGATGCACATTTTATCTTTCCTGAGAGGAGGAAATAGGATACAAGGGAAAAAAAAAATTTTTTTCGTTCAAAAACCTCTACTGAATAACCTGTTAAGAAGTAATTACGTTGGATGGCTGCTAATTCTGCTAATGATGGCGTTAGTAATGCGATATCCTTCTTTTTCAGTGGATGGTTTATTCGAATATTATACGTCGTAAGATAAGTCATTGTATATAAAACAGTTTTCTTAAATAAACAAAACTAGTGTTTTAATATTTTAAAAACTCATTTTTATTCAATTGTTTTAATAAGTTCATTGTTTTACCCTGTATTTTAAAATAATCTATTATATATTTTAAACCAATGCTCGGCAACCGATATGCGTTTTTGTGGTCCATTTCGTATGAAATTTAATTAAAAGCCGTGAGCATTCTGCTCATAAAGGGTCATCGTTTTAGTTTCCTCAAACATATTTTAAACAAATTACTTACAATTATAATATTGATTACCATTGAAAGTGGTCGCGATCACAGTTGCGAATTCGTGACTACTTTGTTTCCAACGAGTCGTTGGCTCAAATTCGAATGCCATGAAGAACTCCCCTTATAGCGAGGCTGACATACGTTAAATCTGTTATGATTCCATGTCCTCAACTTTGCCATGGTGTTGAAATTTTGAGAAGGTTGATGAGGTTCAACAAAATACTCGGTCCCATTAGCTCTCGTGTTGTCTCTAATCACGTCATTCATAAACAATCAATAAAGTTTACCATTTAAAATAGTCAGGGATGATCCAAAGGTCAGAAAGTATTTTAACTTTTAATTTCATGATAAAAAACATTTTGCACAATCCGAATATTCAGAATTATTACTATGAGGTTGCATCAAAAAATACTTGCGTTTGAAGACCGATGACACTGTTCAGGAAAGTTGGTGTTACCATCATGATCTGCTTTTTGTAAAACGGCGTCGAAAAAATTTGACACTGATTCAAATGTACTGTGTATAGATGTAAATCCATTGTGTATAGATGTAAATGTACTGTGTAAATTCACTGCGTATATGCAAGGTTGGTTTCGACTGCTGCCGCGTCCAGTTGTCATTGTCATATAAACATTACAATCCACAGTCGAGTGTCTACAGTCGATGAAATATCACTACACATCGGAAACCAAGCAAAAATTTGAACAATGAGCTCCTTCAGGAGAATTTGATATTATTAATATTCTGTAAATATACACGTGCTATTTATTCAAATCGGCGGAAGATGTTCCACCTATATATATATGCAATATTCGAAATTGCCATTCGTTGCACAAGGGGTCACTCAGAAGGACACTTCCGTGAGATAGACATCGTGTAATCTGTACGCTGCTAAAGTTAAATATGTTCTTTCAGTTTCTGTTTAGTAGTTTAATATTTTGTCCAGATATAAATGATAAATAAAAGTTTTTAATATAAATGGGAACTAAAAGTTCTTCGAGTAATGAAAGCCAAATCTAAATTAAAATTATATAGAGTAATAACAAATGATGCCAGATTAATATAAATCACGCTACTTTTTCCCGCGTTTGATTATGTTTACTATCTTCTCATGGGTGTTTCATTTAAATTGCTGAAAACGCACAAAATTTATATGCAACCAAATTTCTCATACTTATACTTCTCCTTTAAGAATTATTGATTAAGATTATTGTGATTAATTTTTAGTAAACAATAACAGTAATTTTGAAAAAAAAACTTGTGTAAGTTTATTTGTATGAAAAAAGGTCCCACAATTTCATCATAAAAATTTACATACTATAAATTATACACTTTTCACAAATCAAAGTTATTAATCCCCTTAGTACCTTTCGAAATCAAAAATAGTACATTTTGTTAAACTTTTTCGATTCATCATAAATCAATAATATTTGCTCATTTTAATATGAATCTTTGTCATTTTTTTAATAAAGTGTAAAGTTTAAAGTATGGAATCAATTTTTGCTATTAAATTAATAATTTCTTAAGCAACGTGAAATACTCATATAAAAATTTGAAAAATAAAAATCAGCTTACCTTCTGTAAGCTAATAACATTTGAAAGATGTACATTAGAACCATCATTCTTATACCAAATTAAAGCTAAATAATGAACTTATTCCGCAAACCTCAAATTTTAAATTTATTTCAATTTTAAAAGAACTGAAAAATTAAATATGTCATAAAGTTTCGAATTTGTAACTTTTTTTTTATTTACCATGCTTTACAATAAAATCTGACCATCCCAGTAATAAAACAGAAGTTCACAGAATAAAGATATATAAGTACAACACCTATGTAAAATTTTAAATGCAAAACTTTTTTTTAACTCTGTGGGAAATTGTGAAAATAAGAAACTGAGGAAATGCGATTTGTTTACATTGAATTCAATGAAAAAGTCGCTTTTAATATTACCATTATTATTACACAGGACGTAATAGTTGTCGGATTTAGACGCGGCTTGCTTTAAAACGCTCCCAACATTCCACAATATTTTTTTCAAAAAACAAATTTGAAAAATCAAATTTTCGAAGGTGCAAAGGTACTAATTCCCCTTAAGTGAGAATTGTTATATCTGTACCATATTGCGGGGTAATTTTCAATTTGTATGTTCGACAAAGAACAGAAAATTAAATATAAATTCATTATTCATATGATGTTTGTTAGGATCATATGTAGCCATTTTTCCGTTTATCTATATTTAAATTTTTATTAATTTATATTTTTATAATTAAAGGGTCATCTTTCTTATTTACATAATATATACAAAGTTCAATCTGTTATGGTTATTTAGCCTAGGTGATTGGTTATACAGATAATACTTTGAACATTTGAACATTTCATTTCGTGACATTTAGTTTTAAACATCAAGAAGCGGATTGATCGACAAGAACATCAAATTGATTTAAATATTCCGATTGATCTTTTTTTGTTCAAATATTTAAAATATAAAGACTACAATTTAAACCACTCTTTTTCTGATGTGGAACGAACTTAGACTGTGCTTCTTTTTTTTTTGAAAAAAAAAAAGATTTATTTTCCTCATGTTTAATTACCTTTTAAGTATTAGGACACAATCCCAAACGGATGTTTATTTTTTATATAATGGCTGTGAAAATTAGTTTCTTTTCACAAGTAATAGTATGAGAAGAATAAGAGCTGAGGTCATCCCTCTGATGTTGCGTGAAAGTTAGAATGCCATCTCTCGTGTCTTAATCATCAAGTGACCTAATTCATGTTGATGTGGTCCGGCTTCAATAGCCCTTGGGTTGCTCTTAGTGAAAAGTAAATAATTAATCTATGTACACCACATTATTTAATAATTTAAGAAATAAATTAATCGTAATCTAAAGGATAAATATTATTCCATTTGGCAAACTATAGCAGAAGTTCGAGTCTGTAACCCTCCAATCATTCGATTGTTGCTCTCAGAAGCTCTTCTTACTCCTTCGTGTTTCATCGTTTCCGGCAGAGTACGAAAACTTTTGCATTTTTCGGTAGAAGTTAGGAGAATTGGATGTCTGAGCTAGCATCCACATCTCCTAACTTCCCCGCCATTCCAACGTGAGGACTTAATGTGCCGTAGAGTTAAGGTACATAGCCTCGCTACACGAGTCTTTAGTGACACCATGACTCAAACCCAAACCTCGCGATACTGACCACTAAGCAGCCATTGGAAAAATTGAAGCTGAATATGTTGATGCAAATATGGTCATTTTAATGTTGAAACATGTAGTTTGTATAATCCCTTGAACATTCTCGACTGTCAAAGGTCCTCGAACTACAACCTGTTTGTTTGAACTCCGGGTGGATGTCGAGATCTATATCCGAACTGGCACCCTATTCTGATTATCCAAACCATGTTAAACGTAAGGACTTTGAACTCCGTTAAATTTAAACGCACATTTGCCTCTCTACACGACAAATGTTCAATCTAGCTCTGGTCTCGACTAAAACATTGTCTTCTAAGAGCTAGTTACCATAATTACTCGATTATTATGACTTCAAAATATGGTGTTGAAATTTTCTATAATGCACATGAAAAACATGTGAGCGTAAAACGGTTGATATTTTTAAGATGCTTTTCAGTTTTAAGATAGTTAAAATTTCGCGGGGCCGGGGGGGGGGGGGGGGGGGGGGGGGGTGAGGGAGGGGGCAACTTAATTTGTTACTTTAATTTTTTAATCTACCAATACATAAATCGATGCTGAACGCTTTTTACGTTTTTACCGATTCATATTTGTTCTGATGACTTTATCCATACTAATGTGAAATTATATAAAATGTGAAAAAAATGCATATGACACTAATATGCATTAAATATATTCGAAAAAGTTTTCTCTAATTTTAAGCTTAGTTTCGTAAAACTTGCAATTCTGTAAAATTATTCTTTTGCAGAAACTGCTGCACTGGAATGGGATTGAAATGGAGTGCTATTACGAAAAATGGTTTGAATTGGAATATTTTACGACAAATATATTTCTAGTCATTCATAAAATTAGCACGTCGGATAATACCGAAATTCTAAAATACTTCAATGTAAATGCAGTTTTTGAATCAACAACACTCTAGAAGCAACAAGAAGACTTTTGGGGACGAACCTCATGTAAGCTTTGCTTGAAAGAGTGTAATTGTATGCCCTTTTATGAAAAGATCCGGTTATATACCGCTACATTTTCGTATATATACTAGGGGTGAGCGTAATTTCATAGTAAGATAAATAATACTATTACGTATTTGGCGCCCATTACGTCAGTAATATTTTCCACTGAAAGCATTATTAATTTTGTCACTTCTTATAATGCTTACCTAACAAAATTTTTGATACAACTTATGTGGTTTATATTCAAAGCTTTTTTTATATTATAAAAAGTGTTACGTTAGTGATCTAGAAGTAGTGATGTATTGGAATGTTAGCTGAAATTGATTAAGTGAAATATAGTTCAGAGATGATAAGATAATGTAGTGTATTATATATTAAAAAAAAAATAATAGAATATATGAGTACACATATTCTGAAAGTAGATGATATGACCATATATTCTGAAAGTAGATGATATGACCATATATTCTGAAAATAATAAGATTTTAAAGTATATAATCAGAAAACATTGTAGCCTATTGCCAGACAGTAATTAATATGGTGGAAGCTGTTACTTAAAAGTAACCGTTTGACTTTCCTGTGATGTGTACCATATCAAGTGATTTTAATAAACCTTGTACTAAATTAAGTTTTTGATAGCGTCTTCAAAAACGAAAGAAATCTAATTTGTATAAAATTTTCAAAAGTTAGGATACTAAAATTAGCTAGGATGGAATTTTTTTTTAATTAATTGGTGGCTAAAAGAAAAGAGGAGACTCAAATGAACTTGCTGCAAGTGCGTACCTCAAGTGTGAGTCCCCATATGTAGGGCCTTCCCACGAAAACCATCTTGGCCCCTCTTGCTATGGCCTTGTAGATGTCTTGGCCACTTCTGACACCTCCATCCAAGTAAACGTCTCTACGAGGTATCAGTCTATTCACGGCGTCCACCACTCCAGGCAGAGCGTCAATCTGAAAATACAAAAATTCTCATCCATCTACATGCCACCACATTGCTTTTGAATTTCTTTGATTTTTTCCCATTTACAGGAGAAATCATTAACCAATATCATAGAAACGGGTTAAAATAAGCGTAATTAAGAGTTTATATATATAAGTATTTATGAACTCTTTACATATACAAATTTATTAAAGCCCTTTCTCACCCTCTTAAACTTTGAATTCTGTTGATATAGTCATACATAAGATATATCGGTACAGTTAAGCAGCTATGCACTATTCGATAAGATGATTTAAAGCGTCTTCTAGAGGTAAAATCCTCAAATGAAATTGCGATTCCCAAAAAATATTCTAGCTATGTGAAAATAATTAATCGAAAAGTTGTAGAGAAGTATAGAATTTAAGAATACGTACCTTGAATTCATGTATGCCCTACACATATAACTTTCGTTTCTTCATATCACAACAATTAATAGTTCTTTGGTGCAAGGGTGTTGCAACAACTTTCCTCCCCTTCCACGGAGTAACATCTATCCGCCGCCAATTGGTAACCCAGTATTTGAATACCAATCGGCAACACTGATTAGAACCATTGGTTGTATATGCCTCTGACGCAATACACGTGCCTCTGTGTATAAAAGACAATCACGCATAATCACAATTAAAATTCCGGCTGTGGCGCACGTGTGAATGAGACTCTTCACTCAACTAGAAACAACCGACAGCTTCAAATGGAAACTGTTCCAACCAAAACTCAATACAACAGGGAGGGTGCTATATATCAATTGCAGTAATGGCTAGAAAAGCAACCTTCTCCACAAATATCGTTTATAATGTTTCTCTTCTAATCATCACAATGAAACTGGAGAATGAGTACGAGGCTCTTTTCAACAATAAAGACAAGTGTCAAAACGCCTTAAAAACTATATCGAGAGAGAGGTTTCTTTTAGTTTTGTTGGTAAAGTCCCAACAAAAAGTGACCGATCAACTTTTCATCGGACCCATTGGTTCAGGGATCGAAGCAACCACTGACACTCCAAGTTCAACGGTTTTCTTCCCCCTCTAAGCAATCGAAAACCATTGATGCCGAAATTCTAAGAATATAGCTACCTGAGTGAGCTTGCATATCACGGTTTTATTCCTTTAATATCATTGGCGCAGCTGAGCGACATTTGGCTCTTGTTTCATAAACAAACATTCACATCCCTAATCTTATAAGACACATATCATACAGCTTTTTGTGAGTTCAATACTGCCCGTAGCTTCCCACAAGAAGGTTTTGTCTAACCATAGTGATTTTTTACTGCAGTTGTTTTGCTCTCTCTCTCTCTTTCAAAAATGGCAGCTTTAAGAGAGCAACTCTCAGCTGTAGAAATTGGCATCCCGACAATTCCACAGAAACTCTTTGTGGTGCTAAGAGAAGCTCACAAAGATTGCACCTTATCAAAAACTCAAATGTACGAGTAGTCTTATCGTTTCAAAAAGTGCGACAAGTCGATTGATGACAAACCTCGTTTTAAACGTCCATTACGAACTAGAGTTTGAAGAATGTCAACGGACCATTGAATATATTGTGGACCATTGAATTTATAAGTTATTTTGGAGATCGGTTCAGTAATGTTTAGCAAATAGTCGAGAATAAGAAGTATAACTGTCAATTTTGCATCTTTGTTTCTGGCTGACCAGTGGAAAGATCCATCTTAATGGGCCTGGTTTGTATCAAAATCCTCATGATTTCCTTTCCCCAAACACCTTCATCACCTGACCTAGTTCCGGGCGATTTTCCCTTACTCCATCTCATGAAGAGGGGAAAGAATGGACTCCGGTTGGATAGTGTAGAAGCGTCCAAGAATAAAAAAAAAATAGGGAAAAGGTGGCAGCCATCACTGCATATGAGAAGCAAAAATATTTCTTATAATGGGATCACCAATTGGACAAACGTATGAAGTAATGTGGAAGGTAAAGGGAATGCAATAAAGAAATTTGTTTTAGAAAAATTTAAGACTCAACTTTTTATAAATAATTTCTTCCAGGATGGGGTACCTTTATATGAAATTAAAATTGATATGCATGTCATAATCACAACCTTAAAGATATATTTTATATAGCTTAATAAGAATGTTGAAAGAAACTTTAAGATTTCGATTATTCCTTCATTCCACATATGTTTTGAAATTATATTCTTATTTGGATGTGTGTATACATAGGTTGTTATAAGTTCCTGTTCTTGTAGAATTTTACTAAATGATACTCAGTGATGTGTAGATATTTATTATTATCCTTAATATATCTTTTTTTGGATTCTTTAAAATTAAGTTATAAAAACTATTCTAGAAATAAATAGAACATATCTAAAAATATTCTAGAAATAAA
>BMAW01100728.1:0-13620 GCA_019974015.1 Nephila pilipes | reverse complement strand
AATAAATAGAACATATCTAAAAATATTCTAGAAATAAATAGAACATAAATATAAATCTCTATTCTAGAAATAAATAGAACAAAACTGATGTCATGATGAATATTCCACCTAAAAAATTTCTTCGATTCTTCTTGCAGAAGTGTTAGTAAAGATAATACATTCGAATTGAACCATGTAAACGAACTTAATTTAAAATTAAATTCCTCCAAATATTGTGATCAATGCAATATAGTCTATAGACTTCCTTACAGTGGTAGATAAGAAGTAAGGAAGTCTACTTATATATTCATTATCTTTAATCCTTATATAAATGTTTGTTTTACAAATCCATTGATTCGCATTTGATACCGAGGACTTAAAACTGCTTTACTTTCCTAACATTTTTTGAAGATTTTGCTGCTTTATTTTATTTTCTGCTGGTGAGTGGTTATTACTAATAGTATTATATCGAAAATTCTTATTCACTAGTAACGGCTTCGAATCTTTCGCTCGGTTCCGTCAAAACATTTTATCAATTTCATACATTAATCTTTTAAATTTTGTTTTAATTGAAAATTAGTTGGAAGATAGATTATTGTGGGTACACTGATATAATTGTGTCTGCCTTAATTAAGACTCATTGCTCCATTTGTTTTAAGTTAGATTTAATTACGCGAGAATAAACCTTAATAGGTACCATATAGAAGCTATTAGACTCTTTAACAGAGCTATTGACTAACATAACTTTTTTGAAATTTTAAAACAAATCGAATAAGATATGTTCATGGTTTGTTGTATTGAAACAGAAATATATGTTAATGAACTGGAATTTAATTTTTGAAGCAATTACATACACCTTTATACGAAATCTAGTGTTATATTTATTTTAATATGTGTTCCACGACATGTCGCTAATAACGGGTCACCCTAAATTACTTTCTGAATTCACATTGAGTCGTATAAGATTAGAATCAATGTTGATGGCTGGAGGGGAGCTAAATTTTGATGATAATGAATTAATCAAGGAACAAAATTTTCGAGTTATACAGAAATTTTTTTGCTTCGGAGTACCTAGTTTTTTCCAGAATTATGTAGACAGTGGTGTAAATAATCTATGTCCCATATTTGATTTGAATCCGACCATTAGTTGTAGAAATATTTAGGAAAACCGTTTTTGGCACCTTTTACTGGATCATTGTTTTTTTTTTCCGCTCAACTGATTCATAACATTTTTTTTTTTTTTTCATTTCTTAACAGTACTTGATGATTGTACCAATAATAAAGATTCATACAATTTTAATTGGCTCCTTAAAACTCCACGATGTACTATTGTGTCAATTTTGGGGTTAAGAGTTTTGCGACGTTAGATAACTAATATATGTAAAAATTTTAGTGTATTACACACAATGCACACTTTTTTGTGACTATCTATCGTTTTGTATGTGTTTTCATTATGATATTATTTTTTTCAGTCTTTCATACTTTTAGTAAACGAAAAAAAAAATTACCTACCGATTGGTGTAAATATCTTTGAAACAGAAAATTAAATATTGTCAAATATTTCAGGCATTCAATTAATATATGAGGACTTATTTTTAAGACCCTCATCAGGGACAGAGAGAATTTCATCCCTGATTATAGTTTTATCCATTCAGAAACTTTAAAGCTGAATTTTAAGAAATTTGATACTTAAGCTAATTTTAAGAAGAAAAATCAGATTTTTGAAATAAATTAATAAAAAAGAATTAACAATTCAAATTAAGTTAAATAACTTTACTCTCTGGGAGCCATTAACATTGATAAATATGTTGTCCAAGTGCGATAAAAATAACTAAGGAAGTCAGTTTTTGACAATTTTAATTTATAAATACAGTGACCGATAATTTTTTAATGACATTACATTTTGGAATACCCTTAGATGCTTTTACCTCGTATATGTTTTAAGGGGCTGCGTATTTAACAAAGACTCGTTGGGTAAAACATTGATTAAGTGTCATGCACCAACCAATTAATTAACTACTCACTGTTGCTGGATCTCCATCCATTTGTCTGCCCCCGTGATTGGAAACCAAAATGGCTGATGCACCAGCTAAAACAGCGAGAGTGGCATCAGATCCTGCATGAAAAAATTTCATTCAATTTTTCATAAAGAAGAAAAGCGATTCCTATTTCTCACACAAAAACTATATATATATATATATATATATATATATATATATATATTAAAAAATAAATTTAAATTCTTAATACCTAAGCAAATACCTTTTACATTTGTATATTTTAACCTTTTTGGAAGAAGTACATGCCTTATTTTTTTTTAATGTACTGCAGAAAGATATGTATTTTACTTTTACTACGTACAAATCTGATATTTTAATTACGGTTACTAATTAAACAGATATGGTATGAATATATATTTTGAAAGAAATATTTTTAGATTATTTGTAATTCTGTGAACCAAAATTTTACACACATCATGTGGGTTGATGGCAGTCTAGAGAATCTCACGGGACTGTAAAATAGAGTAGTAGCAGGTCAAAATTAGGAGTTGGCGAATGTTATGAACTGTAAGCAGGAGTAAGGTTTGTTTTAATAGTGTCTGCTTTCATTGTGATTGAGAATCGTCTTAGTAAAATATGTGTGTATTTCTAGCCTAACCTTCAATCGTCCATAAGCAATTCCAAGACACCGAAATCGTAGTAATATAAATACCATTTTAATATATCCCTTATATGTATTTCAAAACATTTGTTTGGAAATAATCAGAGTAAAATAAAAATCTTAAATGCCATCGCCTTGATTAAAATATTAATTCTCGAAATGTTATAACTCACAATGATATCTAACTTTTTTTAAGCAGTACTAATTTTTGCTTCAAATTTTATATTTAATTCAGAGGCGATAATTTAAATTTTTAACGAAAAAACACCTTAAAAAACAATTAAAACATAAAGCTTTTGAGTTTTAGTTGGCCTAACTACATATACAAAATAGGTATCTGGACACTTTTTGCTCAAATCCGTTTCTTGTTAACTATAATTACATTAATTTCTAAATGTTTGATTAGTGTTACATGTGAATAAAAGGTGTGGTTATCTATCTAATTCAATTTCATCTATAATGATATTATTTCCGGTTATTATATTAAAGTAGCATCAAAACAGAGAGCAATTAGTCAATTTGAAGAAAAGTATTACGAAGTGAACTTTTTCTTTACGCGTTCAATACCTGATAATATTCCTTTGACAACGAT
The DNA here is from genome assembly GCA_019974015.1 of Nephila pilipes. Lineage (NCBI taxonomy): Eukaryota > Metazoa > Arthropoda > Arachnida > Araneae > Nephilidae > Nephila > Nephila pilipes. Next base: position 10,388 of record BMAW01100728.1, on the reverse strand, counting down.
AGGCAGCTTCGTGATACTTTTCAGCCAAGTTATATCCTTGAAGGTAGCGGCAGCACTGTATTTCATTTGATTCCCATCTATATTTTCGACCCTATAAAATATAACAATTAGCATCACGTACTGGAAACAAAAATGGAAATCAAATCGAAATAAATGAACTTTGAAAATAACGATAGCCATTTGAAAGATGAAATCATTGAATTATTAGATGACCTTTAAACAAAGTTGCTTTTTAATAATTTAAGTGTGAGTAAATTTTGTACGAATTTAAATATTGCGCAAAAATATCCAAAAACTTATAATAAGGCATTTCCCTTTTTAATTGCATTCCCTAGCTCATATATGGTTGATTCTGGCTTCAATTAAGTTAATTCTATTTTAACAAAGCTGAAAAATAAATTAAATGGGGAGATCCGAGGGGATTTCAGAGTGAAACTAACAAATTTCAAACCAAATATTGCTAATATTCGTTGATCGAAAAAGTTTTGCAGGCCCTGGTCTAGAATGACACCTCAAATCGACACTTTTTTTTTTCAGATTGAAAAATATTCCAGGGTTAATGTTATATTTTCATTTCTTCTTTTCTGCAGGAAACAACATACTTTATTGTAGTTGTCCATTTTTCAAAACAGATTGTGCTATTTAGCGTTTCCTGAAAAATTAAAATTAAATTAAAGAGGATTGAAAGTTTGAAATGAGAAGGTAAGAAGTTGTTTAGACAAAATAACGTCTATGCTTCTAAATACTTCTAAGAAATTAAAACTAGCCGAAATAAAATTCTATGCTTCCCCAACTAGACTTGGTTTTTTGCATTATTTGCAGTAAATTCGATTCATACTTTTGTTCCATCAAAGAATAAAGAGCATTCATTTTTGGTTGGCGTCTCTTTGTATAAAATATGTTCCAATTGATGTAATTTGTTTTAGGTGAGGGATATTGAATATTGTGGAATTTCTAATAAGCAATGGCTAGATACTCTACTGAGACTATAGAGTCCAAAAAGAAAAAAAAGATAACTGTATTTCTTATATAATATCTCAGTATGCTTAAGAATCATATAAAATCCTTCTATAAAAATGTAGATAGAAAAAGACCAAATTTTTTTCAAAAAAAAGTTGATTCCATTCATGGTAATTTCATACAAATTATAACTTTCATCTCGAGTCGTTAAAAAAAACAATAATAATAACTAATAATAATAAATAACAAAGCATAAGTAATTTTTTCGCAACTCTCATCACGATTGTACATCACTGTTCCACTGCGAGTTACCAAAAAGTTTCCTTTTAAACATCAACATTTGGTAAACTTTGTGGCATTTTATATCTATAGAAAAACAGTTTTTTTTTAAAAAAAAAAATATTTTCGTACACTGGACTGTAATAGTAACATTCAAAATTTCTGTTGAATGGTATGTCTTATACAAATTTGTCTACTTTAAAAAATATTATAATTTAGTACAGTTTTTTTTTGTGGAGCATTTCATTTAAATAATGTGTAGGGGAGAAATTGCTAAGCATTAATTTAAGTCGAAAATAATGCATTAATTTTTAAGCAAAATGCTATCTGAGATTGTCTGTCTCTTATCATCTACTTCCTTCACACACTACTACTACTTTTTGGTTAGTTACTTACTTCACGCCATCCGGTAATTCAAGGCTGCCCCTCCCATCGCACGTGATGGTGCCGTCTACAGGAGAATCTGCTGTGATGACTATTCCTTTGAATCCTGCTCTTTCGGCCCTTCTCACCAACTCTGTAGTCCAAGTGCGATTGTCGAAGATGTACGTCTGCATCCATAGGGTGATGGGCGTATTGCGGGCAGCCTGGCCTACATCCTCTATGAGTGTGGAAGCCATGCTACTCAGGATCATGATGGTTCGAAAAGACGAGATACCTGTCAGAATAAAAACAAACCCAAAATATAGAGAAAACTCATGTGTCCTTCTATGGATCCCTGAACATGTCAACATGGACATCAATGAGTTTGCAGACTAGGAAACATGATATATAAACTGACTTCTCCTACTATTACACTAACTGATGAAAATACAGAGACAAGAGTAGGCTTTTCAGTCAACCTCTGAGGAGACTCCTAATTTAAGACCTAAACTTCTCCACATAAATAACATCCACAACAGAAAAATTCAAAAAAAAAATCACTACAAGAGCACGAAACCTCAGCTCGATTACACAAGGAGAACATATGTCCAACACTTGTAAACTTGATATTTCTCTGCATATCTCTCCACGGGAATTTCTTAACAACCCTAAGGTACCTAATTTGGCAGTTTCTGTCATTCGAGCTTTTGAGACAAACTAAAGTATAATTTGTATTATTCATGAACACGACAACTATAAGAAGAAAAATCATAACTTGAAGGCTTTCTAATTTTGACAAAACTCAGAGTATCAGTTTCATGTATTGATGTTATTATAGCTTTTTCTCAACGTACACTTCCGACCATAAAAACAAGAGTTCAAAGAATATGGGACATCCAAAGCAGTTTGTTAGAGAATGGAATAATTAACAAAAAAAATGTAATGGAAAGCCACCGACGACGATGGCTCAAGCTGAAAGAGTGAAAATTCTTGTGCTTTTGAATAAATGAAATTTGATCCTTATAATAATTCGAATGGAATAGAGTGAGTAGGTTCTTAAGGTCACACACACATCATGAAACGTCGACTGTAATGTGAGAAAATCGTGTTGCAAGTTTTCATATTATATTCGGCCTTTATGATCTAAAATTCACATGAAGAAAACTTTTGGCTTATGAGTGGATTACCGTGTCATTTGATTTTAATGTTCTTTTTTAAAAACTTTTATATTTCAAACAAATGTTTAGCTTAGCTTTATCAGATAAGGCTCACGCCGTAAGCCTTAACCATCAAATTCTATGAGTAGATTTCAGTGAAAGGTGACAACTTGCAGATATGTCTTCGTTGCTTCTGAATCCATAAATGAAACAATGATTGACACAAAATGAAAATAAGTAAACTTGAATGAACTGAATCATTCAACCAGTGAAAAAACACAATTGATAAAATGTGTACGAATACCAAAGCAAACTTCATGCTCTAGAGAATTTTATCTTTAGGTTTATTCATCTAATTATGAAACAAAAAAAAATTCGAAACAATTGTATATTAAAAATGAAGGAAGTTAAATATAAAGATTGACTTCCTTTTTAAATGTGAAGTTAACTAGAATATAAATAGCTACTGCGTAGCAGAATAATTTTCATGTCGAAACGAAATCTTGTCCATGGTCATATCTACATATTTTATTCCTTACTTTATTCGAGAAGAAAGAATAATAAGTGGTTGTATTTACACCTCCAGCAAAATAAATGAATCTTCGACACTGGTCCTAACCAGGACCTGGCTGCTGTGACGTACGCCTCACTCAGACTAATAATTTCGGATTATAATTCTCACATTAAGGAAACGCGTGTTTATTAAGTCGTTTTTTACTATCATTTTATCTTCTGTTATTTTTATCTATAAGTAAAGATTTTTAGTTATGGGCAGAATTTTTCTCTGACATTTATTGATATCTTAGAGCATGTTTCGTTACTTCAAGCAATTTTCTGGATTTTTTTTTTCTTGACAATCATCGTTATTTGAGAACATCCGAGTGAATTTCATTTTTGAATTAATGTAAACCCAGGAATACATTTACTACACAAATGTAGTTAGTAATTGATAATTTGCTTAAATATGTCATATTTTTCTAAGTCATCTTAGAGAGCTCTAATTTCATTTCCTTTCAGAAACTTTGGCGTTTCCTTGGTTATTTTCTTAATAAATTTTAGGTCATTACAAGTAAAAAATTTTTATTAAAATTATGCTGTTATGATGATGCGCATTTTTGTGATCTGTTTAACAAGCAATTGGTTTTCCGACTATTAAACTGAAATAATGCTCATAATTGATTTAGTTGGTTTAATATAAACTAAAATTATTAAACGTACTAACGATACAAAGTTCAAAACGATTCGGAAATATTAGAATGAAAGAAAAAAGATATGTCTAGAAATGAGACATAAAAAAGGCCTACAAGTAGAATGAGTAAAGAAGAGTTTGATTCGTAATCAAAAATAGATCTCACGCGCAATATGTCATATATATGTGTCACGCAGCAAATTGCAATTTTCTAATGAAGAAAAAAAAAAAGAAACAAAAAACGCCTTTAAAAAAAAAACTGTCTTTCAGTAACAAAACCAGTTTGGAAAACATTTTTGAAACAATTTGAGGAACTTTTTCAGGAAACAAATGTGAAAGAGGAATGGAAAAAGAAACTGATATTTAAAGAAGAATAGAAAGAAGAATTTCACATGTGATTTCAAAGCTTCCTCGACATTACCTCTCAGATATAATTCAAAACATTTGCTTATCTATAAGGTTAAGTTCTGAAAATTCTAAAGAAATAATTATTTGTTGTAATATATTGATAAATATTCTTATCACCAGAAAAAGAAAATATTGTTGGTATATTACCTTCCACAGTGGACAGTTCTCCTCGTGGATCTGCCAATTTGTGCAGAGCCAATGGCGCTAATCCAATCGGGAAATCCAACTGAACACCAAGGGCCGAAGCTTCTATAGAATTTTTGGACACATCTCGCAACATCCGAGGAACAATCTCAATCCTTAAAGTATAAGACATATAAATTAATATACCAGATCTTTGATTAAGATTCCGAAGTATGATACTGAACATCTAAACGACTATTTTAAGGTACAGTATTTAACTCTTGATAAAATTCATTTTGATTGACCAAATGGGTGATAAATCTGTGATTTTCTGCAAAACATATTGGTGTTTCTCAAATGCCAGTAAGTGATATTTCTTCTTTTAATTTCAAACTATTATAACAGGCATTTGAATCATGGTTCCTCCTCCTCCCTAGAGACTTACCTTCTCTAGATAAACATGGACATTATGACACAGAAGTCGCACAACATTGCCATATTGGTCTCTTGAGCGAAAAACAAGCAATAACTCATAACCCCGAGGTACCCTAATAATACTTTTCTTTACCATAAAGTATACTGACTTTGGTAAACATGGGTGACACGCTTCCAGGTTATCCTAGTGAAAACAGACCTGTCTCTATAAAGAGAATAGATCTTTCTTTAAGAAGGGTTGAAAGTAAATCCTTCACTGTATTCGATCTTCCTTCTTATCACCAAATTTTTACTTTTTTTCCATTTCTAACGTCCTGACCACAGACAAACATTTTTCATCGAAGCATAACCAGATTTCGTTTTTACTAAATGAACTAGGAATCTATCATGAACCTGAGAAACCCTAGTAATCTTTTTTATTTAGCATGAGATTTACTGATTTTGGAAAACCTAGGTGACGCTCTTTCGGGATAACCTAATGAAAATAGATCCTTCTCTATATAAGTTTGAAAAACACATCCTTCTCTAGTTTCAATTCTCTTTCCAGTCACCCAATTCGTACTCTTTTTCCATTCCTAACCCTTGATTACAGACACATATTATTCAGCGTAGCGTAGCTAGATTTGACTCTTTTGTCGTATTACAAGACTACATTTTCCCTCATTCTTGATTTTGCCAAATTCTACAGAGCAAATTTAGGAAGATTGTGACTTCTCAAGAGACAAATGAGCTTCAATACTCTCGAACGCGTGTCAAATTTCACTTTTTCTAAGTGCATCAACAATATCTCCTTTACATCGAGAATAATAATAATTCTTATTATAATCACAAATATTATAATGGGAATACGTTTAAGATTTTGAAAAATTGCATGACATTTGACATGTCTGAATCGCAACAGCTCTTCAGCTTTCTAATAATAGCTGTACACCTATTTAACGTTGCGCTTAGAAGCAACACCAGGGGCCTGCCGTTTTTACAAAAACGGTAGCCCTTTAGTGTTACTTCCTATTAATTATGAACCTATGTCTACTTTCTGATACATTCGTATCAGTTTTTGGGCAAAATTCTCGAAAGACAGTTTCTCACAGAAAAAATAATAAAATTAGATTTTGTTCCAGAAGCTTATATTAAACGTACGTAAAATTCATACTATTTTGAATAAAATTTATTACTAACTCATTTTTTCAAACAAAAGAAAAGAAAAAAAAACCAATTTTTATTATACTTGTACTAATGAACTACAGAAGATAGAGCGTCTAGTAAATTATCGTTAGCATTTAGTTGCTGTTAAATCTATTGTTATTGAAATCAGAGGCATCGTTAGAGATCTTGAATTCAAACAGCAGAAAGAAAGAGAGAGAAAGAAATGTGCTTATGTGAATCACAAAATGTTTGATTTTGCATGACCAACAGATAAAGATATTTATTTACAAATAATGGAAGTTTTATGGCATGATTTCCTTTTCTAGTTCATTCAAAAGGTCTTAAGGGTCTATAAACGAAATCGCTTGTTTCGTCCAACTAACCACCGATTCATTTATGTGTTTTATTTGTAGTGGGTTGCACACAAACTTATATATATATATATATATATATATATATATATATATATATATATATATATATATTTCCCAAAACACATAAAATAAAATACAAGCAAAAGTAAAATAGCATAATACCAGAGGCTGGAATCATATTGATCTGCACAAAAACTGACATGCATGAAAACTATTCACAGTTCATAATATAAAACTATTGGTATTCCTCGAATATTTTTAAAATTTAAAATTGAACGTAACAATTCTAAAGAATATCAAACATATCCAACAGAAATATATGCGTGATTATATTCATTTGCAGTTGTTATGAATGCAGCTCTATGAGGATTCTGTAAATGGTAACAACTTGGGAGGTTTTGCATCGGAATTTGGGAAAGAATTTAGTTAAAAGTATAAGTAGATTTACAAACATTTTAAATGAATAACATTTACATTATTGATGGAGCCATTAATAAAATTCATTACGTTGGAGGACTAATTTTAGAAGTCTGTTTAATGTTCCGAGGCCACAAAATAAATGTGTTGGATAGAAAAGAAATGAAAATAAATTACTTGAAGTTTGATCCTTTCTTTCATATAACTATGTTAGATATAAAGCATCCCACTAGAACAAGAGTGTAAATTATTTAATGAATTTTAGAGGGAAATAAAGGCTTAAAATATAAAAAAAAAATTCAGAAATCAATAAAGGCATCACCATTGAAAATATACTTAATATTCACTCATAACTCTATATGATATGCAATATTTGTGCTATAAAACATGATTTAGAATTTTTCTGCGTTCTTTTTCTTACAATATTAATACGGTACGCGTCAAAAATATCCCTCTTTTTATTTGGAATTTTTTTTAAAAAAAAACTGACATTTTCGATGTTTACTTAAGGTTACAGTTAGTTATTCTATTTTAACAAAGAAGAGAAATAAATTGAATATGAAGCTCCAAGGCAAAAAGTAAGTCTAAAATCAAAAGAGAAAAAAAATTTACTGTTTCTTAAATTATTTAATTTATTTAAGAAACAGGAAAGTTTTCTTTTCTTTTGTATTATCATTTTTATAGAAGGAATCGATAAGAGAATTTTAAAATACTTGGGGTCGATGATCAAAAAAGTTTGGTGGCCCCTTCTATAGACGATCAATAGTATACATTTGTACGAAACTCTCCTTTCTTCGTCTAAGCGCATGAAATGAAAACACCTGGACGAGAATAACGCCAGGATGAAATAACAAAAACAGTGAAAGTCAAAACACAGAATAAAGAGTAAAACATTGTCAGTTCATTCGATTGAATCTTTTTAACGTCGAACTGAGGAGCAACACTTTTATTTGAAGATTTACAAAACAAACAAAAACAGACAAAAGAACCATGCATTGCAGTATAAATTGAAAGAGACGAAAGTTGAATCGCGCCAAGCAAAATCACGGGAAGTCGTTAAAGAACACTGCATAACAATGTTAAGTCCTTGACTGAAAACCCGAAAAGGTGAATGGAATATACTCGACGCAAGAAGAAAAGAGGCGTGAGTGCGAAAGAGCAAAGCTGCTTATAAAATTCATTCCTAGAGATGCAATAGTCCAGGCCTTAAGGTAAAGAACAAAAGTTTTCTAGATTTCTTAATCTTCTTCTTTCTTCCGATTTGAGTACGCATCTAACAGCAAAAATATGAGAGATGGGGGGTGGGTTCATTTTCTGTTATATAAGTACGAATTTCTTATTTTTGCTGCAATTAAAATAGAAGAGATACACCGCGTTTAAGAAACAAAATTATTGCGTTTTAAATCTATTTGATTAGTGAACAACTATTTTCAGAAATTTCAAAGCCACTTTTCTCCGATGGCCTAACTATAATAAAAAATAGATTTGTTGCAATACTTCTTATAAATAGACTCGAATCAGAAAAGTTTCACTCACGAACAAAGTGTTGTGAGAAAACTTGTCTTTTGAAGACAAACGATCGAACGAAACAGAATTGTTTTGATGCTGCATTAATGTCTTCCTTTGTAATAATTGAAATCATATTATTCAAAAGCTATTTGCATTCATGAGTAGAAGAAAAAAAAAGGTTAATATAAGCAATAAGTCATGTATACTATCTAACTATATTAGTTGAAAAATAATCCTTTATGTGAGTTATAAAAATGAGAAGAAACTTTTTGATTTTCGAATATTTCTGGCCTAATGAAACAGAATACTTAAAACCAAAAATTATCTGTGCTCAGTTTACGAAAATAGAATTTTAAAAAGTTTATGAGATCTGCCCAAATCGAAAACACACACATTGTGCGCAATATTAAAATAAAATATTCATCCATTTTTTTTATCTTGGGACATCCTCAAAAATATTGTATAGTTTTATACAATATGCTATCCTTGATTTTTGAATGAGAGAAAGAAAGTCTAAGTCTGTTAGTCGTGAAGAAACATGGCTTCAGATTGGATCTGAGCGATTCTACTGATTACTATTGCAGTCGATAATGGTCTTTACATTGTTTCTTTTTTCGATATGAAGAAATTACGGACTTTTTGGTAATTTGGAGAGATTTTTCTATGCCTGTTGTTGAAAGCTGGTAAATATCTTTGAAAACATGTACTGATTAGTAGATAGATGTTTGAATATATGTCTCATGGAAAATCATTTGGCGAAGCCTCACTACAGTTTCACATTCAAGATCAGTTTCCACAAGCAAAGCAAAGAAAGAGATTAAAAAAGATGTTCTTCGTAAATTGAGAGGAGTTAGAGATATTCAAAAAAAGATATATACAGACTCAAAAATGTCAAAAGATGAAAGGGACCTTGCGCGAAAGACGTGTTTACATACCTGTAAATATGAAAAAAGGCTAAAACACCAAAGGTGAATTGGACTTGTTAACAACATCTTCAATACAATTGGAGTTCGATCTATCGTTGTTTGTAGAAATTTAACCCGTTGTGTCAATATCAGACACCAATACTATCGAATTTCTTCTATCAGGTTTGAGTGAGTCTTTCTTCATTTGAATATAAAAATAGATACGCAGTTGTAAATTATCTATTGAATGTAATGTTTTCAGAATGTCACACTTTTCTCAACAATCGAAAAATTTCTTTGGAAAAGCAATCATAAATACAAATCATGTATGCAAAGTTAGATACTTAATCCCGAATCATCTTAAAAAATCTACTGACAGCTGGGTTGTTTTTTTTTAAAAAAAACACTACTGGAAATTTCGACGCTCCATAGAAGTTGGAAAAAACGATGATTTGAAAAAGATATTGGATTATATAAAAAAAAACAGCAAAGGTTTTTATATAAGTGGAATATGTCAGGGCTATATAGAAATTCAATTTAAACATTTAGAACTCGATTGTTAAAATCAAAAATGAGAATTTTCACTACTAGCTGCTAGAGGGGAATATCGCCAAAAATGTATGCTCACTCATAAAAGGCGCTTGAACAGTCGCTTGTGCTGATGCCATTAACACGAATTGAAATGAAAACGTTCGCAAAAAGTTATAGATTTAAAAGCATCACTATTCCAAATGCGAACCATGGTGCTTAGCCCTCTTGCATGATAATATATTTTGTTTCAAATTTTGCCTTTAACGATTATTTTACAAAGGATCCTTTCAATTTTAAAAAATGCAACTTAAAGCATATTTCTCTTATTAAAAATTATATATAGATTCCAATTATACAAGTAATATCCTTCTATTGTAAACGCACGAATCATCCACCGAAAATTCCTGACCTGAGGCCAAGTGATTTTCATCTGTTCCTGATCTTGAAGCGATTGTTGAGTACTCAGGATTTTGATGATAAAGAAGAAGATATACATCATGGTTAATCTCACAGGCGGCTGTCTTCTACAATGGTGATAAATAAACCTTTATATCTTGATACAATAAATACCATAATGACGAAATTATGTAAT
>BMAW01100727.1:0-33191 GCA_019974015.1 Nephila pilipes | reverse complement strand
AATTTAATTTCCTAATTTTTCTCATTCCTTAATTCACAGTAAAGAGTTCATTCTTAGTTTCTGATACGATTCCAATTGATCTTTTGATTTTGGGGATCACGCAATTTTAAAATCTGCTAATTAAACTTTTTCCATGATAGCAGATCTGTAGGAATAATCCCTACCAGGCTCTTCGACGCCAGCAGAAATCCCCACAAGATCCCTTCATCAAATACCGCCTGACGACCTCACGATTCTTATATATATATATCTGAAGTAAGATAAATTTCTCTCTGACACTGTAGCCTAGATGGTGAAACTACATCTTTGGCATTCTCTATTTTCTTTATGTAATCTTTTCTCTAATTATTGTTTCTCTGTCATCAAAATGAATAAACATACTTATTTCAGAAATAAGGTTCTCATTACAGCTATGACCTTTTGACATTTTTACACCTTCATTAAAGATATAAATATAATGATCTCACATAAGAATAATTTAATATCTTAATTTTTCCCTTTTTATAACTCATTAATATAGAGTTCATCCTTATTTGCTGATAAAATTCCATATTATCCTTTAGTTTAAGTGATCACGAGCTCATGAAAACCTTGTGATCACTACGTAATATGAATAAATTCTTCAATATAAATTCAAAGGCAAGGTAAAATTCTGTGATCTAATAGGCGATTCTATTCCTCTTGCATCACCTATTTTAATAATGTATAAATTGATTGCCTCTCTCTCTTTAATCAAAATAAATAAACAGACAAATTTTAAAAAAGGTGTTCTCGTTACAACCCTGAATCATTATGCATTTTTACACTTCCACTAAGGATTTGTTACACGAACACGCACAGAAAGTTTTGAACTTATAGACTATCTAATTAGACTTTAAGATGCCTGAAGAGTTATATAATGAAGGAAATACGTCACATGCTTTCCGAGATTATCAGTTTCGCTATAACAATAGGATATGCAGTCATTTTATATCGTCTGAAAGGCCGGTAACCAAACAGGAGTGAAGTTCACTCTTCCTCTGCGGTTATTCATCTTAGTCCCCATATCCGGCATATTTGCCTTGCTTGTTAAGAGACACCAGAGCTTGAGTCAATAACTCAAGAGCCACTTACTGGACTCCCGGATGAGCCACAAGATGTCAATTAAGGGATGACGAGGGTATTGCCCTATCGGCGTGAAAGGGCTGTCAGCCTTTGGAGAATATCAGGTGTTGTCCGCTAAATGATTATTTTGGTCGCTAGTCAAAAATGCTTCAAGAACCTGAATTGGATTGTTTGGGTTAATCTTATATCATTAACTCCAGACAGTATTTGAAATATTTTCAAGTTTACATTTGTAAAACATGCAAGAAAAGTTATTCGAAACCACGAGATTATCCCCGGATACTTTATTTTTATGTAGTTATTTCCAAAAGAATTTCTGATTTCATAAGAATGATATCAAGTAAAGCGTTTAGTAAATTAAAGAGTTTTCACGTGAATATCAATATACAATGCGTTAGAATTTCATTTATTTTTAAATTCTAAATGAGAATTTTTTTCTCTTGATCTTCAAAAATTATTTATTTGAAATAATGTTACTATACAGAGCAGTTTTTCTTAAACTTTCTTGTGATCCTTTTCCTACTCTTAAAAATTTCGAGCTCCTAGAAAAAATGCATGAAAAAATTATGTTATTTAATTTCTAATTAAATTTTCAAAAAATATTACAGTAGTGCGAGCGTCGTTCACTATATATAAGTCCTTAGATAAAAAATAAAAAAGTAAATTATTTTAGGTAGGTTTTTTTTTTTCATATTTAACATAATTTTATTAACTTAGAGTTCTACACCTTTTTCCAAGTTTATCTAAGCTATCTAAAAAATAAGATTTCGGAAGATTCTCAAAACAGGCATTTGTTTGGGCGATGGCTTTTTCGTTTGACGTGAACCGTTGTACACCGAGCCATTTTAATGTTTGGAAATTAAAAAATATTCATTGGGGGTCGAATCCGGTGGATGTTGTAATAATTCTAGCTTTAATTCGGTGATTTTGGCTATCAAAAATGCACAAGTGTGCACCAGTACATTGTCTTTAAGGAAGAAAATCTATTTTTCAAAAAAGGATATTTTTTCTTAATTTCTTCACTCAACCGGTGTAATAACAAAGCACAATATTCTCCCGTGACTATTTTTCCTTTTCGTAAATAATCCGTGTAGATGATTTCGTGAGCATCCTAAAAAAACGGGGCTATCACATTACCGGCCGATTTTACCGTCTTTGTTTTTCTTGGAGCCCATTCGCTCTCAAAACCCCACTGTTTTGACTGTTCCTTTATTTCTGGAGTGTAGTAGTGTATCCACGTTTCATCCACATTTATGTATCGAATGCAGAAAATCGAATAAACTGCGACGGAAAAGTTCCAAAATAGCCTCAGAGTCGACCATATGATTGAGTTTATTATCCATTGAGAGCTAATGCGGCTGCCATCTTGTCAAGATTTTTTCCGCACTCAATTTTTCTTGCAAAATTGAATACACTTGGTCTTGCGTTATACCAGTGGCCTGAACAATTTTACCCACTTTGATTCCTCGATCACTCGAAACCATATAGTGGATTTTATCGATCATTCCAGAAGTAGTCACTCTCAATGGACGTGCCGAAAGACGTTAATTTTTTGTGGATACGTTTAAACTAATTTGTGGATACGTTTAAACTCATCCAACTCAGTTTTGATCTCTTTCAGTGCTGAGCCTTTTTAATATAAGTGTTTAATCACTGCTCAAGAAACTCAATTTTTTTCCATTTTTCTGTTAAAAACAAGTTTTTTGTTTCTAGCGACAATAAAAATGAAACCATATGATGGAAATAACCATTTTCGATGCTACGAGCGCCATTTCTTGGATTTTCTAAGGACTTATTGAACAACTCTCGTACCTTTCAATGTGGGAACACCCACCGGACCGAACTTATTGTGTTTTTGAAATGTTCCAAAACAAGATGTAAATATACATATATATATATATCATATTTACATCTTGTTTACATATATGTATATTTTTCTTTTGAACAGTATATAAGTGTTCAAAAGAAACGGGATCAACAGAATGGTCTCTTAAATAGAGATGTCCCTCATTCGATATTGTTCCCTACTTATAAGTGAGGTACTATTGTACGTAATTTGAATCAAAATTTATCTAATTTTCAATAAAATCTTTTGTTCAATTAAATTGAAAACTCAAAATTTTTATTTATCCAATGGGTAAACTTTATTTCATCCTAAAATATAAATAAAATAACTTCTCTTATAATAGTTATTGAAATAAATATCAACCCTAAAGGAATAAAAATTAAACTTGAATATTATATTGTTCATACGTGGAACACACTTGTGACCAAATAGAAACGACTATCTATTCCAGAAACGCATTTTCACTCTAGTAGCAGCGGCGACAAAACATTCGGTTGAGTGACGCAGAATGTTATGCGGACATATTTTGATTCCCAAATATGTTGCTAAAATTGCAATGCGACACTGCTAAAATAATGCACTTTGTAATGCACTTTTCAATATGTAAATATTTTAGTAATATGTAATCAAATATTTTAGTAATATATAATTGTCAATATGTAAATTATTTAGCCAGAATTGATATTTCATAATTGCGCTCGTAGAAAATTTTGTATTTTGAATTAAAAATTATGGATAAACTGCGACTAAAAGTTTTGAGATCCAGTTCCCTTTGATTTGTAATTACACTTCATGTAAAAGTTTTGGTTTAGTCAGACCTAGAATCCGTGACTCACTATAAACAGCATCAATCAGTTTGATCAAAACGCTCACTTCCTCAACCTTCGAACTACCAAGGTCCAAGCAGTGGTGACGATTGGAGGGATGACCACCTTTCTTGCCTTCCTCTCCGACCCTAATCATTGTTAATTCGCGCCCTAGTAGCCCTTTCAAGTTGTGTGGGGAAGATATAAATTTTTAATTTATTTTAGCCACCTAAAACAAGGAATCATAAGTAAAACATTTGTATAAGGCCTTGTAGTCTTATCATTCAATTAACTTTCCTCTCTTTTTGCTCCTTTAATTATAACAAATCTCCTTCAGCGGAAAAATGCAATGTCATACATCGCGGCACATTTGATACACCCATGCATCGCGTTTAAGTGTTTCGTAAAGCATCACAGCGTACATTGTTTGAATTTTGGCAAACTGTCATTTTTTGAAGTTGATACTTTTAAATAAATCTATACTTTTTTACAGAAATTCTCTCTGTTCATTTTCAAGTTTTCGGAATGCTTCTATTCAATAGTAATATATGTGTAATATTGTTTCTTTTATGGAAGTTATATTGTATAATATTATGTGATCGTTTATTAACGTCGCACTGAGAAGCAAGACGAGGGCTATTGGCGACGCACCTCGTAATTCTGATCCTCACGACGAGAACGACAACGGGACTTCGACAGATTTAACGTGCATCAGCACCACTACAAAGCGACTATATAGTGTCATTAGGACACGAACCCAAGACTCGATGAAAATCGTCGGCCGCAGATCCGCGACTGTAACCACTAGGCCACCGTGGCCACTTGTATAGTATTAATCAAGCTTTTTTAAAAGTAAGAATTTCGTGCTAACTTTAAGTCTGAACCACAATAAAATTAGAATAAACTGTGCAGTTTTAAAGTCAAAATTTGGGTAAAAATCGTCAAAACTCCTCGTTATTTTTTGTTGTCTATAAATAATATTTGCCCCTTCCTCCCACATCTAATTCTCAATCGTACCCAATAGGTCCAAGGACTGGGTAATTTATTTATTTTGTTCTTTTTTTTTTCCTTTTTTCATCGTCATGCATGATATTACGCTATCCGTAATAACTATAATAATACTGGGTCCTGGCTTAAATTATTTCAAACAGAGGCTTTTATGCCATGAGTTTCAGGATATTGCCTATTGTATGGTGTTTTCTTCCCCACTTTCTCCCAAATGCATGATTCACATGATTTGCGCTTCGCATTATCCTTTTCTCTGCTCACATTAATAATTAAACGCTTTATACGCATTCTGATTGGTACAAAGACGTCACAATCATTGGATTCGCTGTCATTGCTTCCATTTATATATTACGTATCTTGCATTTTGTAAGGGTTTATTAAATTTTATTTCAAAAACTAACCACTACCACGATTGCTTTGCAAAGTACATTATAAGATTTATCACCTCTGGGCGTGCTGGTAAGAAATCAGTCCACAAGTCTGACTCGCGCTATTCATGTTGGAACCAAACTCTTCTCCACGAGCCAGACTCGTTGAAGTACGTGCGAGTAAGAGTGTCATTCTTTATTAACGTTGTACTAAGAAGCAACACAAAGGCAATTGAAGAGGGACTTGTATTTTTAAATCTCCATGACGAGAGTGACACTTAAACTGGCACTTCCCTCTCCAAATTTGCACACCAAGCAAACGAGAGAACCTGGGACTTCAACAGGTTTCATGTACATCAGCCCTGCTGCACAGCGAGTCCTTAGTGGCATCAGGACTCGAACCCACGACTCGACAAAACGCTGTCCGTGACCATAACCACTAAGCTATCGTGGCCACCATTAAAATAAGGAAAGAGGTCAACACACATGGAAAACTTTTAAACTTCAGGCAAATGGGTTTTCATCATTTTACATATATAAGTAATTACACTGGTGTTCAAAATTAAGAGAATTTGCATATGTTGTAGAATTTCCTGACAAGAATTGAACGAAATGTAAAAATACTATTTCGAAACAAAGATGCAAACCTTGTAATCGTATATGTGTATGGGGGCGGGACTAGTCGAAAAATAGGATTTATAAGCGCGCGTGCGAAAATCTGCATTTCGTTTTCCAGCGCATTTCGACGAATTTCTTGGGTTTTTTTGCAGCAATCGCTTAAATAAAAATTCAAACGATAAAAGTGAGTAACGATAAACGTTTAGATGATGTAATGAGGGGGCGAATTATGGGCAGGCTAGAAGCAGGCCAGTCTCAAATCCAGATATGCAGAGAATTCGATTTAACGCCCAGCGTCGAGACAAACTTATAGAAACAGTTTCAGAATACCGGATCCAGCAATTGCAATTCCCTTTCCGAGAACCATCCAAAACCTGAAAACAGTGTTGCTGAACGAGTGCGACCTATTACCACAGGAACTCATAAATTCCCATATTTCCATCATAAAATCACTGTGAGAGACCTGTATATCTGTACGAGGGGACCATACCCCCTAATAACCCATTTTTTTTGTTCTATTCTGCGACTGCTGTTTCATATTTTGAAACTCAGATGAGTGTTACGCACGATCATGCGTGTGTATTATAACTGTTGAATGGTTATTCTTTTGTATATTATATCAACCCTATGTTCACACCAAATTTCATTAAAATCTGTCCAGTAGTTCCTGAGACAATAGACCAAATTAGAAAATTCTCTTAATTTTGAACACCAGTGTAATTAAACTAAACGGTATTTGCCAGCAAACACCATTTATTTTTATTCAACTGTTCCGTATGGCAACATGGAAAACACAATAAATATTTTCAGTGCTAAAATTCTAACCTATTGTAATTACGAATTTTTTTTAAAAGTGAAATGCATTATTGTTCTTAATCTAACTTTCGATTACGCATACACTTCTCCATTTTAACCTCAAAATAGAACTTTCGAAGAAAATGAAAAGCGTTTGACGTAGTTCCGAAATAATATAATTTTTCAGAGTAAATGGGAAAATGCTGCTTCAAATGCGAAGCAAATGAAACAACGGAACTTAATGAACAAAATTAATACGTTTGGAATGTTTCGCTCTGTAAGATTTATTCCTCTTTAATATATCAATTAAGAGTTAATTGTTTTTCATTTAGTTAAATTGATTATTTAAGCATTCGTCATTAGTATCTTCATTGTTAAGCTAATCATATTTTGAGCAATCAGAATAAACAGCTGGAATGTTACAGTAAACAGTTAGTGAAAACTGGGAAGTTATTTATAAATATGCACACATTAAAATATTAATGGATTTACACCAGCCTTCTAATGGAAATATAATTTACCTTCATTATTTATTCCAGACAAACAAATTACAGTCGTAGGTTGATGGTAATATGCATCAATTATAAATATTGGGAGCTATATTATCATCATCATCATTAGAGAAAAAGTACAAAAAGCATTCTTAAGCTAAAAACACAATTATGTAATAGTTATAATGACATATGATTAATCAATTTTCATTCACATTTGCACAAATTCTGAAAATTTTATGCATATACTGCTCCTTACTTTTAAAAGGTTTTACTAAAATATTTCAGCCGTATCACTATTTGTAACTCGATATAATTGGTTTAAAATTGTAATACTAACTATACCTAAAATGAATATTGCATGAATGAAAATATATTTTCATTATAAATTTTAAAAGCAATTAATGGTTTTTTGACAGCAGAAAAATCCCCGACGTATAGAACTTCTTTTTAAACTTATTGCTTCAGAACCAATGTCTTAAATCTCCAAGGCTGTTAGTCTATTTTCTCAAAAAAATCTTAAAAAATTATGAAAACAAAACAAAATCTAATCGAAGTCCAGCTAATCTAATAAAAAATTAGCCCTGGAACAATTTTCTAGTTTACTGATATATGCCCTATCCTTAACAATCCTAAGGATATGCCCTATCCTTAACAATCAAATGATCTTTCGAGTGTCTGCCAGCACTTCACTCCATTTCAAGATTATTGGGTCTTAAAAGGGGAGCATTTAAACATGCATATTAAATTGTGCAGAAACTCAGAAGAATGAAACAAGAATAAAATTCTATTAAAGTGTTGGCGGACGTAAGAAAGAGAGACGATAGAAAGGAATACAATTCGACTTAAAAGGGGTTTTTTTTCTTTTTTGCCTCTCCCGTAAAAAAAAAAAAGTATCATTTTCAATACAATATATATACTTTTTCTTACCTCTTAAAAAGAGGATAAATTTAAAAAAGCTTTGTAGTAGCAACTTTTACTTATTTATTATTTTTTATTTATTATAAACAAGTAAGTAAGAGAACAAAGAAATTCTCTGGGGGACGGAGCCCCGATCTGCAGGAATCTTAGATCCCCAATTTGCACTGACCGCGAGCGTCCGAAGGGAAAGCGCTCGATACGAATGAAAATCGGTTAGATCGATATTTGAAAAGCTTTTATTCGATGACTGAGATGAATTCGTTTCGTTTGCTAGATTTTGCACCATATGTTCAAAATTTGGGGGAGAAGACTGAATGACTTTTCAATCTTGTCAAGGATATTTAATGTTTTGTCGTCAAAAATATTCCCAATTTCTCCAATGAAAGAGAAAGCTTTTTTAAATTTTACCGGAATGAAATAATTGGCGGGAAGTTCCGAAAAGTGTGAGATCATATTGATACAATTTTTCGTATCTAGTTGAGATTTGTAGAATTGTTGGAATCAAAATTCTCTGTGATTGAATTTTTTTCTCAGTTCTGTTCCCAAGCATTGTTTGGGTGTGTTTATAATATTATTTGCCAGATTCATGGGGCATTTGCAACAGTTAGAGGTACGGGAATTTTCACAACTGCAACATTAGGGCGGAGCAGTTGTGAGATTTGTTCAATCGCTTGTATGATGGCTTCCGCTGCATTATAAGTACAGATAAGATGACTCAATATCTAGAAACTCACCGCAATATTTTTAAAAAATATTAATTTATTTTAATTCTATGACTTTTCGAAATGTGGGAAAAGAATTGCAAAGTTCTAGTAACATTATCTAGTAAGTTATTTAAATTTCCTTTAACAGCGTGCCTAAACATTTCACTGATTTTCAAAATTTTAAGCTGGTTTTTTTTTCCCATGATGGACATGAAATTAAAAAAGTGTCCGTGGTAGCCTAGCGGTCATGGTCGCGGACTCACTGCCAGTGGTTATTGTTCGGGGGGTTCGATGCCACTAAAGACCCTCCGTGCAGCCGGGTCCAATGTACGTTAAATCTCACGAGACTTAAAGACCTCCTGTTGGCTTGGCGTTAAAGCTAGGAGGATCAATTGACCGAGGTTTAAAAGTGCGAAGACCGTCGCCAATAGTCATCGTGTTGCTTCTAGTGCGACGTTATTGAAACCAAATCAATCTAAGTTTCATTTCCAAATATCACGTTAATTTTGTGATTTTTAATTACTTTTATTCGTATAAAATTTATAAAAAATGTTATGTATAATTGAGGGAAATAATGTTAATTTATCGTTCTTTAAGAAGCAAAAGTCATAAATTGTTTATTTAATATACATAAATGTATTAACTATATATTTTTAGTTGTTTTTTTTTTCCTTTCTCAGATATTGTTAGTATCTTAGTGCTAATTCATTCTGTGCAGCACCAAAGAACTCAACTTCTTTCAATGTGGAGCAGTAGAGAAAAACGGTAGGGCACCTATAGTTTAGATGTGTATCTATTTTATAAAAAAAATCCACAAAAAGTGGTGTAACTCTGTTTTTACTTGTTTTCATAGTGTTTGATGAAGAAAATTGTAAAACTATAAATAATATTTGCTCAACAAATCTTATGCACAGAATTGTGAGATACAGTTTCAAAAGAAATCGAGGAAAAAAACATGTTTAAAAATATTAAAAATTGCAGAAGTTGTGGGAATTCTAAA
This sequence comes from Nephila pilipes, assembly GCA_019974015.1. NCBI lineage: Eukaryota > Metazoa > Arthropoda > Arachnida > Araneae > Nephilidae > Nephila > Nephila pilipes. The sequence goes on along the minus strand of BMAW01100727.1, from coordinate 23,530 downwards.
ATATCGAAATACTCGGACTTTGAAATGAAATCAAAATTTTAAATATTTGTTTGTGTGAAATGGAGTTTTTTCATCTAAAAAGCATATTTTATGTTTTATTCCCCTTTTAATAAATATTAGATTTTCTTATAAATATCTAATTTCAAAAAATTTGATTGTGTTCTGTTAAGATCGTAAGCCTGTCTCGATAGACTGATTCATTGTAATTAACGTTGCACTGAGAAGCAACACGAAGGCTTTTAAAGTCTGATATCGTAGTTTGAGCCTCAATTAAGTGACGAGGGCGACACCTGATCTGGAACTTCCCACTCTAAACTTCCACTTCCATGATAATGAGAGGACTCTGATCCTCGACCAGATTTAACGTTCAAAAGCCCGTTACACGACAGGGCTTCAGTGGCATCCGGACTCTGACCTACGACTCGAAGTAAGCAAAGCCGATCGCAAGTCTGAGACCATGACCACTAGACTACCGCATCGCAACTAAATTTGAAGTGAGATGTCAACTGACTTAAGAATGAAAGAGTTTTTGTATGCCTGTAACTAAATAAACCGTGTGTAATATGTACACTAATGGAACATAGTACTCCTTAGAACAACGAACCAATAGTAACGCATTGTCTGGCGATAAGACTACAAGAAATAATTAGTTTAACTACTAGAAATGTTGTTCTCTTAGGGGACAACGCTCTAGACCAATAGGATAGATAGCTCTCGAGGTAACTACTCCCAAATGGCACGGAAAATTTTTCCTCTTTGGTTTTTCACCAGCGCTAGAAGTTGCTCCCTGATTGGCTAGTCAATTAAATTTCTCTCCTTAAACAAAACTGTTTCCAAACAATATCAATTTTTTACCGTTTTCTCTTACTTTCTTAAGTATTTTTCTAAATTTAATCTTTTTGACTTTAAAATCTTTCTAAGAAGTAAATCTTTTTACATCTAACTTCTTTATTCAGCAATGTCTATTTAAATTTTAATTTAATTTCGTAATTTCCTGGGCAAGTAACAGGCCCAAAAAACTCATTTTACAACTTGTCGACTGGAGATTAAAAATCGCAACATCCCCAAAAGTGTGTTCCAACATCTATCCAACTTATATAAAATAACAGACAGTTGTGTTTCTCTATAGGCAAGTTACTTGGACAGGAATGGTTTATTTGAGTAGAGCGGTTCGGCTCATCATAAGAGATTAGAACCAATGGTCTTGCCTGAAACGAAAAAATAATAATTTCAGGCTGGAACTCAAGGTTTGGAGCTGTATGATGATATTTCAGATAATGTCCACATGACCAAATTAGAGTAAAGATTTTTGTACTTGAGTATATAAATAAATGGGATTCTTGAACACGAATAAATGTTTTTTAATGTGCATGAAAAATTAGACAACTGCTGAAAAATAAGCATTGGCGTGTCTTTTAAAGCAAAATTTAATACAAATTTGGGTCATAAAACGTGGTGTTAGCATTCATGGAAGCATTCTTTTCGCGAAGCCGCGAGATTGTTTCAAAATTCCTCCATTTATTTTTCTCAGTTTCTGTTAAGAATTATGTGTATTGAAAATACAAACATTCAAGCTGAACACACAACCACATTTATTTTAACCAAGCACTGAATTTTGAAACAGTAAAAGTCGAATCTTAAAGTCCGATACGTTAAGAAAATACACAACATATCTTCCAATGCACATATAGGCTTTTACTAAGAGTATGGTAAATTGAATATTCAAACAGAACAAATGCGTCTTTAAACAATGAATTCAAGGTCGATTCCCTCAAGAATCAAGATTTTCTCCTTCCGAGAGAAAATGAACTATATATGCGCTTTTCAAAAAATGTATGCATAAAGTACAATATCCTTTTAAAACATAGCAAAAATTTAGAATATTCTTCTCTTATATATTTACTTATAAAGCATTTTATTGAACAGAAGATCGTGCTTTCGCGGGAATGGAGCCAATATGCCTCGGCCCTCAAGGGATGGGGACCTTAGACATCTTTTTCGTACGAGAGATCTCTTCAAATTGATTTACATATTCACTGTTGGAATAAAAGACATATTTGTGATTCAGTTGTTCGACGCTGAACGTGATTTTATGCACGCTTAGAGTTTTCATATTGTAAACTTCGAAAGGAGCTTCAAGTAGATTCGCTTCTGCAGTAACATTCTTTCTCTTTATGTTTTAAAGATATGTTCTCGAACATTATTCAGGTAATTACGAAATAAGCTTTATTTTAGTTTAAATGCGTGAGAAATGTTTGAGAGGCAGATAAATTGGGCCTTTTAATCTGGATAGTTGCTTTGTGTTTCCTGCTTTTGTGAATAAGTATTTGTCCTTTCAGCAGCCCACATGCAGCAAAGAATAAAATTAGCTTAAAGAGAGAGGAGAAAAATGTCCAAAATGCACGCGCGATATAGAAAGTTTTCCAAACTAGAGTTAAGTGTTTTGTTTTATTTTTCAAATGCTTGCTTGATGGAATGTAAAAAGGCAAAAGATTACCTTACGGAAGCATTGGAAGACTACATTTAATCGATAAGGCTGTGATTGGGGATTAGGAGTGGGGAGAAGCAAAAAAAAAAAAATTAACAAAAACAACGAGGTATTGGTGAATATAGTTGTTGACTTACACACGCAATATTTAAAAATTTAGCTACTGTATGGTACGTTTTGACGCTTTCAAAGAGAAAAAGAATTGAGAAGTAAAAGTTGAAAGTGAATAACAAATTTGTGACAATGAGCTATTCGCGAATTTTTATTCACTAACCTCTGGGACTTTATATTAATTAGAAGTGCATAAAATTACAATGTCTTTCCAACAAAAATAAGACATGATTAGGTAAATGAGATGAAGATAGAAGTGCAGTGAAGTGATTTAGAGATAATAATATATAAATGAAATAGATTGAAAAGAAAGTGAAAGGAGATAGAGGATAACGACTTGCTGACAGAGATTCTTAATTCGTATTGAAACTATTTTATAAGTTTTGAAGATTGAAACAGACTTTATAGTAGAATATTATGATAAGAATCAGCTGTGTGTTTGTAAGAAGTGATTGAACCTTATGAATTGGTAGCGGAGAATTTACTAGTTCATTTTGATTTAGAATGATAAGTTTATTTGGTATTCCAGAGAGAACAACTTAAAATATTCTTTCGAGATAATTAAAAAAAAGTTTTTTGGTTGTTCTTGTATTTCTTCAATTAGATTCGGTCATTATTACTTTTTATACATTATTAAGATATGAAACCGGAACAGAGTAAAAAAAATCAGACGTTACAACTTTACTGTTGTTTTGTCGAAATACTAATGTGGAATTATTTTCTTTGGAATTTTTGATAAATATTATGAAATACAAATTTCATCAAAGGAACAATATTATACATGCATTGCAATTAAATATGAATATTTCTAGAAATCGAAAATTATCTGTGAAAATTTCATTAAAAAATATGTTTTGTTTCAAATAAAAACTAAAAAATGATTATTTGCCTAAATTAAGACAATGAAAGGTCTCATTTTATACCACATTGCATCACAAAGTATGTAAGAAAAATTATAATACCCTTACAGATTGCTTGTTATAAATCACATTTAATTAGGTGTCCAAAGTAATACAGTAACTTTTGTTATAGAAATAAAGATATATAATGTATATAAAATTTCTCAGAGTCATACTTTTAGTCTCTGTAAAACAGAACAATGTTAAGAGCTTTTGTTTTTGCCTGGCGTCACTTTCACACATTCATCCAGTTTGGCTATACTTCCATTATGCATATACTACATTTTCTGTACGATTCTCCATTATATCCTGTAGTGCTTTACGCGAAAACCGTTAGCCGCGACATATTAATCTGTGCCTGATGTACAATATTGCGTTTTGTGCACATCTCTTAGCTGTTTAAACTTTTTAAAAATGAAAGGAACCAAAAAAAGTAAATATAAGTCAAAAATCAACAGAGCTCAAACTAATTTTTCATTTATCATTCCCAGTTTTAGGCAATTAAAATAGAAAAAAAAAGTAATTTTTTTCCAAAAGTGGGAGGGAGGGAGAGTGATTGTCCCACCCCTTTGCCTCTCATATCGCTCCAATGCTTGACAGTGAAAAAATTAAAATTTCATTAATTTGCTGCATAATATTATGATTGAAAATATCAGATAAAAAGAGCGAATAAAATATTGCTGGCATTAGAATGAATTTTAAACATTATATAAAGATACAAGAAAAAGTAGCATTTGTTTTTTAAGCATTGCCCCAAGCTTTGAATGCTTACTTTGCAAAATATCGTATCAACTTTTTTTTTTCTACTTAACATTTTTTCGAAAATAGGTAAACTATTGTTTATCGTAATAATCCTATTACTTAATTTATTATGAAAATTCCCGAAAGGCTCTTATATAAACGTATTTGTTGTCATAAAAATCTCGAGTAATTTCAACCATTTAAGAAAAATCCTAATGTGTCATATAGGATTTGTATTTCCTTTTCGTTACATAATAATATCAATCACTGGAAATATTTCGATCAGAAGAATATCTAGCCATTGACTGTTTCAACAAATCGAAAATATCATCTCAGCGAAATTCATTCATTCGAATATAATGCCAGGAACTCCATAATGGCCATCGGAATTCAACGTCTGAACCGGCACATTCCGGTCGGTCAGGGAAATGAAAATGAATAATTGGAATAGTTGATACACATTAGAAGCATTTCGCACCTACTACGCCAATTAGATCAACGAATCGAATGAGTTACTGGAAACAATGACAAAGAAAGATTCCGACTGACTTCTTGAAAGGAATTTGGGAATAGGATATTGCTTTTGATTGTGGTATTTAGAAGAACAGTTCTGATATTCTAAACGTTATCGAAGATTAATTGGCTTACGTCGACATACCTGCAGATATTACTAATTTTAAAAATCCCAAATTAATATGTATGAAATAATTGTTGAAATGGTTTCAATGAAGTAATGTAGCTATGCTATAATGTTATTATTTTAAAAAAATTAATACATCAAGATAGCTCCAAAGATTCCAAAAACCTTTTGTTTTAATTCACCAATTATATATATATAGTGTCCATATGACATCTAAAATTTAAAACATTTTTTTGCTCCATTTTCATCAATATTTCATTTAGTGTCCATATAACACAGAAAACACGGAAGATAGACAGGAGTAGCGAGTTTTTATTATTTCTCTTTAAGATTGATATTATATGTTTATGACCGTTATTTACGGAAGATTTAATTTCAGTTTTTTTCAAAAGTGGTTCAAAACCTGTAATTTAATGAAAAAACAACTAAAAATTTTGAATTTACGTTAAATCCATTTTTATACTTGATTCATCACCTTTCTTGTTCGTTATTCCAAATATTCTGTACTTATTGGATCTTGCTGAGAAATAGCACAATAAAAAGGCTGAGTAAATTAATAAAATGTTGAAAACAGCAATATAATATAAACATATTTTATTTCATTGCCTTTTACTTCAGGTTTATAAATATTTGCCGTGTGTGTATGTAAGTGAAAAAATATTCAGATTTCTTCAATTGCTTATTTCATTTGGACATTTCTGGATATTTATAACATTTGTAACATTCGTAAAGCTGTAATATACTAGTTTTTTGAAACATATAATTCGATTCCTATTAAGTATCATAATAATGGTGCTAATTAGGATTTAAAATGGTAAGTTTCAAAGAAATTAGATCCCAAACATCTTTAAAAAATTTTCTTCCACAATCATAATAATGACAACAATTAAATAAAAAATTCAAAGAAGTCCCCACTGAAAATTGTGCAAAAAAGTTATAATTTCAGGATTGATATCATAACTCCTCAAAGTAATATATATATTGTACCATCGATTAAAAATATCAATTTTAAAAAATAGATTAATTTCACTAATTAAATTATACGTTCTAGAAATATATTATTCATAACTTCCACATATTTCACAATTTGATTTATTTTTTTGTCAACAAATATCTGACATTTTTTTTACGTGTACTCTTCCAAAGAACGATTTTTGTATTGAATTAAAAACTCTAGTCTTAAACTTTTGATTGTTGTTTCTAAAGTTAAACTCAATTTATCGGTATTAACATCACATTAATTATTGCTTGAAATAAAGCATTTAAGTTAATTTCAAATATGAAAATCAGACTGCAAAAAAATATTTTTTCAACACACTCATAGAATTAAAAACTGAAATTAGTTACAAAAAGTGGAATTTTAAATTAAATAGTCTGAATAAAATTTTCTTATTTATTATTTAACATATTCTAAGGAAATTTATTGCAAAATTGAAGATGGAGATAGGCAGTAAATTTATACCAAATAAATAATGGGGGGGGGGACTCCGAATAACAACTCATAAAGTTATCTTCAAAGTTATTTTGAACAAAATGAAATGTTAAAACTCTACGACGAAGAGAAATTTTGAACAAAATGAAATGTTAAAACTCTACGACGAAGAGAATTCGAATGCAGTCAATCATATAACGTCGAAGAGTATTTTCATTATTGCTCACGCAGTCGATGAAGAATACGTGATTACTTCATTCTAACACAGACTACATGTAATGACTAGTTAATTCTAAGATACTCTATTAATCTTTGAGATACATCTGAAGCAGAAAAAGTCAATCAAGAAATCTGATTTTAAAAAATTACATTCCAGCAATACCGCTTTCTAGAGTGAATTGCATCAACTTTTCGCAATAGCGTAGTTTATTTAAACATACTTTATTGATTTATAAAATTTACTTATGAGTATTAAAAAATGTTATTTATATTTTATTTTATACTTTAACTCAGGAACGTTACAGTTTTTTTTTTAACTTAAAGTCAGTACTTTTACTTTCCTTTTCCATTGAGAAGTGATTCATGGAAAAAAAGTAACGTGAATTTGATATATGTTCTAACATAACTAAGAATATTGGTTTTTCTTCAGTTTTGAAGGTTATGAGCTTCTTGCGTAAATTTTGTCTATACTTCCAAAACCATTGCTCTGTTATTATTCAGAATTATTTCCGCTTTTTGATACTCGTGATGATTCGTTAGTTTTACGTTTCTGAAAAGGACAAATCACACGATTTTTGCAATATATCTTTAGATCTAGGGATTGTTCTGATGAGCGGATTTTTTTTCTGAATTAAGTAAATTATTTTCCATTCATGCGAAATATTTAACTTTATTGTGTTTTATCAAAAAAATTCCTTTAAAGATAACTTAAGGGAGAACTTGTTCCCCTTTTAATTCAATTAATGTAAAATGTGCCACGTGCACACATATTTGGTCTAGCCCACATATTTGGTTGGCAGACTTTGAAGGGAAAAGAGCCCAGTTATCAAGGTAGCTGGTTAATATAAGTATCAGAGAGCCATTTAAATCTATACGTATGCGCACCCATTAGAGTATAGGGAGGGGGGTTGATAATCAATATCCAGATTGTCATTATTAAATTAATATTTTTAATGTTATTTAAATAAAGTTTTACACAATATTTTCTATTTCTTTAAAAAATAATGAAAACTAATCTCATAATACCATAATGTTAGGAATTCGGCTTGCAAGCTTTATGAAATTATTTCAGTACCAATAATACTGAAAGCACTTCGTTCTGTAACTTCAGGTTATCACTAACCAAATGACTGGGACAAAAACTAAAAAGGAAAAAAAAGAAAACCGGTGATTACTGTTTCACAACGGCTTTTTCAAGACAACAACTGATTAAAGGCTATCGTAGATTTATCTTTTTTCTAATAGGAGGTGAATCAGTCGTGATACTAGCGACTAACTATTCATTTTGATTATCGCCTCTTCTCAAAGTAAATTGTGCACTCAATTATTTCTGCAGTTATTGAAGATATTTATACTTTTATTCAGAATACACTTGATTACGGTAAGTTACAGTATAATCTTTACGTTTCAATAACATCTCAATTAATACTATTCTTCTCTCTCACAGTCAAAGAGAGATACAGTTTGCCTTATAGTGCTAGTGCTGAGTAGTTCGGCTCTCATTAGACGACTTTCACATACATTCTCGTTCCTTCCTTTTCAACAATAACTTGAATTTTGAAAAGAATTCTAAACATACATTCAGTAAATCAATATTCTAAATTTTAGTAAAAAATAAATAATATCTAAATAAAAATAAATAATATCAGAATAAAATTATATCTAAATCGCTAGGACATGTGTTCCAATCAAATTCAATCAAAATGGCTTGTCCATCTCGCTACTTCCTAGCCAGAGATGTTCAGGTCTAGCTGAGATTTCCGAGTAATGATTATTCTGAAGACTTGTCATTTTGATTGACTGATTGCTTATTAACGTCATATTCAAAAACAACACGAGGCTATTGCGTTGGATTTTATAATTTCGATTCAAGATCAAGAGACAAGGATCTGGCACTCCGTTGTCAACACTTGCACATCACACCGTGGCCCAGATAGCCCAGTGGTCATTGTTCTGGACTCGCAGCAGGAGGTTTTCGAACGGTCGTGGGTTAGAGCCTTGATGCCACAAAAGATACGCCGTGAAGCCAAAATGGAAGCACGTTAAATCTGTCGGGGACCAAAGTCCTCCTGTTGGTGTAGATAAGTAGGTTTCAGCTCAGGTGCCGTCCTCTTTACTTGACAGAGGATCATATTTTCGAGGCCCGCCGCCAATAACCCTCGTGTTGCTTCTAGTGTGACTTTAATAATATTAACCAAACCCCTAAAAATGCTTTAGGTACATTACATAGAGGTTGAAGTCTGAAACAGGTAAGCGCCTTTACAAAGAGTAGCGGTCTGCCTACCCTGGATCTAGCCGATTTAATGACAGACTAAACAGTGGACAAGACATTCGTACATCTTCAATGTTTTATTTAACATTACAATTCAATATTTCGACAATTCTTCTCGATGTTTTTAAATCCTCGTTTAGTTTCTAGGCTAATTCTTTTAGTCTCACGACATCCCCACTCGTTCGTCGCCATCAACCTGCGTACGACATTAAATCTGCATTTGCAGCGTTCTAGGCTCAAAATTATCTCTTACACCTTTTATAGGATTGAAATGAAACTCCAAAAACCCATAAGTCATTTAACCTATCAATCTATATATTACATTATGCACTCAAAAATCCAAGAAATAACCAAAAATATAGATAGTATTTTTATTTATACATTTGAACAATAAGAAATTATCATTTTTCTTTAGAGATCTCAATACATTTTCTTAATTTGTCATCCTTGTTAGGGTGAAATCTTTTTGATATATGCCTCGAATTGTTATTACTTTGAGCTTATTTTTACAACTTAATTATTCTTTGCATAATACGGAAACTTTTTGTGTTATTTAATAAAAAAAAACTTTAAGGGATTATATTTTAATTACTGAGCGAAAGGTTACTAAAAACCATTCAACACCTGTGTAAAATTAAATATTTTAATTAGTTTGTACCTGAAATTTGACGAGCTTTTCCATTCAACTGATGCTTGGGGACTTATTCATGATGTTGTTTTAAATGAGAAATATCTCCCAATGAATGAAACTTGACTCATCCAGATTAGAAGGGAACTGAAGAGATGCATATATAAGCAATGAAACGATTAATACAAGGGTTAGTGGTATAGGTAGTGAGGTCATATTATCAATGTGTGACACATATATCATACCTTCACTCAGTAAAAAGTTTTAGAAATAAAAACAGAAAGGATCAATAAGAGATCACAGATTCCAATCCTCATGTAATGCCCTACTAAGGACTTGAATCCAACTGCTTCAATACATATAGTTATTATATTAAATGCTATTATATAAAATAGTAGTTATTATATTAAATGATACATTCATATCCGTTAAGGGAAGAAATCAACAGGTTTGATTCAATATTTATCTTGTGTGTTCATTATTTTGATATATTAATAACAACTTTGAATTACTGACTGATTAGAATTCTTTAGTGACTGTATTGATTATAAACGGGTTTTTTTTATTGTGATAGTAATGGAAAGAGAAGGAATGAATACCGGTGCTTCAAAAGTTTGTTATTGTCTCGGAGAATAACTCTGATGTAAATTTTGAAACAATAATAACACTTAGTATCACAATAACAATTGGCACCTATATGCATGCTAATAATGGTCATGGAATGTAAATTCGTTAAGAGTGACTATCATGGATATTATGTTCATGTAATTAGATTAAATCATAAAGAGGAACGAGAACAACCACATTCTTAGGTTAGTAATAGAAGTTTCACTTCAGAGTACACACGTACTGACACCGGCGTGAAAAGGAGACAATAGCTTGGCACGCGACAAGCCTTAATGTACGGATCATCCTGCAGGACGGCTACAAATTATTGCATCTGTTCCAAAATACTGAAAATAAAAATACATTACATTCATTAAAAATATACAAAAGATAAATTTAAAATTATACTTTAGTTACCACGAAACGATAAAACGATGTATACCACAAATAAAATACGAAATGCAATTTCAAATATAAGCAATAAATGAAATTTTAGTAGACTTATAATAGATTTAGTAGATTAGTAATATTTTCTTCAACATAAAAAGTTACTTTGTTTTCAGATGAGTTCACATATCTTTAAATCTTATTCCGGAACGCATAATACATTCAAAAGCTAAGATATCAATTAATTAACCTAATCCTAAATATTAACACACACTTAAATGTAATGTAGAAAATTTTAAGCGTTAAGTAAATTTAAATTATGGAAGTCTTAAATGTTAATTTTCAAAAGGATACTTTTGTGCAAAAGTAATCATGAAAAATAATTATTAAGAAATTCAAAGAGTCAATTTCTTCCTTTGAATTTTCAAAGTTAACAAGCAACAAAAACTATATGTTCCAATGGATTCAAATGTTTTACAGTTTGCTTTATTAGACACACACACACACATATATATATATATATATATATATGCATGTTTCAATTTATTTGTTCAAAACTCTATAGATACACATGAAACAATTTAGGTCTCATGAATATTAACATGAAGTCAATTCTCATATCGTAATTATTAATGAATGCTACGTTTTAAACTGAACTGAAAATTTATTTCAAATTAAGGTTCATTTCAATACACTGTTTAGATATTTAAAATATATTAGATATTAAGTTTATTTCTCATTAAACTTTAAGTATGCACTTTTTTATATTAAATGAAGAGCTTATTTTTAAATATTTTAAGATAATTTAACATTGTTTTGAGTTAAAAAGAAGATTATTTGATGTTAAATGATATTCAAAATTCTTTAGAACAAACATTTCAAACATATCACTCTTGGAGCACATAGCACAATAACTTTTTATTGCGTTGCAATACTTTTTTTCCCTTCAAATATTTTAACAATTTTATAGTCCAGCCTCAAATGATTACGGATTCCTTTCAAACTTTTATGAAAGTTTGTGTACATTTTTATTGATTTTATCAAGTCAAGTCTTAGAAGTTTGGATGAAACTTTTATTAGATAACCGTAAATAAACTCACCTAAGAAACTCTAAAACTTTTTATGCATATTCTTTGCACCGAACTTGATAAAAAAATAAATAAGTAACCTCAACATAACAGATAAGAATAAAATCGTTTCTTCTGAATAAATGTACTCACATTTCTTTTTGATGTCTTTAAGAATTTTGGATTTGTTTGCTCATGAATTAACATGAGTTTCTCAGCTTATGAAACGACATTTTTGAAAGAAAAGTGCAAGTAGTAATTCCTGTGGAGAAACAAAAACGTTTTTTCTGTAAATTTTGCAATTTTATATGCACATAAACCGATTAAATTTTCCGCCATTCAACCGCGACTGAATATTAGACATTCCTTTCGTCATTTAGTTTCTGTTTCTTCAAAGTAAAAGTATGGCCACGGTAGCCCAGTGGTCATGGTCACGAACTCGCGGCCGCCTTTGTTCGTCGAGTCGTGGATTCAAGGCCTGATTACACTAAAGACCCGCCGTGTAGTGGAGCTGATGCACGCTAAATCTGTCGAGATCCCAGGTCATCCCGATGACATGTTGTGGGTGATTGGAGAGGGAGGTACAAGCTCAGGTGACGTCCTCGTCACTTGACCACGGTTCAAAATTACGAGGTCAGTAGCTAGTAGTAATCGAGTTGCTACTCAGGACGACGTAAATAATTAGTCACAATGAAAACTAAATCCCATCTATATAAGGATAAAAACGTGATTGATCTCGTTGTTTCGAATTACGCTCAAGAACTACATTTGAGCAAAAACCTCAATATCCCTATTTCCACATCACACCACACGGAAATATTTTATTGAATGTGTGCACTTATTTTTGAACTACATTTTGGAAAGGGGAGTGAGAGATGGAATTAAAATCTAACTTTGCTGGTCATTTAACTCGAAAATCAATACCGTAATGGCCAGTGACGGACTCAGAGGGAAAGCACGATGCACGTGCCCCTCTTCCCGTCATAATTTCACTCACAGACAATATAACATATGCGAACAGGAAATTCCAAATAGATTGCCGGTATCGGGTGAATATATCCACTAAGTCAATTTCATTCTTATGCTGACATTTCTTTGACTCTAAAATATTACATCATTTAAGAATAGAGTATAAAATTCACGTTTTTCAGGTAATTTGCTAATCTATTATGATATGGCGTGAGACGAAGTTACAAAAAGAAAAAGGTGTGACGCAGTATCCCTTCTGCTGCTTTTCTCTGTTGGTGTTAGTGGTGTAAGAAGATCAATTGTATCAAGAATAATGACATGACCATTTATTTTTCCCCGCAAAAAGGGAATAATTTAAAGTAATAAATTACGCATTCCAGAAAAAAATATTTTCGTAGTTTTCATTTATTCAGGAAAATAACAGAATTCAACACATAAAAATAATTTGTGGATTCTTATATTTTTATTTTGAGAATAAATTTGCATAAATATAGTTGCTGTTGATTTTAAATAAGAATAAAATTCTTGACAGGTTTTCTAAAAATTTAATTTGGCAATGAACATATATTAAAGAACTAAGCTTTTGTATCGTCCACAATTTATTTATAAAAGACCATTTCTGTGGATCCATTAGTGCCGGGAAGTCATAAAATATATTCAGTAATTATACGAAATTTCATACGATTCAGATATCTGGTGTAAAAGAGTTTGATCAATTCCACACAACGACTATTTGTTTAAATATCTCCGAGTTACATTCCCTAGCTTTTTACTGATCTGAATTGTTCATTATTCTATTAACGTCTCATTGAGAAGCAACATCCGAGCTATTGAAGACGGACTTTGAAATTCGGTCAAAAAATACGTTTCTTCTACAAAATTCCACACTACTCTATAGGAGGACTTGGAACCTTGACCATATTTAGCGTGTATCAGTCCCGCTATACGGAGTACATTAAGAGGCATAAGGGATCGAACCAACGATAACGACGCCAACCGCGAGTCCATGACTATGACCATTAAGCTACAGTGGCCTGTAACTTTTTGCAGTGTAATGTAGTTAAAAACAAGTTAATACAGTAACAAAAAAATTTTGTATCTTGGTTACAATTAATGAATTATTTTTCAGTCAGTACATTTATCATACATTGTATCTATTCTCATGTATTTGAATTTTCTTATTTTTAAGATTCTTTTTTAAATTGTTAATTTGTTACAGCAGGCTGCTCGTATTTTGAAAACCTGTCATTTCGGATATTTAGAGGAAAATCAACTATTTGAGAAATCTGACAAAGCTATATAAGTTTGCAAAAACTATAATCTAAACTCTCAATTTTTAATCATTATTTAATCATTCCGATTTGTTAGGTGGGAAAGAAAAGTAAAACCGTAACACTCATAATTTGACTCATCCCAGAATTTCTTAATTGTTACAACTGTTATCTTCCGTGTTTAAAGCCCGCCCGCCCGTAGAGAGCGTTTTTTTATTATTATTTTTTTTTTTTTTGGAAAGGGGGGAGTATGGGATGTCATACAATCCCCTCAGAACAGAGCAGACTAGTTCTCCGATCAAAGCGGACGAAAGCGAGTTGATACTCGAGAAAGTTGTGAATCGCGGGGTGAATGAGAGCTAACTGTAAACTGCACTGATCATCAAAATAACGCGACAGGAACTGTGTTGAATGAATAAATGAAGTTGTTACTGTTATTAAAAAGTGTATCTGATCTCATAGGAAATTTAAGAGAAGTAAATAGCTAAGTAAGCTACAGTAAGTTAAGAGAAAGTATTTAGCGAAGGACACAACCGTTAAGAAGAAATAAAGTGATATGATTTATGAGTTCTAAAGAAATAATAATAAGTAATATTGTGTATAGTGAAAAAGAAAAGTAGTTCAGCGAAAAGATGAAAGATAACGAGAATCTTAAGTAAAGTTTAAAGTTAAGTATAAGTTCAAGTAGTTAGTTTACTTATTGTGTGTATGGCGCGTGCGGAAAGTGAAAAAATTTATAATACAAAGAACAGCGAGGATAAATAATCTACTAATGAAATCTTAGTTAAGAAGAAAAATACTAACGATCATTAATACAGAGAAACCGCTAAAAGATGGCACAAACATTTAATGAAAAATTAATTAGAAACACAAATAATCTTTCCCCATAAATTATCCTAAAATATTAGGAAGCAGTTTTTTTAAAAGAAAAAAATTAAATGCTATCATGTCTCGGTTCGCGATCTTAATTTGTTCCGAGACTCAGTTTGCAGACCGAAACTCTCGCGAACGGAAGGAATTTTTCCTGTTGTAATTAATGGAAATGGAAAAGTAATCCATTCATGTCTCAGAACCAAGCTAACTACTTTATCATGGTTTTATCGAGTAAGTTACTATAGAAATAAATAAAAACAGGTGTTATTATGAACTAAGTCAAAAATAAACATTTGATAACAGGAGATATAGTATGTATTATTCCGAAAAAAAAGAAGAGATTTTTGTTTTTTTCTCATGTTTCCTAATTCACAATACTTAATTTTCTAACTATATGTAACAAAATTTTACAGAATATTCAATTCAAAGAGCATAGAAAAAAAGATTTCTTTATTTTTCCGAGATCATTGGGATAATTCTAATCATTTCTGATCATCCTTGTGTTAGACACAATATATCTCAGGAGAACTCAGTGCCAGAAATTTTATAAAACTGAACACCCATGGAAACATTGTGGAAAGTATTTTTAGGATGATTTTAGTGTCCCGGATGTGTGTTTTCAGATATTTGATAATTATTTTAAAATATTTATAAAAAATTTATCAATCAAAAACATTCATTTCAAATACTTTTTTTATTGATTTGATTTGATTTTATTAACGTCGCACTAAAAGCATTACGAGGGCAATTGGGGCATACTTCTTAATTTTGAACCTCTATAAAGTGACGAGGACGACATCTGAGTTGGCGCTCCTCTCCTAATTTCCACATCATGCCCATGGGAGGATTGGGGGCTCCAACAGATTTCACGTGCATCAGACCCAGCTACACGGCTATATTCTTTTGAATGCATTTCATTTCATACAATTGAAAGAGGTAATATTTGAAAAGAAAAGAAAAATCCCCAAAATTAATTTTACACTGGGAAATTTCATCGTAGTAGTTCGTGACTCGATGCAAGAATTGTCTGCGAATCCTTTTTGTAAGCCGATGCAAGATTTGTCAGAAAATATTATTCGTAAGCCAATTTCCTGATGAGCAGAATCTCTATTGGTCTGAAGTATGATTATTAATGCAATTTGAAGCGATCAGAGTTATTTAAAAACGGAAATTTAAACTTGATATACACTCAAAAGAAAAGGACATTTTTCGAAATCAGTTCACAATCATGAAATGCAATTTGTTTGAAATAATAACTTAATACTTTAAGGGAAGCAATTCATCATTTTAAAGACTGATTTAATTAAAGAGACATTAGATCAGCACACGTTGGAATGTCCTGGTATTATATATTTCCCGTTATCACTCCATCACTTGCCGATATATAAATAGTCGATAATTAATAGTCAAACGAATAGAATGTCAGACACTCTGGAAGCAACCAAATTATTTTATTGGAAACAGCCGACATTCGAAATCTAAATTGTTACATCTGTGGAAAAAGTTCCGACTTAAACCCGAATTTAAAAATTAATATTACAAATATTCTTTGAACGTTGTGGATAAATCGGGTACGAGTCCTTAGCAGAATTTGAAACGAGGGTAAAATACACTGAATGCAGATCCTCACTAAGTGCGTTCTAAAATCTCTTCACACTTATCAGTACAGACACGATTCAAATTTTTTCGTTGATAATATTGACTCTCACACTTTCTACCATTATTTATCTCTATTATTCAAATCTTCTCAGTTTTATACGAGCTATTTCATCAAACCCTTTCACTACAGTTCTATATTTCCGTTGAATTTAAGTAAATCTAGATTCGCTTACCAAAATAGGTTCGCAACTAAATTAACGCTATAGGAAAGACAAAAATATTAATTGTAGGAAAATACACGAGAGAACCCATTATGAACTATCTATGGACAATTAACTTCATCATTAGGAGAAGCCACGGTTGATTAGTGATCATGGTCATGGACTCTCGGCCGATGTTGCTTTCTTCGAGTCGTGGGTGCGCGAGCCCTGATGTCACTAAAAGTCCATCATGCAGCAGAGCTGTTGAACGATAATTCGGTTCGAGGTCTCAAATTCTCCCTCTGGCATGACGTGGAAGTCTGGAGGGGAGGTGCCATCTCAGGTATCGTCCTCGACATTTAACCGAGGCTCAAAATTAATATATATGTCCCCAATAGCCCTCATATACCTTCTTAGTGCGACATTAAAAAACATTTACATCATGCCATCATTTGGATGCATGGCTACAGAGTAGTTCTCAGCCACCAAGTATACAACATTATATTTTCCAATAAGTAAGACATAAAAAAACTGTTCTTATCCTATAACCAAAAAAGTATTGATTTCCCCTGTGATGCTGAGCTATCTAAATTCTGAGACTTTAGTAATGGTCATCGGAATTCGGTATTTAAATTGCTACATTCCGAAACGTCTAGGTGATGAAATTAGGTATTTGGAATGCATTAGGAGAGTTTAGCTCCCAGTATATCAACAAGATATCTGTAATTAATGAAATTATATTTAACACTGACAAATAAAAGTGATGATTCTGTGTCATTTTAAGCAATATAAAGTAGGGTATGACATTAGAATGTGTTGATCAATTTTAGAAAATTTTTGCTATGTACATTATTACAGGACGAGTTATTTACGATTCATTGACATTAGAATGTGTTGATCAATTTTAGAAAATTTTTGCTATGTACATTATTACAGGACGAGTTATTTACGATTCCTTAAAAGAAATTATAATTAGAAGAAAAAAATAATTTATATGACCTGAAAAACACGAAAAATATCAAAATTCTCTTTATATTTTTTTAAATACAAATTTTCTGGAATATTTTCATGCACGTTTTTGTTTTATTTTGATAAAAGAGGCATCGTACTTCCTTCAATGTCTTTTTTCGTGTGGTAGGTTCTTTTGTTTTTCTCCAGATGGCAAATCCCTTGATCTTAGGATTAACTTCATGTAATCTTGAAAGATACAAATCTTTAGTTGAAGAAAAGAAAAGAAGGGAAAAAGAAGAGTAGAGAAGATTGGCAACGTAACTCCTCCATTATATTTCCCATGATAGATGACTTAAGAACGATTATAAAAAGAACTCGAAGGTTGAAGAAAGTTGTGTCTCTCATAAAAATTAAAAACGATCGATGAGAATGATATTTTGTTGCAAAGGGATGGATTTTGTTGGGGTCTTTTTCTCAAGGAGTTTTAGAATAAATTTCCTTGAAATATGTACATAAATCAATATTATGTTTATGTATGTGATTTTTCTAAAGTAATTTGGAATTTATCTTCAGATCTGAAATTTCAACCAATTGAAAAATACAAGTCATTTTTTCGAGAAAATACATATAGGAGAATTTATTGAGCCAGATACCCAAACAACTTGGAGGCCAAAACTGAGAAAAAAATTAGCATATAATTTTTTAAATGACAACTGGTTAATGCTTGAATTTACATCTCTTACTAACGTACAAAAAACTACAGAATTTTATTGTGTGCGATTTTAGTAACATCTCATATTATTTTAACATTCCTAGTCGAGATAAAATAAATGTGATGGGGTACTGAGAAGTTTTAAGTAATACTGAGAAATAACCAAGATATCTGGATAAAATTTACTATGCGTATTATTTGATCCTTAAATGTTGTAAATTGTAATTATTATTGTTGATTTGAGGAATCCATAGATAGAAGTAACACGTAGTTATGAAGAAAATAAATTTCAATCTGATAAGTTCTAAACAGTGCTGGCTTTTGTAAGGTTAAGACACGCTCGGAAAAATGCATTACTCTGGATGGTGACCAGAAATTAATTTTGAGAGGTGCATATCGTTATTGCCATGAAGGAAGCATTTAAGAATAACCACTTGGTAAAAATTAAATTACGAACTATTTTAACTTTATTTCGCCTATTTAAAATACTTCTAAAATTGATAAAAAAAATTTATTACGTTCAAAAAAAATATCATTTAAGAAAAATAGTAAAGATATCATGAGAACAATAATTATGTCTACCCAAAAAAGGTGGAATTCCAAATGATTGAAAAACTGATAAAAACCATTCAATGATTGAATAAACGATCACAATGTGAGGAATGGTTAAAAAGGTGCGAGTATAGTGAAATGAAAAAATTCTGTACACATTCATTTTTTAAAAGCTATACTTATTTCCATTTTTTTATTTTAGCAAAGTATTTAAGATTTCTTTTTCACTTACAAATATATGTATTTTTATGTATGCTGAACTAACAGAGTATATTTAAACACATTTCAGAAATGCTGTTTCTTAAATAGTGTTTTAAATATTTCCTAGTTAAAAATGATTTCTCAGTAGTACACATAGTAAGAAGCAAGGATGACTAACATTTTTAATACATATGGATATTCGTAATATACCAATGATAGTTCCATTCATAATATTCGGAAAATACTAAAGTTACACTCTTGTAAAGCTTAGAGTAACTTGACCAGATCTTAACATTCGAAAAGTGAGCCACCATTGACGGGGGGAGGGGGGGAGTTCTTGATTAAAAATTTAGTACCTAAAAAATACCTACCTTTGGTACTTAAATGAATTACTTACCTAAATCACCTGAATAGCAGATTTGCTGACATTACTTGTTTAACTAGCACGCAATATGATGTTTAGCTTTTGAGAGACAGTTACAAAACTTAATATACGAAGTGCTTCGTGGACGACCTTCATTGACTACCGACAGATATTTTGTAAACGACCAACAAACTCCTTACACCCTGACCTTTCTCCTCTCTAAAATTCCCTTCCATTTCCAATTTTTGTATAAGATGTAATTCCTTTGCAACAATGTTCCAAATGATGTTAGATCGCTAGAGGAACATGTCGCCATAATAATAAAATCTGTGGAAGTGTACAAAGTGTTCTCTCTTCATTTTACAGCTACAAAATGTTTTCGTCGATGCCAATACGAAAAATGCCACTGTTCATTAAGTCCAAACAATGGTAGTTGTATTCTAGCAACTGATCAAGGCGAACTTTGATAAGCAGTTCCTGATAATCAGTTCTCGACAATTATTTTTATTATTAAAGTTTAACATTATAAAATTCACAAAAATAATATAAAGCTCATAACCCGGTGAAATAGCTTCACGTAAGCCAAAAACCGTATATTCCCTTCCCGTTCTCCCGCCGTTCCCTAGCTTGTGCATTCTTTCTAAAAATCGGGACTGCTCTGCTAAAAGCTGGACGTCTGGTCACCTTAGCTTTGAGGATATCATTTATACGGATGTACCCTCCACTCTTCGTCTTTAAGCACTGACCCAGAAGAACATTTCGGAGGCACCATTTGCTTTTCTATTTTCTCAGGAAACGGTCCGTTAGATGAAATCAACTTTTCTCTTACGTGTGGAAAAACTTAAACATGAGAAAAAGGAGCTTTTTTTAAAAGTTTTGAGCATCTATACTTGTATAATATCAAATCATTTCAAATATTTCAATTTCTAGAAAAAAAAATCTTGGGTGTGTGCTTTACACCCCTTCTTAGGGTGCACCTATGATGGTGACAATGTAAAAAAGTCAGAAGAACATAAGAATTAAGTTTCTTTCTCGATTATTTTAATCATAATTAAAACTGGATAATAATTAACATTTATCAATGTAACTCTGAACATTTATCAATATAACTCTGAAATTTCAATTCAATTTGCGGTTTCCTAAAACTGAATAAATCAATATGAATAGCTGTAATTGACAACATTAATGTACATAAAGAAAACTTAATACGCAGAATAAATTTTATCCAGATATATATCTCGGTTATTTCTTAGTAATAATCAAAACTTTACTTTATCTATTAGTACACTTCGAAATACTCTCCTTTACTATTATTTCATATTCTTTAATGTGTACCTTATAAATGAGACCCAAAGAAAATTAAAATTAATTTCAAACTATAAACTCATACAGCTCCGGATTTCAAGATTTATTGAGTTACTTATATTTCAAGCTCTGTTTAGTTAAGTGTAATTACAAATGCTGGAAACTATTTTAGTATCGTTAACAGAAGTGACGAAAAATAGCAAGGTATTTTAATTTAAAGCTTCTTTAATGAAATAGTTAGCTTCAAGTCATTCTAAAAGGACTTTCAAACTTCAATTAACCGAGTTACTTACTCAACAAAGCGAACTCAACAAAATTCGTAGGCGCGTTTCATTCCACGGATTCTAAAAGCGATTGAATAAATATATTCAGTTCGTTAGATATAGCATAAGAATTAAAACATAAATATTTCAATTACTTTAATTATGCAAAGCAAGCATTTGAATGTTTAATAATAACTTTGCATAAGAAGTTTGTAACATAGGCTGTATATTCGCGAACCTTCCCTTCAACTATCACCACTGAGGTTTCTTTCTGACTTCATATTTAAGTTTACAGCTCTTTTCCAGTCAAATGAAACGTAGTTGCGCAAATTAGGTAAACTTTTGAAATGTAATGAATAGATATAATCAAGTTGTATAAAAGCGACCGTAAATTGAATTTGATATAGAAAGGTTACGGTAAGAGAAATATTGCAGTAGTTGAAATATAGCAAATTGAAAAGAGTTTGAATAATGCTCAAGAATTACTTGCTTGTCTGTGTGAGCTTTTCAGGACACGACATTGTCAGGTGGAAATTTCACCGTTGTGGATTTACTCGCATCGTATTCCGGTAAGGGGGGTCTTTGATATTTTAAAGAAGCTGTTTGTATCCATGTGAAGGCATAGTGAACTAATAGAAAGCATACCCCTTCATAGATGGACAAGAAATAAGGATTGGAAAAGTAATTAACTACATTCTTTTTACTAACATGTTTTATGTGATTATTTACTAACACAAAACTGTGCTTGGTATTAAGTTGAACTATAAATTTTGTGATTAGACTATTATTTTATTAGGCTATTATACTCTTGTAGCGTATCTCTATTATCCGTCAGACGAGTCGGATTATAAAGATACGCTACAAGTTCTAGGATTACCGTTAGGTTTTTGGGGATAAATTGTTTAAATTTCATCTAACTGGAATAGAGGATTTTCGAATTAAGTGAACATGCCTATTTTCAATAAAATAATTCGAATTTTAAATTTTAAATTTTTTTTGAAAGTATTCTGTATAAAATAAATAAAATATTCACAAATAATAAGGAATAAACAAGTAAAAAAAGCAAATAGCTTCTGTGTAAGTTTAACAATTGCATGAAAGAAAAAAAATTATGGGAAAGGATTTCCACACACTGGTTATATAATTCGCAACTACAAAGGAATTCCTAAATTTTCAAATTACATCAACACGAAAAATTTTGAAACGAATACATTTCAACGTCAAATTATTTGTATTTTATTCATCATATATCATTTTATGTGGTTTTTTACAGTTGGGAGAGGAAGGTGCCAAGGCTCAGGTGCCGCCCTCATCACTAGACTGAGATTCAAAATAATAAGGTCCGTCACCAATATCCATCGTATTGCTTTTCAGGCGACGTTAATAAACAATAACAAACTGAAAGAAATAGAGTTCTTTCTTTTTTTAGAAACTAAATTTATGGAATCCCTTAGGGTGGTGTTGAAGTTTGAAGAGGGAGGTGCCAACGTCGGTGTAGTCATCACCTTTTGAACTGAGACTCAAAAATTACGAGGTCCGTCAACAATAGCCCTCGTATTGCTTATAATGCGACTTTCATAATCAGTTAATTATTCAGTTATGGACCTACTGTCTTGGTATACTTCACATGATTTGAATTGCTGTGTTCAGAGATTGGGCGAACTTTGTATTAGTGCTCTTAGTGATGTATATGTTTATTATATTTGCGTGTTAATTGCTTCCTGTTAAAAGGAATATATTATATTTGCTAAAAGGTCTCAGAATAAAATTTACATTTACTTCAAAACTATGCTTGAGGTATTGCAAAGGTATATAACCTAGTTTATTTTGTCATTAGTTATTAACTAAGTAGACCCCTGGCCAGCAATGTAAAAGCTGATCAACCATAGTATTTTATAGTTACATTTACGTAACCGTTGCGTGTCGCTGATAAAATTTTATAGGACATTTATTATTTCCATACAAAATACCTATTTCACAGTATGCTATTTCGGCTTCAAAAGAACTGTAAGATTCTAATTCATAAATGCATTAAAATTATATATTTTTTTAAAAAAATAAGGTCAATATTCTCCAATGCCAATTCAGAAATTATCAGTAAATCTCAGAAAATAGATATTTGAAAGAGAGATATATCTCAAGAGCTGAATGCACACTAAATGTTTTTTTTACATTACTTCAGAAGGAATAGAAGAATATGACTATGAAAAAGAAGAAAAAAAATATTTTTAGACAAACTAAAGTATTTTGACTATTTTATAAGATTCGGCTATTTTATTCGATATAAAGAATTTTCGTAATTTGTATAATTGGTAAAATGTTTTGATGATGATTCTTTAGAAACAAGATAGAACCAATGAAAAAAAAATAATAAATTTAATGTTGAGTTTTCGGCGTCTGGTGGTTTCTGACCCAGTGAAGGGGGGAAGAGTAGTTGACTATGATTGCCGGCTGCGTTGCGGACCCTGGTCCAGTGCGCCCGAAGTAAAGTTAACTTAAATCTAAATTATTTAAAACCCTAAAACTCAAAAAATTCAAAAGAAACTAACTATAAAAGAACCAAACAATTTAAATTATAGCAAAGTGTTTGAAACGCAAAGCTTAGAAAATTGGAAATAATGTAACAAAAACCGTTCCATACTTTGAACTGGAATTATGTGTGTTTATACCAGTAATTACTGATCAAACCATCACACTTCCGTCAATCATATTGTAAAAAGATGGTAACAAACCAAATATCAACAAATTCAGAAATTCAACCTCAGGAAAAAAAGGATTAT
>BMAW01100723.1:0-13126 GCA_019974015.1 Nephila pilipes | reverse complement strand
GATCAGAGAAAGGTATAAATATAAAAAAAAAAAACTTCTTACTGAAAATCATGTATCATATGCCATATTCGTAAGGTTATCACGGCTAAAGCCACCGCAGAGGAGAGAAAGCATGGTAACCAGAATTGTAAGAATATCGCCAAAAAAGTGTAAACAACTTTTGTCGCCAACGGGAAGTTACTCTAAAGTACATTCCAACCTAATAAGTTATTAGAAATATCTTGAAACATTATGATGAATATTAGATTTTCCATTATAAAAAACTTAATATTTTTTTCATGTACATTGTTTACATGTGTAAAAAATGCTGTACATTACTGTGTACATCATTTCCCCCCCCCATCTAATATATATTTACTTTTGAATTAACATCATAACTAAACTAATACCTAAAATTAATGATTTGCTGTACACAGAAAAAATAAAACCGTATCATATTTATGAAAAATTTATTCTGAATATCATGCACATAGATATTGGGTATTTAAAAACAAAACATTCACGATTTTGAAACAAGAATATTAAAAAAAAAATAATATTTTAACTCCTACAGATGAAGGCATGTCTCTTATAAACACTGCTATCTAATCCATGCTATATTCCAACTCTATCCCCATTCGTACAACATTGCTTATGTTTTAATCTAGCTTACAATGAGGTATTTAAAATATAGGAAGTTCTCATATGTAAAGGTAAGCAGATTTTTTACTTCTTACAAAACAACATTTTGTCAGGTTACTAAATACGAGTGAAAATGCTTTTCAAACAACGCTGTTTCAAATAAATATACTATTTTTGCATTGTTATTATGTAGACAGTTCTTTAATTTTTCGAAAGAGAAGCAAGTCATCTACACAACCATATAATACAGCTATATTTTTGGAATATACTTAACCATTATAGTATAAACTATTACATGTAAGAATTTCTGCTTGGTCTGTGAAACCATTCATTCTATAAAGCAGTTCTTGCTTCTTTGAATTATGAACTTTGACACACTTAGATCCCAAAACATGTGTTATACAAGGAATTTTAAAGTTTTTTTTTTTTTCCCTAAACACGTGTTATTTTTAATTGGTGTTAATGGATTAAAATTTACTCAGACAGAGCTTGTCTCCTTATGACAATTGATATTTTTTATTATAAAAAAAAAAAAATATAATAAGATTTTTTTTAGAAATATCACAAGTGTTTTCAATTAAAGCATTTTGCGATACGTATTATACAATAACATAAATCTAATTTAAACAACATGGATCAGTTCATAATTAAAACAAAATATACATTATGCATTAGTTTGTAAATACATTTAGTTTTTATACATAATGTCACATATTGTAAAGAAATTTTGGAATATAGAATAATAAAAAGTATTGAAACTGATTAACATGTTTCATTTTGCCAATTGATTATGTTCATTTTGTAATTTCTGTTCTAAAAAAAGTATTATAAATTTTACACCAAATTACTCTCTTAGAAAGGTTAATTGCATACAAAAGTTTTTTGTAAACCTGCCTATTTCAAGACTTGTAAGCCATTTTATTGGTTAGAAACCTTTAAAAGTGGAATTTTAAATTATATGATTTTAGCACTTAGATTTGTGTCATGATATACATAAACTTTTTCAATTTTGTTTTGACCTACATTATGTTCTACTGCAACAGCCACTGCCATAATGTTTTGGTGTTGCTTAAAATTGAGTTCATTTTTGATCTGAATGAATCAAATAGTATGACTTATTAGGTGTCTAAGTAAATACGTAAAACTTGCAACACAATATTTTTTAAATAATGTGCCAAAATGAGGTGAATATTTATTACATTCAGTATATAATTAAATTTATCATAAATCATTCATAGCAAAAAATTAATAATTTTACCGACATATATGTCTACCAAAACAAACCTATGTGGTATGTGTTAACATCGGATTTCTCTATGAGCAAGCTGTTTACGTCTTGTACATCAGTTTTATTTCAATTCATATATTCAATACAATTCTCACATTATTCAATTATTTACATTCGAAAGGAAATAATCTGAGTATGTTTTTATACATCTATAGACTTATGCTCGTTTAATTGTGAATTTAAAATGTTGCTCAGTAAGCCTATTTAAACTTGCTTCTGGCATTTGTTTGTACACTTCCAATATAAGTTTTAAATTATTTCCTGCCTTAAACAGATGTATTTTTGAGCTGCTAACGACTATTCCAGTCTTTTGTTTTGATTAAGCTTATTTTGTATTTCAAACTATTTCATGTTTTAATATTGTTATTCATCATTAGATCATCAGTTGATTCCGACATGTTAAAAATAAGGGCCTCAATATTTATTGTAGTATTGTAATTATTTTAAACCCTCTGAAAAATACATGTGAATACTTAAAGTGTAATTACGCTCTTTTGAATTATAGTATATTTTATATATAAACACTTTATATTTATCAGGCTGCTTGTTTAAAAAATAAAGCAATATTGGATTAAACTATTTTCTCATTTAATCAGGATAAATAATTAAAGCTGTAACAGTTATATAACAATTTATGATTTAAACGGGTGCAATTTTGTACCTTGAAGGGTTTTTTAATGTGTTTTGCAAACAAAATTAATTTAATCATAAGTTGATTATAATGTTTCAAATAGGTTTCAACAGTATTTAAGAAAAATATATGTGAATATGTAAATTCTATATACAATTTCAAATTTAATAATATATATTTAGCTAGCATTAATTTCTTTTTCTCAAAATAATATTTATTAATCAAATACAATTTTGACTTATATGTTTTAATGTAAATGAAGAGAAATTTTAACTATTGTAAACAACAAGACACATACCTAAACTTATATTAGTGATAATCTGATTTTTAAAAATATGTATAAAATGTTAATTTTTAAAATTATATTTGAATAGGAATGATACAGTTGGCGATAAAAAACAGAATTTTGAGGAAATAGAAAATTTTACATTCTATAAATCTTGAGTACTGTTTAAGAATCTGTAACATTGCCTTGTCGTGCAAATGTCATTCGTGTTTCTTCCAACCAACACCAGAACAAAGTAATTCATCTCTGCACAAGCATATTAACTTTAAGAAATGCATGAATAAAGTGGTTAAATTGTGTAAATAAAAATACAAGTATCAACATATAAAAGGGGTAGATAATATGATTGGCCCTGTACTAAGGTGAACATTTATAAGTGTTTTTACAATTTATAATGAATTATACATATCTATAGTATTTGTGTCATGTATCGAATACAAAAGAGATTGTTTTATTTATTCAGTGTGCATAAAGGTTGGAGTTCATGAATAGAATAAAATCTGAATATACTGCACCAAATATTTATTCAAAATTTTGTAATAATTTTGGGCCACATTATAAAAATAAACCAAGATATGAAATATCTGTGTATAAACCTTAATTATATAAAAATCAAATTCTGAATTACAACACAAAAAAGTAGTAGTTTCTAACCCCAAGTCATAGGAGTTTAAATTGGATTACTTAAAAAATGTGAGACAATAGTGATGAAACACAAGACAATCACTTATAATATGATGAACAGTAAGACATAACAGGAAGGATGCCTGATTAGATTGTGAAAATTTGATTCCAAAATATACATTAAATTTGAGTTTAAATTAAAACCATATTCTTTAAAAATATATATATTCTGAAATATCTTACTCCTGTCATAAAGCATCTGAAATTTACTTCAATTCATAATAAAATTAATCAGGAATAAAAACTATTTTTGTCAACATTTTATTCTGAATGTATCATTTCTAACTTTTTTGATTACCACACAGTATTATTGGAACAAAATACGGATGTACAATTCTTCGAAAATAGTAAATATATATCTTAAAACATGATAAAAATGTATAATAATTTCTCTGTCAATTAAAAAAAGACAGTTTCCTTACACACTTATGAAGTGAAAAAAAAATGGAATTCTTGTCGAGCATCATCGATAAAAAAAATGGCTTAAAATTTTAACAACACTGCTTTTTGAATACTGTAATGTTATTCTATAAAATATAAGCTTCATACACAAATATTTACTTGTATGAGAATAATTTTAATGCAAATTAAAGTAAGAAGTCACTAAGCTACGATTACGATGTGAATACAGACATGAATACATTATGAATACAGACAAAAAAACACCTGTAAAGCACAAATAACTACTCACAGAAAATCATTTTCAAATCAGAAAATGATGATCAATAACAATTCAACATTTTTATATCTTAAATAAAAGAATCTTTCTCATGAAGTATATATTCCGTGACTGAGACAAAAATGTAAACAAACACAGACGCGAAAATGAGTATCCGTACATACTCATTTTAGTATTCCTGTATTCTACCGCGTGTAGCGTGGTAAATACGAAATATAGTTCGAAATATTAAAGCAAACCATATTTGTTTTTGAAACCCACTTTGTAAAATACGTAGTCAGTATATAAAAGGAACTTTTATAGTCCTTATATCTGTAATAATTTTTTGAGAATGCTGATTTCCCATTTTTTTTTGGTTTTGAATACTTGTAATGTTCACATTCGATAAAGGTATACGCTCAAATCTGATACAAACATACTCATTTCAAAATGAGTACGTCTAGGTATTCATTTTTGAGTATTTCTTTTTTCTCCGTGAATTTCGTAAGATTCCGAAATGAGCATTCGAATTGCGATCGGCAACGGAACATTGTGATGGATCTCTAAAAAAAATTCTGTAAGTACACAAGACAAAAGATACTTAAAAAGCGATCGATTACATTTATAGTTGTTTGTAGCATTTTCAAAAATATTCCGCAATGAACATTCGAATTGCGGTCAGCATAAGAATATTAATGAACCTCTTAAGAGTAATTTTCTTTTAACTTGTGTATAAAAAAGGGAGGCAAAAAACATTTGCGATTAATTCTGAATAATTTCCTCCCTAATGTTCAAGTACACAACAGCGCAAGGTAGTGACAGAGATTAACAATCTAATAACATCAAGACAGCGTTCAAGAAAATGGCCATTTTTTCACCTTACTATTTCTGGCATATATCCAATTTGCCGCTAAATTTCATTATTTCCAGAATCAGAATAAGTGAAGATTCCTTATCAAGGCAGCATTTTTTTTTATAATTTTTTTTTTATTTACTGGCTTCTGTCCAAGAGAACAGAAATAATCATTATTTCTTCAGTACCTTATCTTTTGGATATGGCTATTTGGGAAAGCTACTAAGCAGGAAAGTGCATAGCAAGACGGTGAACACAAAATGAAAATGGTCACGTGAATGACTTGCATTGCTCAATAGACTCGGATGAATTACTAATCATCGTTTCCAGAGTTCAGAGTCACATTTGATAGTACTTAATCTCCATTGATGATATTGGTTTGAAACGAACTGTATTGATTGTATTTCACTTTCAATTCAAAATATAAAGAGTTAAAGTTATTTGCTCTAATAAACATGCGTGTGTCAGCGTTTTATTTTATTCTGATAAAAAGGAAATGTAAGTTCAATTTCGGACAAAACCTGGCATGACTGATCAAGAGATAATCTAAAATAATCTAGTGACTAATTAATCTCTGAACAGAATTTCTTTTGCATGGCTTTATCGGTAATCAACATGGCAGTAATATATGGGTACGGTGATACAGATTAATCATGACCCAGACATTTCGAGTGAATAGCATTCGCAAATTAAGACTCGATGAAATAAAACTTTGGAAAAAGACATTTATAACTATGACATTTAGGAACGAGACAAATAGTTTATTGATTAAATACAACTAGATCTGTGTAGATTTAAATTCTCGAAAAATGCGTGTTTGAAAAATGCTAAAATGCAAAATAAATTTTTATTAACATTATTTTTGTATTTTTAATGCAAAAAATAAGAATTAAAATTTTTTACACTCAGACTAATTATCAAGGGCGAAATTCTTCAAATAGATGCAAAGTGATTCGCAATACACTGATTAAGATAAAATAACATAGAAAAAAAATTAGCCTCTTGATTCAATTTTATTTTTGTGTTTACGAGGTTGCGTGAAAAAATGCATGCGTTTGAAGAAAGAAAAATGATGTTGCTGAGGTAAAATGATATTATCGTTTTGGACTGCCATCTGTTAAATGGCGCCAATATAAATGTGATACTGATTTATAGATATGCGAAGTACATCTACAAACTTGAAGAGATCTGCCTAACTGCGTTTTTTTTATCACCTCCTCTCCCCAGATTTCTGATCATAAAATTTAAATCAAGTAAACACAACTGAGTGTTAATTTTGGTGGCACTTAGAAGCAACAAGAGAGTAATTGGTGATTGACCTTGTTATTTAAAACCATGATTAAGTGACGAGGACGACACCTGAGCGAGGACGACACCCTACTCGTTTAATTTCCACACTATCTCCAAAAGAGGACTTTGGACCCTGACTATATCAACCATGCTAAACGACGGGTCTTTATTGGAAACAATGCTCGAACCCATGATTCCACTATGACTTCGGGAGCCTGACTCCTCGGCTACCATGGCCTCAAGTAAATACGAATCTATTGAAGAAAATAAATCAAAATCTTTTTTGATGACGCATTTCAAACTATTTATGCAAACTTAATATGCAAGCCCCCTTAACAACAGCGAATGATATGAATCACAATAAATTTCAAAAGAAACATTTCCATTTAACTCCGAACTTTAAAATAGATCCTTAACTACGGCCCTTCATATATAAACTGGCAAATTCAATTTAACCAATTTCCACAATTACGATGGAACATCCGGCCAGTAACGACCTGCGACCACATGTCGAGCGCTCCTAAAGCCATTCTCGATACAAAACGACCCTGGCGATAACGACCATTGGTGGAAACTGCCCAATTCCTTGACCATTTTCAGCAGCGAAGTAGCCTCGTTCATCTCGAATGTCCCATCGCAGTAACTAAAGGTTCGCCCCATGTCCGAGAGAAAGGAGCAAATTGAGTCTAAATTAGTCAAATCGAGCGACACGGTATTTCCGAGGAAGGCGTTTGTACAGTTAACGCCACTAGCAAGAATAGGATACACAGTGGCGTAACGGGATAATGAGGAGATTTAGTTGGAAGGGTGGGTACAAAGGACAGGGTGGTGTTCGAATGGAATGGCTGAATAATTGGACAATTATTTTAGTGAAAAGAGAGGTTGAAGTGAATAATGGGGATCAATTGTTGCGATAGAGGGATTCCCAAGCAGCAAAAAAATTGCAAATGAGTAATATTTGTAATTGGTTATCACAAGTAATGATTATGATAAAGTGAAATAACATCATATTAAAAACATTAAAGAATAGATCAGATGAATCAATCTTACAAGACAAAAAATAGTATTGAGGAATTAAAAAAACATCTAACGTTTTTATTCATAAGAACAACTTAACTTCCAACTTCTTTGTAAGTCAGAGAATTTACTACCATTCAAAAGTATATTATACAACAAAAGACGCAATACAATACATATCATTAGTTTCGCAATTAGTGATACATTTGTTTTAATAAAATTGGGAGAGGGGTAAATATTATGGGCTAGCGATAGGAAATACAATAACTAAAGTCTCGATTCCATTATAGATGGAAGAAACGGAGTTATTGTCCGTCCAATTTTTTCAAATATGAAAATGCAAGATATGGCGTAAAAACAAAGACATCACCACTGTCTTAATCTAAATCACAAAAGAAATCTCCAGAAGTCCATCGTTTAGCTCTAAAACGAGTGCCAATCCGTAACAATTAATATTTAATTTAAAAATTGTTTTTACACTTCAAGAAAGAACAGCAATAAATCAAATCAACCACACACAAAAATCCAATTTTCTGTGATAAAATGGTTTTTTTTCTTATCTAGAAAAAAATTATTTTTGCTATCCTGGTGTGTGATACAGTCTACGATGAGAATATCCGTAACCATAATATTAGTCAGTATCGTACAGCAAAATACTGACTTAAGTGATTACAACAGATAAAGGAACCAGGACGATTATTTGTAGCTGTATGTGATTTCCTTTTATTACTTAAATAATCTAAAATTAATAAGTTATTCTGGATATAAGAACAAATAATATAACTTATGGCGGAGATGAACATTGCCAGTCACTATTGTTGTGCATACTGATATAAACTAATAGTAAAAGGTTATAAATTAGAATTATTTATATAGTAATTTGGTCCACCGATTCATTGTCAGCAAACAGTAGCCTATGACATTTATTCAATCGGTGGATGAATAGATGGCGCTCCTAGGGCTTGCTCTCCCAATTAGATTGAATTATTTTGAACTGTGTAATCGAGTCTTTATTCGGTTATATTAGAACTTTTAAGCTGTAGAAGAACACGAAGAACCTTATGTCTATTAATCAATTACAATATAAGAAATACTGATATATGTGTAATACCGATAATTATATTTTCAGCTCTAAATATAAATTCTTGAATCCTTTTTTGTTGGATTGACAAATTACGACATAAGAAGTGTTGCCGCTTAAAAAGAAGCAGAATGCCATTTCCTGCCTTCATGTCCAACAATAATCTTAACTTAAGATGAAATTGATTGATTTTTTCGTGTCATTGCAAAAGTAATTAACTATTGAGAATGATAGGCACAAAATCTAAATCGATATGTGTATCAGAATGAATCGTTATAGATGTACTTTAAAAACGTTTAAACTATAGGCGTCTAACACGGAAAAAGTAAAAAAAATAAATGAAAAATTCACAATGAAAGAATACGCCATTCTTCATCCTCTCTGGCATTGCAAGTAAATGCATTCTGTAACGTCAATGGATATATAGGTGATAGTTATCGATGGTTTTCTATAATAAAGCTGTCAATCAAAGCTATCCCCAAGTATGAAAAACAGAAAGACCCTGTGCTAATGCGTGATATTCTTGTATAATGCAGAAGAAAAAAAAAGCAAGATGAATATCATACTTAGTGAAAAGAAATTACGTGTCAACCAAATTTTTGAAAAAAGATACGAATGGAAGATAAAAAGTATTCAAAAACGACCCATTCCTGGTTTTTCCCTTCACAAAGAAAACTTCCGAAACAGACAAAGCTTACACGTATGCGTACAATAATACAAATATAATTAATATTTAGGCGTTTGACATTCTTATAAAGCAATGAAAGTATTACTTTTTCAAATCATTTTCATACACTCTTAACATACAAAACACAAAATTACTCTTAAATTCACAGGACAGACCTTTAGATATGGTAAGGTATTCAAAATAAACTTATTCACAACGAGAGCCATCAACTTACGCGTTTAAGTAATAGTGCATGTATTGCTAGAAATAAAGAAAAATCATTGCCAATTTCATTTCACATTAGATATTCAAATGAGCGACATATCAGTACGATGCATACTTGATAGCTTCAAAAGA
Organism: Nephila pilipes; assembly: GCA_019974015.1. Lineage (NCBI taxonomy): Eukaryota > Metazoa > Arthropoda > Arachnida > Araneae > Nephilidae > Nephila > Nephila pilipes. The sequence goes on along the minus strand of BMAW01100723.1, from coordinate 3,693 downwards.
ATGATTAGAGTATTTTTTTTAATGATACTAAAAGTGTCTCGAACTTTTGTAGTAGCGACAAAAAGTTTCCCGATGAGGTCTTCGGTAGAGTCAATGGAAGCTTCGCGCAAAAACTTCCCCCTCCCAACTCAGAAGCTCATTGCGAAAAAATCAAAATTTGATAAATGATTCAGTTCTCAAAAATCATTAACTGATCCATTACGATGGAAATCCGTTTCACCACCTTCGATGTTTTAGAAAAACAACAGTTTTCAAATACATTCACCTCCACTTTCGGACGTCTGATGACTTGAGCTAAAGACATATTTTATACGACAAAATAATTTCATGCACCTATTTGTTTTAATGCTCTTCTAATTTTATGTTTGCTGTACAGATTAAAATTCAATATTTATATGCTCATTCAATAGCAGTTTTTTTTAAAGGGTATTATATTTGATCTGGTTTGAGTTAACCAAACAATACACGAGAGGTGTTGACAACGAACCTCGTAATTTTCAATCACGGTGAAGTAATTTCAACGGCATTTGAAACTATTCCTAATAGTTTAAACTTCCTATATATTTCTAACTTCTACATACTACGAAAGGATTTAGGGGCCCAATTTCATTTGACATACAGCAATTCCAGTGTATACAATGGCTCTTTGATGGTACTATGACACGAACCGACATCTCCTTAAAAATGCTTTATATATTTCTCAAATATTCTGGTATCGAGATCAGACCCTATATAAAATTTGTGGCTCCTGATTAATGATTGCAGAATGGAACCTTAAGCATGATGCAACGAAATAGGCAAGTTACTTGATTAGTGTTTTTTTTATGAAAATTGGACCTCTATAATATAATATCAGTTCTCTCCTTTTTCTGATGCCTTGCAGTATGGTTTAGCTATACAAGTCATATAATAATGATGACATATAAATATATTATACGATGTTAATTCGACCTTTCACATATGCTTGACAGTTCACGAAATTTGGGCAGCAAAATTGTAAATCAAAATAACTTTTCTGCATATTCTGAATATATACGAGGAAAATCCAAAAAGTGCCCGTAATAAAAAAAGTTAACTCACTATACAATGTCCACTGATCGATTTTCCTTTTTCTAAGAAATCTGTAAATATGACACGTTTCGCATCTCAACAAATGGCCACCGTAACATTTCCGGCCTTCGTTTTCTTTGGTGTGATGCAATCGCTGACTAACATACTGAGAAACAATAAGAGGGCTATTAGTGACCGGAACTCATAATTTTGAAAGTTGGTCAAATGACGAGGACAGCAACTGATCTAGCACCTCACTCTGCAAACTTCCATACCATCCAAAGTAAGGACTTGGGATCTTTACCAGATTTTCCGTTCATCAGCCTCGCTACACACGGCGAGTCTTTAGTGGCATCAGGGCTCGAACTCACGACTCGATAGGAAAACAACGCCGGCCGTGAGTCCATGATCATGACCACTAGACTACAGCAGCCACTCGTTTTCTTCGGAACAGATCCATCGGAATCAACCCATTGTTCCAATTGGTGCCTGGTTTCCAATGCATAATGAGGAATACAGGTCTCAAAGACGATGCAAATTCAATACAAAATGACAACTCATCGCGTCAACAATCAAAACAAACCTATGGGCCCCTGACATATTTGTTTTAGTGCCTTTAACAGACGGGACCACACTATGGTAACACCAACTTACCTTGGAGAAGCTGTCTATCTTCAAATAAAGATACTTTTTAAACCATTTTCGAATATTATATGCCTAATTAATAAGCATCAATCTATGAATTATACTTAATAAAAAAAAAATAAGGCTAAAAAAACAATTGTGCTTCTCTTTGATTTAAAATCACTATTTAAACTTCGTACAAACTTCGTTCAGTAGCCGCCTCAAGACAGATGGCTAGGCCAAGGTAAACCGTAAGGAGAAATTGAGAGCGATCGATAGAAGTGAATTACGTTCACAAATCACCAGCTCTGATGATAGGAGAGAGATTAATTTCACATCCACTACTCTTCTGGAATTAGGCATAATGGAGAAAGCAAGCCTCCTGAGCTCGGTAATCCTTCCTGGAAATGGATATCCACTCATTCGATTGTAAGTGGACGTATTTGTGAATCGCGGTAACGAATCTCTTAAATGACAGCGAGTACGTGATACAGGGAGAATTATGAAGCTGTAATTTGTGTCTCTTTTAACAAGTGTGTTCCCAATTATGTTGAGAAATTTGAATGCGATGTTGATTTAATTGTGGATTTGATTATGCGTTTAAAAATGATTCTTTTATCAAAAATCTGAATGTTTCATTTAAAACTTATCAGTGCCGTATAGTTTCTCCAAAGTAAAATTTTTTTTTCTTTATTCAACGATTTAATTTTCAAATAAAGAAATTAACATTATGAAGTCGTTCTTAGCCTAACACAAATAAAATTGGATTTGTTAATAATAATTAAAAATACTTGCTTCCAAGAAGCATAAAAACTGCATATCACACATTGTAACAAACAGAAGTTTCTTAAATGGTCATTTTATTCAAAAAGGTGCGATTGTTTATTAACGTCCCTCTAAGAAGCAACACGAGGACTATTGGAGAAGGACATCGTAATTTTGAACTTCGGTCTAATGACGAAGACGATATCTGAGCTGGCGCCTCCCTCTCCAAACTTCAACATCACACCAAAGGGAGAACTTAAAGTGCATCAGCAAATGTAAATGGTATTAATGTTGTGTAAAATAAGAACGCTGACGAAATTCGTGACTAGCTTTTTTATTGGAAAGACAAAAAAAAAAAAAAAAAAATTTAAGAAATTTGCAGTTGTAAGTTCTAAGCTCAAGTCAAGTAACTTTATGCGCACGCACATTGAATGAGTATTTCACTCAACAGTTCGTACAGTTCATTTTATAGTTCGAGAACGAAAAGAAGAGCCCTAAATTTGCCTCTCCAAGGAATGAGTTTATTTCTTTAGGGTAGTTATGGAGTAGTAAAGGGTGAAAGCGAGCTTAACAGTGCAATGTGGCAATCCAGAAAACAGATACGATATAAAAGAAGGATTCACACCAATAATCGCAAAGACAGGGGCAGCCAATGGCATTACTTCCCTCTGACTTCCATCAACCAATAGCAAAGCAGCCTCTTCACATCTCCATCTCAAGACATCTCTAAAAAAAAATTCCCAACTCAAGACTCATCTACTCCGGATTCAACCACCAGCCAATAGGAATACAGTACAGCAACAGCCAACCAATCACAGCACACCTTCTCGATTTCTACCTTACAGAGAGACTATTAGCCCAAAACAGACATTTCTTCACTTAAGAACTCTGATACGAGCTTGAAAACCGCTTGTGCGGCCTAGAGGCTCGAAGATAACGCAACTTGCGTGCGTGCGAATAATCGCAAAGAGAGAGTCGGACATCACATAGCATTAAGCGGAACCCAAACTCTTCTCGTGAGGATCGAACTTAGAACTTAAAAATATAATTAAATTTAGCATGTAGCATTTCTCACAATTCCTTAGAAGTCTTTGATATAATGTGATCTAAAAATTCATAACACATGAACTCCAAAGCCGAAATTAAAACGAAGCTGGTCATTTAAGGTTCAGATAAAAAAAAAAAAGTCTATTGGTAAAATATTTTTCAAAAAAGGCGTGGGCTTTGGAATTCAATTATTAAAAAAAAAAAAAA
>BMAW01100714.1:0-46801 GCA_019974015.1 Nephila pilipes | reverse complement strand
TGTTATGTTGATGAATAAAAAAAAATTTTGCAAAAAAAATGTTGTTTTCAATGTTAGTCTCAGGAGTTATTGATTGATGTGTTAGTTGGTATGCATTTTTGAAACAAAACAATAATTTTTTAAAAATGATTGAATTGATAATTAACTCAAGCATTCATAAAAAATATAATTGTTTTATGAATTTCAATCATCTTATCCTAAAACCTGTATCAACTTTTATTGTACTTTTTGTGTGGAATTTGTGAATAAAATTTCACATGCATGAATGTCAATTGTTATTTATTTATAAGGCATTTTAAAATTACCTTATAAATAAATACTTAAGAATTTTTAATTAAATGGTTTGCTTTTGAGGGTATTGTAAGCATAAATCTTAGTTTACATTTTACATACTCATAGGTTAAAAGGAAAAAATTTGTAATTAAACATTAGTTCAAAAAAATTTATTTTAATTGTACTGCATTTGCTTAAATAAATTTTGAGTATCTTTAAATTTTGCTTATTTTTTTTAAAGAAATTCAAGTATATGCACCATTATTTTTGCTTTTTATGTAATTAATATCACTCAAAACTAATAAAGTAAATATCTTGTTACCTCCACTGCTTTCCCCCACCATTTTCTAATTGAGGTGATAATGTAACTTCAGAATGAATATCTATGCAAAATCTGAAGTTTTTCTGTATCAATACTAATAGTTATGTTTTATGTAAAATTAAAAAATAGTTAGTTGATTTTAATTCTAATTTATAATGAAATTAATTTTTTTTTAAAATTATTTTTTTTAAGTAACTATACAATTTTTTTTATTTTTTTTGGTGTAACTTATTTTTTTATGAGGTAATATTTCTTTGTAATATTTTTTCAGTTTCTTTAGTTCTCTTTTTAATTTTATATCATTTTAGTATTATTAAAATAAATAATGCTTATACATGAAATATTTCAACTTTTCAAGTAGCTCCGAATTCATCATGCTGAAGCTTATTTACTGGTTTATAAAATAATCTCATGACCTTAAAAAAGGCTATTTAGTATGATTTGAGATGTTATCAAAATAAAATTAAACACTCTTCAGAAGGCCACCTAAAATTTATATTTATGTAAATTAACAAAAATGTACCTATTTTCTTCTTAAGTACTCTTTTTTTCTATACATACATTCAAATTGTTTAGCTTCTTATTTCTCTCTCTCCCTGACCTTTCTGAATGTTTAAAATCAAATTAAAACATATATTTTTATTCTATTTGTTAATTGTTGTATAATTTGAATTTTAAGTAGTTAATTAAGATGAAATTTTGGTAATTTTAGGTTTGTACATACAATTTGATGCTGTATATCTAAAAACTAATGAATAAGAAATGACTTTTTACCATGTATAATGTGATATACTTGGAATTATCCTTTAGCCGTGCTTTATTTCATAGATAAATTTTCCAGCTGAAATATTTATTTTCATAAATGATCATTTTCTTGTTAAATTTTTTACTTAACATTTATCATATTTTAAAGTTTTTTCAAAGCTGAATGGTGTTTTGTGTATTTTTCATCTTCAGTACCCATAAAATACCACAAAACTTCTCAAACCATTTGTAAGCTGTATTTTGAGGAATAATATTCTCTCTGTTAGTATTACAAAATACTTAAAGAATTTCTTTGCCACCCTGCCATGTGTAAAGCAAAATTGATAGTTGATTTGTAGTTTTTTTTTTTTTTTTTTTTACTGTTGTTTTCTTGTGATAAACATTAAAAAGAAAACTTGCTTCAACTTGTGTTCTATCTGCTATCTCTCAATCTAGACTATTTTAAAAATGTTTTTAATCAAAAAGGCCAATAACTAGAAGACTAAAATTTCTTTTAAAATATGGAGGTTCCGGGAAAAGAAAAGGGGAGGGGGAAGTTGAAAAGAAAAAAATTAACATTTGATGGAATTTTTCTTGTAAGTTTTCATATACTAGCAAGTCTAAAACTTTCTTAAATATTAATTGCTATTTTTTTCCATACAAAAATATTTTTTAGTTACCTTGTTATTGCAACTCCCTATAGCCCTCAACGATGAATTGCGTAGTAATTGAGATGTTTTGTCAAGATCATTTGTAAAATATCTCCAAATATTTTCAGTCCTAAAGAAACAGCACTCAGTTCTGGGTTATTCAAAGTGGTTAACCCGATTTCAAAATGTCATATTTTTGTAAATAAACTGTGCAGGACAGGATGTTAAGTTATACATGAATGCAAGAATTTTTCCTTTCCCCCCTAATGTTCAATGTAATTTCCTTTTAAAGTGGAGCATAATATCATAAAGATTATCAAACATGTTCTTTTAAAACATACAGTATTATATTATTCTGTTATGTTTATTTCTACAAGTAAGTTTTTTTCCAACTTGGTTATTAGTTTTGTATTACATCTTGGTTGTTTTTCTGTTCATCATTGCAAGCTATAATTGTAAGTGTGGGAACATCATGAAAAAGGAAAGTACCTATATTTCTTCATAGGATCGGATAAAAACATCAGATCAATTTATAACACGATCATTCATTAACAGTTATGTCAGCTGTTTTATATGCTAATACTTAGAATAGTTATGCATTACTGTTTTGCTGTTTCTTTCAGTCTTTTAAAATAATTTTTTAGATATGAAACTGTTTGTACAAATCAAGTTTAAAAAATGAAGCAAATTTGTATTATTTGTTTATTTAACACTCATACATCATATAAATAGGATTTTCATTTCCCTCCCTTTCTAAGAAACTATTTTATTATGTTTTTTTTATTATTATTTTAATTTCGTAGGCTCTACAACAACTAAAAAATTTTGTTGCTGAAAGTGAAAGACGAACCCAGTTCGCTAAAGTGAGATTAGCTGAAACTCAAGAAATTCTCAGTGCTGAGGAATCTACAAGGGTAGGTTAATTTCTCATTTGTGTATATTTTTATAAATTTCTTAAAATTAAAATAAAACAGCTATTTTCTTTTATTAAGGTTTTTTTTCTCCTCTAATTAAAAAAATGATATATGTAATTTTTTTAAAGATGACTTATTGAAACTTTTTTGCTTATAAAATGTTTTAATGTCATTTTTGAACCTTAGCTCATGCTTAACATGAATTCTGTCTTACTGAGCTGATCAAATCAGGGGAGGGGGGGGATTTTTTGGAATTTTGTATTATATATCATCATGCATTCAGAAATAATGAAAAGTTGTATTGTTGAATGATACAATTCTCTTCTCTAACTACTTAATGTTAAATTTTAGAAATATTACAGTTTATAGTTGTTCTGTATTTTCTTACCTACAAACAATATTGTATCATGTTCTACTTAATGTCTTGCTTTCATTTGATTGATAGCATATTAAACTTCTATTAATTTGTAAAATGATCATCAATATATAATACTGTGCATTTTTCGTTGTTTAAAATTCAAGCTTTGTATTTTTGGTGATGCAGAATTAATTATATAGCTGAATTATTCATTTCTTGTATTCCTGGCAAGCATTTGAATATTTATTCTCTCATTCACTTTTTGTATTTGTATGTAATATCAAATATTATTACGATTATTTTTACATAATTTATGCACCATATTCATTGAATGTAAATTTTATGTAAAAAATGTACTTGAAAATCATCATGACTTAAAGAAAGGAAATTTATTGAAAATAGCATATTCAAATTATTGCAAAAGCTCAGGGAATCATTTTTCAAAAAGTTTTTATTTGTATTTTACTACTAAATTGAGGATTAAAAAATACAAGTGGATAAACAATATCAATGATAAAACCTCATTCTTGTTTTGGTTAGCTTATTCTCCTCTTTAAGATTTCAAAATATTCCAATACATAAAGATTTAGAATTGAGGCTTTTGTTTTTGTGAATGAAAGTACTAAGTTGTCTTGAATGAGATTCAATTGTTTGAATATAAATATTTATCTAATTACATAATCCTAAATAATCTGGTCTAGAGAATCAAAATTGTCAAATTTATTTTTTAGCAATGGACTAAATTCATGTGACTTCATGACCATGTGAAAAACTTGTCACATGATACCTGCCGGTGTAAACAAGTCTTGTATTCGTTTGTTTTGCATTGCATTTTAGAAACATATTATGCTTCATAAGCGTTTAGTAACTTTCATTTTATTATATATGGTACCTTTTAATTGAATGAGAAATTATTTCGGATTGCTGCAGCATAAAGGTATTGAATCATACTTCTATCAACAAGCAGAAATGATTGTTCAGATTTGTTTGGTTCATACACAGACATTTCATTATAATTATGAAATTGTCCTAATTTAAATATGATGTTCTAATATTTTTAAAAAAATGTTTTTTTACTGCTGTTCTTTAAAATTTCTTTCAATAAAACCGCTTGAGGAATGTTTATGGAATTTTTAATATGTTAGCATTCATTTTTGGCATTTAATTAAATTTGCGATAAAGGGAAGCTCACACATTGTGTGGAATTTCATTTTATGATGTATTTGTTTTTGAATGAAATACTGAAAAGAATTATTTAAAATAAAACTTGATGCTTGCTATCTGAACAAAATGGTAAAGTCATTATCTATCACACTATAACTTTTGTGACTAATTAAAATATCTGAAAATTGGAGTATAATAAAAGAAATATAACTCAAATTTTTCATTATGTACTCAGTTTAACTTTATTATCTAATTCTGAACTTATATTAATTGACATTTAAAATCGGTATTATAAAACTAATTTGTAATGAAAAATTGTTCCAAAAATAATTTTGAGTATTTATTTTTTACTTTACATGAATTTTTTAAGAAATGTTTTGAAAAATAGGTTTCTTTCTTATTATAACATATATTATGGAAACATTTTGATTGTAATTATTCTAGCTGATGTCTAACATACTATGTACTTAATGTCGAATTAAAAAGAAAAGTGTTTAAATATGGCTCTGAATATCTTTTAATGTATCTCTCATACATTATACATACGGAATTAAATTCCTTATAGTTTCCGTTAATATTTCCTAACTTTATTAAAGTAACCATTTAAAAGGCAGATGTCTTTTAGTTGCATTTTTTATGCATAAATAAAGTGTCTGAGTATCCACCAAAAGCATTATGTTGTTGTTGTTAAATAATTCTCCCTTTGAAGATTACTAGCAATTTGGAATGTTAAGTTCAAACATAGTATTTAGATTATTTCTGCTTTGTTAAAGGGTTAGTTGATCAGAATAATTATAAAACTCCTCTACTGCAGAGACAACTAATATAACTTATATTTTGCTATATATATTACTTTTTAATTTTATGAGAAATTATTATGCAACTTTTTTTATGTCTTATTTAAAAATAATTGCTTAAATCTGAATTTGTGTTGTAGTGAATCATTCTTGTATCAACAAGCTAAAATAATAGCTTCAAATTTATTTGGTTTACATGCAAATATTTTCATTATTGAAAACATCCTAATTTAATCGTGATTTGCTAATATTTTTGTAAAAAAAATGTTTCTGTACTTCTGCTAATAGTTCTATTCATTAAGATTATTTCAGATGTTTAATACATATTTATTTTGAGCGTTTGTTGAACTTGTCTGGTAATATTTATTGGTTTATACATTGAGAATTTTCAAATTTGAATAGATAATCAATTGTAAAATACTTAAAATATTTTTTAAACACTGCATATTTGAAAGGTTATGTCGTAATATCTTCAGAGAGATTCTATTATATCTTAAGAATTGCTATTGGTCAGTTTAAAAAATAATTTTCTTATAAGTAATTATTTGTGTATTGTAGATTATCCATAATGTTACATTGTAATCATATCTTAAGTAATTTCTTGAATTTAATTCGTATAGATCAGTGTTGAAAATTATTTTCATACATGTAAATATTTGTGTATGATGCTGAGGATATTTTATAGAATAACATTATAGAACTTAAAAAGCAGTTCTGTGAAATTTTAAGAGTTTTAAGCCACTTTGCTACTCTTTTTTTTTTTTTTTTTTTTTTATAAATTTAATCATAGTAATGATGTTAGACAAGAATTCTATTTTTTTTTTCACTTCATAAGTGTGTAATACCACTTAAACTGTCTTTTTTAATTGATGGAGAAATTATGCATTTTTTAATATCGTGTTTTAATATATATATTTATATTTAAGATATTAAGGTTCTATCATTTTTGAAGAATTGTTGTACATCAGTTTTTTGCTCCAATAATACTGAATGACAGTCATAAAGTAAGAAATTATACGCACAGAGTAAAATGTTGAGAAAAATAGCTTTTACTCCAGATTATTCTTTAATGAATTGATGTAAATTTCAGATGCTTTATGACAGGAATAACATATTTCAGAATATATATATATTTAAAGAACATGATTTTAATTTAAACACAAATTTCATGTGTATTTTTTATCTGAATTTTCATAGTCTAATCTGGCATCATTCCTGTTCTGTCTCAAATACTGTTCATCATATTATAAGTTATTGTTTGGTGTTTTGTCACTATTGTCTCACATTTTTTAAGTTATCTGTTTTATGCTCATATGACAAGAGGAGAGAACCACAACTTGTTTGTGTTGCAATTCAAAATTTCAATTTTATATAATTAAGATTTTAGAACAGACATTTTATATTTTCAGGTTTGTTTTTTTTTTATATAATGTTGCCTAAAATTTGTTACAAAAATTTAAATAAATATTTGGTGCTGTACATTTAAATTTTATTCTATGCAAGAACTCCAACATTCATTCACACAGAATAAATAAAACAATTTGTTTTGTATTTGATACATAACACAAACACTATAGTTATATATAATTCATTAAATTGTAAAAACGCTTAAAAATGTTCACCATAGAATAAGGCCAAGCATATTTACCTAGCATATTTATCTAGCCCCGTGTTAAACATTTTTATTTTGTATTCAATCACATTCATTCATAAAAGTCTTAAACTAAATATTTAGTTTTCAATAGACTTTGTAAGTTAATTCTGATATTATAAAAAAAAAGACTTGACATTTGTATGTTTATTTACACAATTTAGCCACTTCATTCATGTACTTCTAAAAGTTAGTTAAATGTTTTTAAAAAATATGCTTGTGCTGAGATTAATTAAAAGTAAAACCGAGGTTCTGGTGTTGGCTGGAAAAAACAAGAATCACATTTGCATGACAAAGCAATGTAACATACTGTTAAGCAGTATTCAAAATTTATAGAATGTAAATTTTTCTATTTCTATTTTTTTAAAAAAAATTCTGTTCCCCCTCCCCCTACTATATCATTTCTATTAAAATATAATTTTAAAAATTAACATTTTGTACATATTTATAAAAATCTGATTATCACTAATCTAAGATTTGGTGTGTATCTTTTTCACAAATTTTAATTTCTGCACTTCATTTTATTTTAAAACATATAAGTAAAAATTGTATTTCATTAATAAATGGCAACGGCCAACAATTATGAGGTACCTATTTAAAAATTTTAAATTTACCCTCTCATCAGAATAAATGAAAATAAAGAGCAGAATTAGTTAGAATTTCTTAATTGTTAAATTTCAATCTTAATTTTGGGTCAAGACAGAGAAAGCCTGAGATATCAGCAGAGTGAGGGCTGCTGAAAGTTTATGAAACAAAAGGGATGAGAGACTGTATTGCGACTGGATGCCATGGAAATGAGCTAACGAAGCCCCTACCACATTGGTAAAGAGGTATGGGGGCAGGACTTCAGTTCAGAGATGAAAACAACTCCAATTTTTCCTGTCATATGTGGGATTTTGAGAGGTTTTTAAAGATAGAAAAAAGACTTTAAATTGAAACAAATTTTAAATGCCATGCTCAATGCCAAATTTTGAGGAAGTAAGGCCAAAAAATGTGCGAAAGTACGAGGAAAATGATGAACGAAAAGAGATATTTATGCTGTGTTGCTAGCATAGCTGGTGTGACATCTGACAAGTTAATTCTTGTTAAAAAGTTGCATGAAATAGCTTTTTCTATGAAAAGATTTTAAAACTTGTGACTCATTTTCGATAAGTTTCCTAAAGCACATCGTAGCTTTGGTGAATGAAATTTAGTGAGTTGAAGTCCTACAAATTATAAAAATTTTAAAACACGTAGGATATCATTAATGAATTGCTTCATTGAGTTCTCAGTCTTTTTAGGACCAGGTAGTGCTGGTATTTATGCCCCAGGGAGGATAAGGTCTTTTTGCGATAATGCAATGGTTGGATCAGAAGGTTTTGAACAATTCATTAGGAATTTGAGGGATCCTATTGAAAAAGGTGTTTGATTGTTTTTTAATAACTCTAAAATTGGTTTAATTTTTAGATTTTTATGTATGACTTCGTTCCGAATGAACCAAGGAGCATTAACCATTTTCCTAAGGTGAATATTTTGAAAGATGTGCAGTCGATGTATAGTTGCAGCTGATGCCCAGAGGGGTGAAGCCTACAACAGGATGGATTTGTAGAGCAGAATTTTTTACCTGATCGCCAGCTTCCTCTTTCGAGAAATCAAGCGAGTGAGTGTTCTGCTCATTCCAGTAGCTTTTCTGTGGACTTCCCGTATGTGGTGGGCAAAGGTTAATTTTGCATCTAAAAACAACCCTAGGTACTATATTCTGAATCCAGGGGTTGGGTTGATTGAAAATGGTGACAGTTGGCAAGTTGCCAATGCACTGTTGTGTTGTAAAGAGGAGGCAAGCACTTTTAGATGCATCGACTATAACTTTTCAGTCAATGAGCTGGAACTGTAATCAAGAGATATTTTTCTGCAATCTGTGTATAATTTTCCGATAGCAGATGTCTTGGGACAGGATGACAGTATCATCGGCGTACATGGCCAAATGGATGTTTATATGCAGCCTACACAATGTCATTTACGAACAGGGAGAATAATTTTGGAGACAAAATACTTCCCTGTAGAATGCCACTGAGAATCGATTTATAAATATTATTTTGAGGCAGGGGGAATTAATGGTTACAAATCATTAATAAGTTTGAAATTGTATATAGAATTTACATATCAACATATTCCCCCTCCCCCTTGAATACTGTTAATTCCTTTTTAAAACATTATAATCAACTTATGATTAAATTAATTCATTTTGTTTGCAAAACACATTTTTAAAAACTTTAATTCAAGATACTAAATTACACCTGTTTAAATCATAAATCTTTACATAACTGTTTCAATTTAATTGTGTACCTTGATTAAAAGAGAAGGTAGAACAGCACATATTTATTATAATGTTTGTATGATGCTTCAGATTTAAAATATATTAAATGAAATATGTTAATTTTAGACTGCTTGTGAAATTAACATCAGGAAACAATACAAATATCAAAATTAAATATTAAAAATATTTATAAGAATTTTCTATGATGTATTGAATCATGTACTCAAATCATTCATTTGATCTCAGTTTCAGTTTGCATTGTTGAACATTTTAGAATTTAGAATCATCCAAACTATACAAAATTTCTTAAAATATAATTTTGACTACAAATATGTGTTATAGTGAAATATATATATTTTATTTCAAATATATTTTATATATTATGTATGACTCATTATTTATTGATAATCATTATAAATAATGTAAAAAAATCACCTACTATCAAATTTAGATTTCATTTTGCTGATGAGATCACTTTGTGAGAATGATTGTTATCGTTCAGTTCTAATGATATATTTATAATTTTTTTTATTGTTGTTATTAATTTTTTATGTAAAGGAATTTTCAGTCCAATTTTAAACACCCTTTATTAACTGAGATTGCTGTTAAGTGGAAGATATATTATGAAATTTCAAATGTTTAAATTGTAAAAGAGAGTGATGTGAAGATGTTTATAATTCAAAACTGTATATATTTCATTTTTATACATATTCATTATTAGCATTTCTTTTGACATAATTTGTGAAATTATATATCAATGATTCTCAAAAAAAAATTTTTTTGTCATTCCCCTCTTTCGAAAATTTAAGTTGTAGCATATTATTCATCATTAATTATTAATGTATATAGGTTTGTCTTTCAAAATTTTTTACTTTGTGGTGGTTCATTTTAAAACTTTTGCATACTTCTAAAAATTTGCATGTCACAGTTTAAGAACTATTGATCTATATGTTTGTAACTGGTTAAAGTGAATTTTTTTATTAATTTGTTGTTGAATAAAAGTTTTAGCCTTCAAAATCTAGAAGTACCTCCGTTTGATTTTTATTTTATTATATCAATAGTTAGTTTAAAAGAACAAGATGGCAGAAATCATTTTAAACCTGTCTTTATTTTATGTCAAAGAAAAATGTTCAGATAAATAGAATCAATATTTGTATAAATAGTATTGCCTGATTATGAGTTTATAATTATAACCTAAGGTTATTTTAAATGCAATATATGTAAAAAGTTTCATTTTGATTTCAGCAACAGGAATTTTACCATTCATTGATCCCCCCCCCCATTAGATTCGTATTATTTTTGGGTTGATTTGTCAATCTTTTTTCCCCCCTAATTGTAAATTTCAATTATGTAGCTTCAGAAAATTCGTCAGATAGAAGAAAAAATCACTGAAGTTATGACTCAAGCTGAGCAACTTGGTGCTACGGGTGATGTTGATGGCTTTCTAAAATTGATGGAAACTGTAGAAGAATTGAAGAAAGATAAAAAAACAGCTGAGGTAATTTATTATCTATTTGGGTTTTTTTAGACATTTTGAATATCTACATTATTTTCAACGTACAAGTATAAAACTTTTTAATAAATTGTGTTTCTATTTTTTTTCCTTAATGAAAAAGATTTTGATTTTTATTAAATGTGAATTTCTAAAATAATTTTGCTTTCATAATACTTTTGTGCACAATATGTTGAATATATATATATATATATATATATATATATATAAGGTTGTATTATCATAACTATAATGAAGTTTTTTTTAAACCTGGCATTTAAAAATTACCTTTTAATGTTTCAGCAAATTCAAATATTTGTATAATAAAATTGCTATAAAAAGTTTCTTGTGAGTAATTCAATCTTTTGAAAACATTTTAACATGGCTCTCAAGAATTGCTTTTAGGAAAGGGAGTTTAAACAGTTAATAACTAACTTGCTCAATTCTACTTTTTAAATTCTTACTATTAGCTCACACTCTTCCTATAAATATTTATTTATATATTTTGTTCAAATTTTCAATCGTTAATAAAATACTTTTTATTTATCCTCTCAATTTCAAATACATTTTTTTAAGCTTGTAGTGGATGACACTTGATCTTAATGCAGTTTTTTTAAAATATTAATTTATTGATTAAATTTAATTGGTGAAAATGCAGTTTAGCCCAACCACTTGGTGCAATTTAAAAAATTGCTGAACTTGGTGTTTTATTCTGTAAATAATATTTAATAATTTTGTTTATATAGGAAGCTTTGAACTGAAAAACTTTATTTTATTTAATGTTATACTGATATTGTGTATTGATATTTGCATCTTACTTTTTGTAGGAAGAATATAGAAGTTCTACACCTGCTTCAATAAGTCAGCAGCAAAAATTAAGAGTTTGCGAAGTATGCACATCTTATCTTGGTGTTCATGATAATGATAGAAGATTAGCTGATCATTTCAATGGAAAGCTCCATTTGGGTTTCATAACCATACGAGAGAAATTAAAAGAATTGGAGGTATGTGAAGCATCTCATATCGAGTATTAGATTCATATTAATTTTGTCTTAAAGATTTATCTTATTTTCAATTTATCTTTCACATATTTTTATTATAGTATTTATATCTAGTACAGAGCTAGAGTATTTATATGTTTAAATAGTTTTTCAATTTTATGAATTATTTATGAATGAAGATCTTAATGAATTTGTCCTAACTATTGTATGATTTCATGTGTGTGTGTGTTTTTAAATAATTTATTTATAAATTAATTTACTATTTACAGAATCAAAAGTGATAAAATAATCATTTATTGTGAAATATACTCATTGTTTTGTTTCATTTTTAAATTTGTCTTTCGTTATTATTATTTAACTTTTTGACAGCATGAAATTTTGTAATATGTATCAATTTTGTACAATATCTGCTAACTTATTTAATTCATATCAGTCTTTTTCCCTTTAAATTTGTATCTTTTATGAAAATATTGCAATATTTTTGAGTATGTGAGTTGTGTGCTGATATACTAGTCAAATATTAAACATAATTCATAATATTTTGCTTTTAAAAATATGTAAAACTATCTCTATTATTGTCCTATTTTTTAATTAAATAATTGCTTATAGATCTAAACATAGTATAAAATATACTAAGTTGTTAATATTTTGGTTATTTTCCATAGGAATTAGTAGAAGATCATCACATTAAAGCGATAGTGTCAAATGAATTTGACAGAGAAAACACATCTGGTAAAAGAAGTAATAGTCACAGCCCTCAACATTCGAAGCATCACAAGCGTCATAGGTTTGTCATAATTTCATTTATTCCTTTTATGTTAAGTAGTTAGTATCCAATGATTTAAATTTTGCTTAAAGTATTTATATTCTTATCTAACATCGTTTTTATTTTTGAATTATATGAGGAGTGTAGTGAGAAATTTTTCATGGGGGGGGGGGGGGGGCCCCCGTTAAAATTTTATCTAAAAATTAATTTCAAAGTGAAAGGGATGTTTCTATGGAGTATGAGATTTCAAATATTAATTTTTTCTGAGAAGAGGGGGTGTAAAAGTTTAAAATATTTTTATGTGAAATAAATATAAAGAAAAATCACATTTTCATACAAAAGATTTTAATATATCTATAACTAATTGCCAAGCATCTTTTCTTTTGGATAAGAAGAGTCAAAATATCTTTGGCATCAACAGAAACATTGTGTTGTATGCTTAACATAGCACTTACTTACATCTTGGCTCATTCTGTTTCTCAAGTAAGACTTAGTAATCAAAGAGAAGAAAAGGCTCTTTTGTTCAAAGCAGTAAGTATAGGAAGGGTTACTAAGGTATTTATAATTGTTCTCACTGTTGGAAATTGTTCAGCATTACAATCAAGCAGACCTTCCACATGAGATTCGGATGATTTTCCCAACAGACTGTTTGTCTGTACCACAGTTCAAACTCCCCTAGTTGTACTAAATGTTGCATATGTTCATACTGCTTAGAGTTCATTTGAGAGTCATGAATTTTTCTAGAAATGTATTTTGTGTTTCAGCAGCTGTTCCTTAATTTTATTTATAAAATAGTCAAGGAATGGTGAAAAGACAAAAATTCAAAAGTATTTTTCTGTATTGGTGGGTTTTATATTCCATCACTGACTCTGTCTTTTGGCTGTTCTACTTACGATGATTTCAAAATCCAGATCACCACAAAGCTTTTTTTGCTGCTGTAAATACATGTCTGAATGTCTACATATCATATCTCTCAGAACAGCCATAATTTGTACAGTAAATTATATTGCTGAGGCTAAATCTGTATCTTCTTTCTGCAAAAATTTATGCAAAGGAAAGCTGACTTAAAATACACTGACCAGAACATGTAAGGCTGCTATAAATTTGGCTCTTCTCATAGCACATCTCAGATGTTTAGCCTTAACAGTGGTTTCATTCCAATGAGCTATATTATCCAAAGTTTCTACTTCTGGTATAAGAAAATTTAAAAACACGAGTATGCATCATGCCTCTTAACCCAATAAGTTGCATTCATCTACTTCCTATGTTTTTTATTTGAATCGGGCAAAGTTTTATCGATTGCTGATATCTGAACACCTTTCTTTTGGGTGTCAGAATTAGACTTTTTATTGCTATTTGATAACAATGAAAGTTCATTAGAAGTCTTCACTATAGTTTCCATTTCATTGTTTCTCTTCTAGGATGGAGATTGTAGGGCAGCTTTTTTTTTTTTTTTGATAAAATCTGTTTACAACTGTAAACCTACAGGATATTTGCTGTTAAAAAATCGATATGCAGTTGTTTGAAATGTCAGTCCAGACTGAATTGTTTTGGTACCGTTACACATATCATACAAACAGGTTTGGAAGTATTTTGTTGAGTAAACAAAAATTGCAGTATCCTCTTCATATTTTCTTTTCAATTTCAAAAGTTTTCTCATGCTCATAGTATTCGTTTTGAAACTATGAAATGGGTGTTTTTGTTTAGTATTTTTCTCTGAAAACCAGATTTAAACAAAACGCGATTTACATGTACTTTTCTTGTACGAGTTCAGATTGAATTATAGTGAGCTCAAGCTTCAAAAAACATTAATCATGCATTCAAAGATGGATTCACTAATGAAAAAAATGCTCATTATTGGTTCCAAAAATTTTGATTTGGCAATTTGAATAATGTCAACAAGTCTTGAGAAAGACCACCAGCCCATATTGATAATGAGGAATTAAGGACGACTGTGGAATCCCAATCCACACACAACTATTTGTGAACTTGGGTCTGAATTAGGAACTAGCCATAAGGCTGTGTGCAATAAATAAAATATAAAAAAATTGGACTCATGTGCCATACGAACTGATTCAACTATAGATGATCGACCTCAAGAGCAAGTGCACATTTTTGTTGCTATCAATAAACAATTGCTGTTTTTATACCAAATCATCACTTGTGATGAAAAGTGGATTTTGTATGATAATCGAAAATGTTCAAGGAAATGGGTAGATAAGAATACACCCCTAAGCCAAAATTTCATCAAAAAAAAGATTATGGTTACAATATGGTGAAATACTACAGGAGTGATCCATTATTCCTTCCTAACAGGAATAATGGATCACTCCTGTAGTAACCAGGGGAAAACATAACAGCAGAATCCTATTACCATGAAATTGATGTCATGCATGAGAAACGTATGAAAGAACAACTAGCATTGCTCAATAGGATTGGCAAAATATTACTGCATGATAATGCACGACCCCATAAAGCTTCGATCACTGTTAACAAATTAACTTCTCTACAAAATGAAAGTTTACCGCATCCTTCATATTCACTAGATATTTCTCAGACTGATTATGACCTTTTTCATAATTATGAATTATTTTGAAGAGAAAAAAAGTACAATTACCAAAATAATATTAGAAAAGACTTTGAATTGTTTATTAACTCTAAAAAAGAAGATTTTTTTCAAAAAAGCATGTATGACTTGCCCAATCTTTGGCAGAAAGTTGTTGATGCTAATGGAAGTTATTTCAATTAAATATAATAAATAATGTGAAATATTGTGCTTTTTTTCTTTTCTTTCTTTCTTTCTTTCTTTTTTTTTTTTTTAAATTTAATGTCCGTTTTATAGTTTCCAATCTTATAAAAATAAAATTTTTAAAATAAACTCTGAATCAAAATGTAAGAAAGCTTTTTTTTATTAAAAAAAACTTAATGTCTTGCTCAGCTGTTTAAAATCACATCAGCTTTGAAAACAGTCTTGCCCTTGTATATTGCATGAATAAACAATTTGCGAAAGCATGGCAACTAAAACTATTTTTGTCCCATGACCATTTTGTCTAACACATCTTAATACTGGTGTCAGGCAGTGCTGTTCTCCGAAGTGATTGATTCAGTTGCATATGAGTAGAGTTTTTATGGAATTTGACAAAGTTTCTGAGAATTACATTATTTTTCAGATCTTTTAATTTTTCAAAAAGTCTTCATGTGCCATTGTTACGACTCTGCCATGCCTTGGGTAGTCCTACCCTGATACACCATTTTAATAGTCTTATGAAATATATGTAATCACGTGTACAACCAAAACTCATTAAAATCTTGTGTGCTAAGTCATTTGAAATCAGTACATATACTATTTTGTCATTAGAATAAATATTTCTTGGAAATAATTAATTTTGGTTGGTTTCTATTTATTTTATGAAAATGAGTAGAAATGTACTTTAAATTTTGCTCTTATCACTCTGCATAGTTGGGAGGTTTCAAGAAGGGATGGGCAATGTATTTGAATGTGTAACAGTTTATACTAGTTTGAATTTTGATACATTCTTAAATTGTTTTGGAAACAATATGTATATCTACAAATATTATTTTAAGTTATTTAAAAAATTCAGAATATTTTTAATCAATAATAAAAAGGTATAATTAAGATTTTGAACTATATTTGTGAATTATTTAAATCTGATTTATCCTATTAATGTTATTCTCTTAAACACAATTAAATTGTGCAATTATATATATATACTACTTTTATCCTCTTCTCTTGATTTTTGCATGATGTTTAAGGTTGTTTTGTTTTTAAATTGGTTGCAGTTTTTAATTAATGGCTTATATTTGTATTGAATTAATATTATTATGTACGTAGTATTTGTTTAATTGTGGGTTTGGGCCTTGAGGGCAATAAAAACTTACTGTGTAGTCGGGGCTGATGCACATTAAATCTATCAAGGCTCAAAGTCTTTCCTTTGGTATAGTGTGGAAGTTAGGAGAGGGAGCTGCCAGCCCAGGTGTTGTCTTCATCACTTAACCAAAGTTTAAAATTTTGAGGTCTGTCACGAATAGCCCTCATGTTGCATCTAGTGTAATGTTAATAAATCCAATCAATCAAACTCGCTCTCTTTCTCATGTGCAGAGTGGACTCAACTTGCCAAATGACTTAAACTAAATTAAAATTATATACACAGTACAAATGGTCTGAGTATAATTTTTGAAAATGGCAATATTGAGTTATCTTTACTTAAAGTATAATGTTGCTTATGTTGAAACAATGAATATTAGACTCAATTTAGAAGGTAATCAACTTCAAAGATTTATGTACTTGCTTCAAAAAATTTTTAAGCCAAAGATTTTTTATTCATTTGATGGAAGCCAAATGCCACCAACATTGCACAGTTTTGTGTGAAAATCTTGTATTTATATGGCTTGTTTTAATGTGATGAGCCAAATTAAATAAATTTCAAATGAGGCTTCTTAATAACTGGTCCAAAAATATATTTCGCTTACTGTAAGCATAAATATGTTCATCTTATAATTTACTTATACTTAGTGTATAAGGTTTCTGCGAAAATAAATGTTTTGTTTTAATTTTTCAGATCAAGTGAAAGGAAGCATAGGCATAAATCATCTAAAAGAGAATCTCATTCTTCACATCATAGACATAGACATACACATCATAGCAAAGACCATAAACAGGATACTGTTGAAAAATGCTCAAAATCTAGTGATGCAGAAGCCTCTAGAGCTTGAATTAGAACAAATTAAAAAGAGCTATATTCTGTTAACTAATTTGTGATATCAAAACTTTGACATAATGTTATTTTGTATATTCTGTGTTGTGAATGAATGTCCAACTAAAATTGTTTGAATGTACAAGTGAAAAATAAATCCGATTTATTTTTTAAAAAATATATTTATTATCTATGAACTTCTTACCTTTATCTAAAATATTTCTAACTTTGTTATTTTTTAAATAGTTGAACTATGTAAATATGAAAAAGAAAGTGTAAAACAAAATTCCTATAAATATTTTTTTTTATTTGATTTAAAAAAAATTAAATTGAAGATACATATAAAAAGAAAAAGTAGCATTTTAAAAGATCATGTACTAGGTGTTCTATTCCTCCCCAGCCTATCAGATTTGGTTTACTGAAAATATTAAATGTTTAATTCAATATGAGGTGATAATGTTAAGATATAATTATTACAATGAAATTACAGAGATGTGGTTAAAATTTATTCCACATGTAGATTGATCCTTATATATGAAATATTGTAAATTACAGCTATTAATCTTGATTTTAGCTAGCAGTAGATTGATGTAACTTGCTGTACCATAAAGTTTTAATTATAATTGGGTGATAATCGAGATAAAAAACTTAATTTTTATTTATTATTCTTGAGACTTCTCTTCAAAGTCATTGTCCTTGGTTATACAATTCTCCCGATGCTTCTTGTAGAACATAGCAGATTGAACTCTATCATCTCAATATTGTGAGACTTATATCTACAATTTCATGAAACCAAACAAATCAACATTATTTGCTGTAATTTACAATATTATGTGCATAAGAGTAAATTAATAACAATATAAGTTTTATTTAGAATCCTCTGTTATTTCTTGGCATAATTAAGTATTTACTATACCCTCTACATGCTTGCAGTATCCTTTTTTCCTTTTATAATTTTTGTGTCATATTGTCAGTATATCAAACCTAGCCAAACTGTAAGGATATATTTATAATATATATATTGTGATGATTTTTTTCCAGAAAAAATTATTTAACAATATTTAATTTTCGATATTTTAGGGAGTTTTGGAAAGAGCATTATAAATATTTTATCATTGGCTTTTTATTTGAATATATCACAAGCTATAATCATTTGTCTTCCCCCCCCCCTTCATCTTCATAAAATGTATACTTTCCTTGTTATATTATAATAAAAAATAAAAATATCTGTAGAATTTCTGTTTATTGCTCCACCCCTTCTAATAAAAGGGGGGACATGGGGTTTTTCAGTAATAAAGTGTCATGCCGACTAAATGATTGCACTGTTGAACTTTGACTGCTTTTTATGTGTGTGGTTATTCAAAAGGAGATATCAATCAATTTGTACAGATGCTGATTAAGTGTAAAGAGCTGCACTTCTTCCTGTAAAAACCAAACTTAAAAGGAAAAATATGAATAACAACAAGAGATTGAACTAGAAAAAATTGCTAATATAATGAATAAAGGTAAAATAAAAAATATAAAGAGATTTTCATAAATAAGAATATTACCAGACATCTGTCAACATAAAGTCAGACATAAATTATTTTTGAAGAGGTCCAAATTTAAGTTATAAAAGCAATTAATATAATGTAAAATTTTTATAAGTATGTATAATTAGTTATTATTTTATAATGGAATTTATTATGTTAAAATTAAATTAACTGTGTGTAATTCTATTATATTTCTATTCAATGGACATATTATGATGTAACTATTCTATTGATTATAATTATTCGACATTTTGTGTCTCCTCGTATTCTACAAAATCCATGCTGAAATAAAGTGTAAATAATTTGGTAAGATTTGGGAGTCATTAAGAACATTTTATTTGTTTTATGTTAATGTCTCCCCTCCCCTTCAAAAAATATTGTATATAAGTTTTGATAATTTGTAGGCTTGGTAGTTAATTTTACAAATTTGTCAGTGTGACAGTGCATTAAGAGGAACGTATAATAGATTAAAAAATTTCTTTTCCCAATCGATGATACTTATTGCTAGTTGATTTTGTCACAAGTAATATTCTTTGAAACTGATAACTATTTGTTACTACAGCAATGAGCTGTTGTCTAGAAATGATTGACAGAATGATTTCGTTTTGTCGACAGTATTTTACTAAAAGTTTGTAGATATATTATTATTAAAAATGCCACCATGCACTAATTAAATAACTATGCCATGAGCATAGTATTTTGTGCATATTTCTAAATAAATTTTTTAATAACTAGAGAATGAGAAATAAAAGTGAAAAAAATTACAGTTGATAAGATAACTCAAGGTTGGTATAATTTATATATACATGAAATTCTTGGTTAAGGCGGCAAAAATGGATTAAAAAAATTTTTCCAAAAAAAGGAAAAATTGACCCCCTTCCAATCGTCACCACTGCATGTGTGTGTGAAAGATAATCTATTTGTTGTGTGGGGTGGTTTGGATCTAGAAAACATGTTTAACCATGCCTGTGTGTTCAATTTCATGGGAACAGCATTTTCAATTACTTTATTCAATTATTTTCATTTTTCAATGTCTTCATTTCTATGCTTGTTTTGTATGTTATATTATAAAGGTAATTTTTGCATTAACTTTCTTTATGAATTGTGTTTCATTTGTTTGTTGCAATTTTTACTTCATTATACATACATAATAAAAATTATAAATGCAAATTAATATATTATGAGCAGATATAATTTTAGAAAATAAGTCACGAAAATATTTAAAAATATAATAAGGAAATTATTATATTATTGAGTAAAAATCATGTTTACTATGCACATAAATACGCAAGTAAATCATTGCAAATAAAGAAAAATGGGTAAATTAAAAAGTTAGCTATATAAGAAAATAGGGTACTTATTCAATTCGCCTTCGCAGGCGATAAAATCTCCAAAAATAATGCAACAGACGCCAAACGGAATATCTTTTTTCTGTGTATACTGTGTGTTGTCACCGATAAAGTCTGGCGAGATTTGCGCCGGAGAATTGGAAAAGTACCGAAAACAGCTATATAATATTGATAAATTTCTAAAAGCAAGTAAATTAAACGAGAAATAAGATTCCATTCAAAGTAGTAGTAAGAGATTAAGAAATTGAAATATCTACAAATTTAAGAAAAGTAAAAAACGGAGTCCAATATAATTAATACTGTAACAGGCTACTGGCTGTTTTAAGTCGGGTTTTTCCGGAATTAACGGCAACTGTCCCTTTTAGCGATTACTTTATGTAAAAATGTTATAAAACCATAGATACAAAAGAACAAAAAACTACACAAATTGAAACTCGGAAAAATCATTTAATAAGAACATAAGGGTACTTGACTATTATAGCGGCGCCCGTCAAATTACGATTACGACAAACTCGTGAAGCATATCTTTTGATACAACCTACTTGGCGATTAATCATCGGGCGCCGCTATAATAGACAAGTACCAAAATAAGTTATTAATCCTAGAAAAAGTCTTGAAATATGAGATGAAGATATATATATATATAGTTTTTCCATTCATGAATCTAGTTTTGATGACGGTTTAAACTGGAACCCCGGTAGCCTAGTGCCAGCTCAAGTGTTGTCCTCGTCATTTGACTGAGGTTCAAAATTACGCGGTCCGTCGCCAATAGCTCTCGTGTTGTGTCTCTAGTGCGACGTTAATAAAACTAAACTAAACTGGGATAGGCGACCCCGGTTTAAACCTTCATCACAGCGGCAAATCCGTCTGAATTAGTGCAGAAAAATACCACAAAAATGTATTTTGATCACTTGAATCTAGAAAAATTAGAAGTAAAATCAAATACAGCAGGAATTGACAAGGTTCAGAGCATTTCTATATTATGTGTTGCATCGCAGACTGGATTTTACAAGCTTATTCAATGTAACGAGTCACTCTAATGATCCTTTTCTTTCTTATGGAAAAACATGAGTGATGACTTAGGTAAACATGAGTAATGCACCCCCGGGTTACCCTAGCGATCTTTCTCTATTTTCGACCCTCCTTCTTGTCAACCAATTTTTGTCTTTTTTTTTTTTTTTTCCTCGTCTAGACCACAATTAAATCTTGTTTGACGCTGCATAGCCACATCTGGCTCTTTCGCCAATAACCTTTATATTCACTCACTCAATGTAACAGAAATAGACAGGCTTCTAGATATTTCATTCGTAAATTGTGAGATGCGCCACTATTA
The DNA here is from genome assembly GCA_019974015.1 of Nephila pilipes. Lineage (NCBI taxonomy): Eukaryota > Metazoa > Arthropoda > Arachnida > Araneae > Nephilidae > Nephila > Nephila pilipes. The sequence goes on along the minus strand of BMAW01100714.1, from coordinate 25,444 downwards.
AAACGCAGACTCAGCTTGCCTTTTTCCGGCAAATTGTCTCAAAGAAAAAAGGGAGGTGAAGTTCTATTTTAGCGTACTTCTTTGCACCATTTTTCAAACTCGAAACCGTTACGATAGGAAACAAGATGGCATTTCGTCCTGAAGACAAAAAAACGTGGGAAAATTTTCTTTTTTCTGGAAACATGTAAATAACATAAACTTAAATGACTGTAAAAAAAAAAAAAAAAATGAATTGGCAATTAAACAACGTTAAAAAAAAGTGGGAAAGCCCTTGAATCTGTGCCAACAGGAAATGAGATAGCGTTTTGTCCCAAAATTGAAAACGTGAAAAAAACGCGAGATTTTCAAAATTGAAGTCGTTTCAACAAGCTCATGTCAGAATGATATCGTGGCCGCAGTAGCCTAGTGGTCATGGTTTCGAATTCACGACCGGAGGTTTTCTTTCAGTCGCAGGTTCGATTCTTGGTCGATGTTGTTTCCGACGAAAACATTAAAAAAATCCACAAAATGATTTTGAATGACCGTCAATTGAAATTGAATGAAATAGCAGACACTCTAAAGATATCAACTGAACATGTACATCATATCATTCACGAATATTTGGGTATGAGAAAGCTCTGTGCAAAGTGGGTGCCGCGCGAGCTCACTTTTGACCAAAAACAACGACGAGTTGATGATTCGGAGCAGTGTTTGAAGATGATCAAGCGTAATAAACCCGAGTTTTTGCGTCGATATGTGACAATAGATGAAACATGGCTCCATCATTTCACTCAGAAGTCCAATCAACAGTCATCCGAGTGGACTGCACACGATGAACCCGCTCCAAAGCGAGGGAAAACGCAACAGTCGGCTGGCAAGGTTATGGCGTCTGTATTTTGGGATGCGCATGGAATAAATTTCATTGACTACCTTGAAAAAGGACCATCAATAGCGACTATTACATAGCGTTATTGGACCGTTTGGAGGACGAAATCGCCGAAAAACGGCCGCGTTTGAAGAAAAAGAAAGTGCTACTTCATCAAAACAATGCATTGTGTCCAAGTCAGTGAAAACGATGGCAAAAATCCATGAATTGGGCTTCGAATTGCTTCCTCATCCACCGTATTCTCCAGACATGGCCCCCAGCGACTATTTCCTGTTCTCAGATCTCAAAAGAATACTCGCTGGGAAGAAATTGTCGTCGAATGAAGAGGTGATCGCCGAAACTGAGGCCTATTTTGAAGCAAAGGACAAATCGTACTTCAAGAATGGTATCGAAAAGTTGGAGGGTTGCTTTAATCAGTGTATCACCCTTGAAGGGAATTATGTTGAATAAAAAAAAAACTAATTTTGCCAAAAAAATGTGTTTTACTATGGTAGGCCGGGGACTTTTCAATTGATCTCTTGCATTTGTCCGTTTGGCTTTGGTCATTTCCTTTTTGGCCACTTTATCGCCAGCGAATTGAAAACGTACCCGATGTTGTATTGGATGATTAACTGCCAATCACGTTTGTCAAAAGGAAAAGAAAAAACGTCGATCAAGTGTTCATTCGACTGTAAAGAATTAGTAATCGTGTTTGTAGTAGGATTACCAGGCTATCAATTTGTCACCAAAAAAAAATTTTCATTGCCAAGTGGTAAGCCAAAATAGGATACAACCATAGAGACAAATTAGAACATACGAATTGTAGTAGTTCACGTCGATGGAAAACCAACCCAAACTTTTTTGCTGTGTTCAGTGTTTGTTCTGACAATCTATTACAGTTAAAATCAGCGGATTAGGGAGAAAAGGAAAGGGGGCATTACAGAAATTCTTCATGTAGTCGAATGGTGGAGCGTTTCAAAAGGTCGTATTTATTGGCATAATTGTTGCGCTTGATACTACTCCTTTCAACATTTATGAGTGAGGAACTCAAATATTCAAGCTCAACAAAAATGACAAGAAACACATTTGAGTTTTTAGGATGCTTGAGGGCGAATGAAAAAGAGGGGGTAGAATGACCCTGAAGAAATTATCCTTTTTTGAAGGAAGCGGGTAGGAAACTTGAAAGGTTACATTCATACCATTTACTTGGATTCCTGTATCTGTATAAAATGGAGCATCTATAGTGCAATCGAATATTTATTCTATTTAAGGCTGTTTCCGGCTAATGTTAAAGAATAGGGTCCAAAGTTCGAACATATTTTCAGGTTACCACTTTTTCATTTTTCAAATATTTGACCACATTTACATCTTGTTTGGCACAGCACAGTCATGTCTGGCTTTTGCGCCATTAAGCTCTATCATCACACCGCACACATAGGGCCGTGGTAGTCTAGTGGTTAAGGTCGTAGACTAGCGGCCGGCGGTTTTCACTCAGTCGCGGGTTCGATCCTTGGCCGCCAAAGACCCGCCATGTAGTCGGGGCTGATGCACGTTAAATCTGTTCGGGGCCCAAAGTCCTCCCGATGGCGTAGTGTGGTTGTTAGGAGAGGGGAGTGCCAGCTCAGGAGTCGTCTTCGTCACTTGACCGTGGCTCAAAATTACGAGGTCCATCACCAATAGCCCTCATGTTGCTTCTAGTGCGACGTTAATATATAAACTGAACTAAACACATCCCAATATTTTTGTTTATGCATTGCATTGTAGTGTTTTAAATTTGGAATTTCAGACATAAGTTGTACAATTATAGATTTGTTGCAAATGATTACTGTAACAAATACTGTATATGACCGTAAATTATTCATTCAGAAACAGGGGGGGGGGGAAGCTTCATATAACTTATTTTTATATAACTGGTGTACGAAAGCAAATTATGTAAAATTTTAATTAAATTTATTGATAATTAATCTATGTAATGTATTAATCAGTGTAGAACTTCACACTTTATGTTCGGTTACATTCGCTTTTTTTTATTATTGTTGAAATTTAAAATTGGATATTTTCAATTTTCTGACCAAGTACTCGAATAACTTTTTAACATAATAAGCGCTATAGTTTGAGGGCAATACATTTTACACATATTAGCTGAGATATAAAGTTAATTCAAAGAATATTTATTGCAGTTAAATTTAACAGAACTGCTATCTAACATAAAACAGTATAAACATAACAAAATTGAACTTTTTTTTTTTTTTTTTTTTGGTTTATCGGGTTCCCCCATCCCTATTATAACTAATCATATGTATTTTTCATTTAAATTAGAAAACAAAATTAACGAAAAGATTCTGATTCCTTTGGAGCATTTGAAAGATAGAAAATTAATTTTCTTAAAATGCAAATGATGTCTTAAATTCGAAACAGCAAAGATACATAATTTTCAATTGTAGAAGTTTTTCAAATATCATGATTTGTCTGGAAAGTGATAGAGGTAATAAAACTAATTTAATTCTCACGCTTTTTTCCCCCTTCAGCTAACTTTTTGGTTAACATTATGACGTTATTTGATTCAAGAACCACGCCTTGTGTATCAGTGAGCGAGTGAATAAAAGTGAATTTTATTGGTGCAAGAGCCAGATATGGCTATGCTACACCAAACAAGATATAACTGTGATCTGGACGTGTGAAAAAAAAAAGGAAAAAAAAAAAAAGACAAAATTTGGTTGACAAGAGGGAGGCTCGAAAATAGAGAAGGTTCGCTAGGGTAACCCAGGGATGCGTCACCCGTGTTTACCAAAGACAGTAAACCCCATTGAAAAGAAAAAGATCACCGGGTGCCTCAAGATCATAATGCCCGTTCCTATCAAAAGAAGGCAAGTCCCTGATATAATCCTCAGAGGCAGCTCACCGGGCTACACCCTCAGACACTGGGTATCCATTTTAGTCGCCTCTTACGACTTGCATGAGCTACAGTGGGACTTTTCTGTCATACCCGGTCACCAAATGCGTCTCGCCTTGTGTATAAACTGTGTTACATGTAAACCAACATTGAAGGAGATCGAAGGTAAGTAATATAAGAGGGCGCATGATATTGATGTAGGAAAGTTACGTGATCATCAGAAAGTTTATATTTTTCACAGATTCTATTTATAAGTATTGATTTCGACTCATATCCAATTTTGTTGTCATTGAGAAAGTTGAAATTTCATTTATAATCTTGGCTTCCGGTCACGCTTTAATAACCTATCGACTATGACAATTCTACCGATTAAATTTTTCCGACAGTCTTAGCAAAAGTTAGTAACATGAAGGAAGGTTTATTTAACTACAAAAAAGTAAGTCTATTGGTTGTAAATTTTAGAGAAACGAAATATGTAACTATTTTATTGAAAATATTTCCGCTTTATTCATTATATTCTCACATAATTACTAGTCGTTGTAGCCGAAGAGCCAAGGCGATTTTTTCATCGAGGCATGGGTTGGGGTCCTCTCTCTCTCTCTCTGATTCCATTAAAAACCACCATTTAGGGGAATGATGTACGTTATATCTGTACAGGCTTCAAGTCATAACATTGGCGTGGTGTGGAAGTATGGAGAGTAGAATTTCAGATCACACCTGTCCTCCTAGTCACTTGATTGGTTCAAAATAATGAGGTATTTCGCCAATATTAATCGTGTTTCTTTCAAGTGCGATGTTAATAACACAAACAATCTTTTATAATAGGAGTGCCAGGTGCTCTATCTTTAGGAGTCACATGTTAAAATGAAATATTTGAAAGAACCATTTGTTTATGTTGCCATATGGATATTGTAAAATATCCCTACAATACGCTTCATTTCCCTCCAAAATGACCCTATTTTGGGAATTTTTCTTCCAAAACAAGTGAATGATTGAAAGTAGAGGTTTATGGGGCACAACAGCTAAATATAGAAGTGCTGCGCCTAGCAATGTGTATTTGTGATCTAGACGTTTGAAAAAATTAGAAAAAAGATAATTGGTTGACAAGAAAAAGAGACGAAAATCCAAACGAAAAAATTCTTGAAGACTATCCGTGGTTTCTTTACTCGTACGAAATTGTATCTTACTCCTTTTATACTACATATATATATATATATATATATATATATATATATATTTCATTTATACATAATTCGTACAGTTCTTATGAAAACCGCTTCGAGAATATGTAACTTTATAAGAAAATTATGTCAGTCCTTTTTTTAATTTTTAATTGCTTCTCCTACTTCAGATGACTCTTTCAAAGGCATCTTTTGAGACGCTCTTCCGTCAATAATTCAGGTATAAAATACATTTAAAATAAAATTTTGTAAGCTTTGGAATTAGAGCTTGCCAAGATGTCTCGTTTTGTTCCATACGCTGTGTCAAAGTGTCTTTTTACACTATATATATAGATTACACCTTTTATGCTGAGTAGTGTGTACAAAAAATGGATATATTCAAGATTCAAAAAAATAAGACGAGCAGTATCGAACTGATTTGGTCCGAATCGCTATGTTTGCTATCGTAAGATTATCAGTTCGAGATAAAAACCAACATAACCATTTTTAAAAACAATGTTTTTATGGTGGTAAAGTTTATTAAAAAACATTATTGAAATATTAGTTAAGACTTGCCCCCCGATGTCTAAATATTGCATTATTAGGAGAGTAAGAACGATTCCCAGAGTTTTACAACTCTAGCTTGATGGGAAGTTGGTTAAATTAAGGATCGAAAATTTGATGACACACACACCAAGTGAAATACATAAAAAAGTTGTAAAAAGCCCTCTTCTCTTTCTCTCTGCGTAATTCAACATATCTTTCATAGATGGCGCCACCTTACTACAAATTGCATTATTAAGAAATTATTGAAATATTAGCTAAAACTTGTCGCAAATGTCTAAATATTGCATTGTTAGGCGAGTAAGAACGATTCCCAAAGTTTTAGAGCTCTAACTTGATGGGAAGTTGATTATATTAGCGATCGAAAATCTGATGACACACACACCAAGTGAAATACATAAAAATGTTGCAAAAATCGTCGAGGGTGAAATCACTCCTTTTTTTTAGCTGATTTTATAGCTTGAAAGTATCCTATTAACCCCTCCCCAAAGCTTCAAACTATTCGCGTTGTCTTCTGTGCAATAAGTATAGAACGGGGGTTTGGTTCTCGAATTTATGTAGGTTGGCAGGATTGTCCAAGAGACATTCACGCTTGGTCAATTCTAAGCTTTCGCCGCACTCTGCTTATACCATTGTTCGAGGAAAAAAACGATTTTTATGCACTAGGGATTCAATCAAGAGTCTTGTGTTCAATCATCATTTTATTACATATTGCTAAGTCGCTATGAAGAATAAAATAAGAATTTTAAAATATAATGAAATATTTGTGCAAAAGGATAGTTATGAAATAATGATTGTATTTGCAATTTTATTAAATAAAAAAAAATAATAATTTGAGGCAAAAAAGAATCGTAATTATAGATAACGCTTAGTTGGAGCTCTTTGGCTGGTTCCCTGTCTTCCAGTATTCTTGGCATTCGAATCATTGTCCTTTGTTATTTTGGTTGATAAATGCTAGGGAGTTTTTTTGTATTTCTGCTGCTCACCGATCAGCTGTTTTTGTGAATTCGAACCTTTCTTTTGATCTGAATTCGAGAAGTTAGAGTCAACTTTTAGTTTTAAAAGTAAAGGACGAGTGAAGAATTGGCTCTAGTGACCGATTTTAGACATGACGAATTTCATGAAAACGTTTTCGTAACTCTTTTGCTTCTTATTTCTTTCCACTTCTTTTCCAGTTGTTAGATAAACACTTTATATATTCTTTTAATTTATCGATTTATTTTGCTTGTTTTCTACCTCCTTCGATGTTCCATTTTATATCTACATCGGGTATAAAGAAATTTCTTGCATCGAAATCCAGTGAGATCCTAGTTTCTTGTATTAAACCAAATCCAATTCCATAAGAATATTTCATGTCTTCTATTACTGCTTAAACTACCATTCTTGTTTGAAATGTCTAATACCGAATCACCATCACGAGCTCTCGGCTGGCGTTATTTCCGTCGAATCGTAGGTTCGAATTTTGATGCCACAAAAGAACCACAGTGTAACGAAGATTATGCCCATTAAATCTGCTGAGGTTCTAATTTCTTCCATTGGCGTAGTGAAGAAGTTTGGAGAGAGAGGTGCCAGCTTAAGTGTCGTCCTCACCACTTCTCCGAGGTTAATTGCAAGGTCGTTCGCTGCAAGCCCTCATGTTGCTTCTACGTGCGGTGTTAATAAACAATCAATCAAAAAATTCAATGAAGAAAAAATTATCAATTTCTTATTTACATCAATCATGTTTGCTTATTCTTTGGAAAAAGGCATGATTAAAAAAATATTTATTTAAAAATCTTATCGAGGTTTTTCTGGTATTGTAGCCTCACTTAGTTAGTATTGTTCGTAGCATTTGAAATTTTTTTTTTATATTTATTTTAAGGTAAAAAGAAACTTGAAGAAGATATAGACAAAGCAAGATAAAAGTTTCACCTTACTGTCCTGAAATCTTTTCCTTTCCCCCCAGTACTAAGATAATAAAACTGAAAGAAGTCAACTACAAAAATTTATATTGAACCAATTTGTGGGGGGCGGGGGCTTTTTTTTATAAATGAATTTGACTGAAAAAATTCACAGATTCTTACCAATTACTTATACTGTATTTCTGCATGAATTTCTCAAATATTGAAGAGTTACTTATAAAGTTTAAGTAAGTTTAATTTCAGGAAACAATTATGCGTTTAATAGAATACATAGTTCTATCGTAATATTTCCATTTAGCAGAAATAAAATTTAAGTATACAACTAATTTAGTTTTAACACAATAAATTAATATACAAATTTGGTACTACAAAATAAATACTAATCTAATATATTTATGCAGACTGTTAATTAATAATTTTATTGATTGTTTTTATAATTTAAATTTGGACATCTTCGAAAATAATATTTATCAACATTTCTATTGATAGATGCTTGGCAACTCTCCTATCATTCTTTTTATTTTCATTTTTATTCACTATAACTTTTCCTTAATTATTTATTTCTTATTGTTTTTTTTTTTTCCTCATTACTATCAATATTTTCCTTATAAAAATAAATGAGAGAGAGATTGAGGTTTACATGTTTAATCTTTAACGCTCTTCTCTTCCTTTAAAATTTCTTTTTACTAGAAGAAAAGAAACTTTTCTTTCCATACCTCTCCTTCCCCCCCCCCCACAATAAACAAGCAGACCCCTCCCTCAAATGTAAGAAATCTGGAAGCCCTTTCAACTTTAAGACTGTGAAATTCCATGGTGTCCTCCAATTACTCCAGTTGACTATAATACCACAGAGATATGTTTAACACTAAAGTCGGAAATTCCAGCCAACACAACGGGCCAAATACCTTGGAATGCTCAACGCCATCTTTGGGTGTTATTCAGTTTTTTTTATTCACCGAGAACCCTCTTAAACAGCAAAAGGTAATTATATCTTTATATAAGGCGAGTGATAGAAATAATATTTTGCCAATTCATTGAAATCTTTTGTAATTTTTTTATTGAAAAACGTTCTATATATATGTGTGTGTTTATGTGTGTGTATGTGTAATGGATAAGTAAACAGGTGTATTAGAAGTCAGAGCAGTAATAAAACACTATTTCTGAACAAAGTCTGTTTATTGCTTTTCATGAGAGAGAGAGGTAATAAATAACAGGGAGAGGAGTGCATGGTGAAAATGGAGAATGCCAGTGACGCAGCTTCCCTGTCTTGGATACAGCGGAAGAGAGAATCTCTGTACATAATTTCAATTTATATACAGAGATAGAGATTTACTTTCGATCATGTGGTATTGGATGAAGGGATCTTGAGGGTCTTCGGTTGATATATATACATATTTCATCAAATTCTTGGAATATTTTTATGATAATTAACATGCATAAGTGTGTGTTTTCTTAGCTTAAATGCAACGTATATATTAGCTCATGCTCTTATAAAAGCATTTTCGGTTAGCATTGATTTGCAAATTTTTTTTTTTTTTTTTTTTTTTTTTGCCACTCTGTTGAAAAAAATTATTTTAGTTGTTCAGAACTTTTTAAAGCAATTCCTTTAAGATATTCAAATTTTACTACGATGATTTTGCTTTGTGGTTTGTTGTAAATGAAAAACTCTGTATCCGCCAAATATTTCTTTTAAATTACTTCAAACTGTAAAAGAATTTTCAAACGAATAAAAAATGTTTTAATTTTCTTATTTTTCATTAATATTTTTATTTCTTTATTAGCCACCTAAGGGGCTATTGTTTTAGGTGGATATATTTTGTCGTACCAGTTCATTTTTCAATTTCTTATCGTTGCTTCAATTTTCACATTTAGCGTAAATATATTCAATTTAATAATTTATCGTTTGCTTTAATTTTAATTACATGTAGCTGATATAGTATTTAATTTAATAATTTATCATTTGCCTTAATTTTATACTCTGTTTCACCTTAACTTGGCAGCATTGATAATGTTACTACTGGAAAATCACAGCCATTGACATAGAAACTTGGGTTACACTGAGAGAAGGAGGTGAATAATTACCAATGAAATTCGCCGAATTTGGCGAGGAAAGAAAAATGAGCACAAAAATTATTTTTTTATTACAAGTACTTATCATTAATTCTATTAGCTCATTTGTAAATACCACTAATTAAACAAAAATTTCAATTATGTTTCATGTCTTCACCTAATCCTTTGTTTAGAATGTCAAACAAAAACGAAGAAAATAGCACAAGAGATAAGAATTGTAAGTATGAATTATAGCAAAGATGCAAAGCGATTGGCTTAGAATTGACGTAAAAGCGTAGAAAGCTCGCCAGAAATGTTATCTTGAAATCTGGTTTCCAACCATATTGGAAATTCATTACGTCACTATTTCGACTATATTCATTCGTTTAGTTTAAAAATAAATGAATTAAACATGTTATTAACTTGAAATATGTCCTTAAAATCATAAGTTTTATAATGTATGATATTTTTTTAACAAATATTAAAATTATATTATAAAAACAATATAATTTTGTAAAATTGTATTATTTTTATAATACAATTATAAAAATATTAATTATAAATTAATTTAAATTCCGAAACAATGTGGAACTACATTTCAAGCGATTTGGAACATTTTCTACCTTTTCGAGTGCTGCTAAGTTAAGATGAAATGGAGTATAATTACTTTTAGCTTAAATATATTCAGTTTAATAATTTATCATTTCCTTTAATTTTAATATCAGAAAAGTATTGTCCATTTCTCGATATTTCATCGTTTATTTTAATTCTATTTCACTGAGCAATTTGATAAATATTTTTTTTAAATAAAGAGCACCTTTTGTGGCTAAATCTGTTGTTTCTAAAACTTTGCATTGAACTTTCGATTGGTTTGTTGAATAAATATTTTTCTCTCTTTATTTTATAGCATTATAAGTGTGTAATAACTTGCACATATTTTTTTCTATTATATTCTAAGACTTTATTACGAGAATATAAAATTCAACTTGAAAAACTTACACAAAATGTTTGATGCATGTTATTACAATTAAGATGGCTTAATACAATAATTTTCTTTCTTTCTTTTATTTTTCAAGCTGGCAGTTTAAAAAGAATATTGTCTAAAATATAATCTTTAACTATGTGTGATAAAAATAAAATAAAAAAAGAAAACATTATTTTTTTTCAATATATAACATTCCATGAAATACTAATACTAATACGACAGATAATAATGTAAATTTCTAAATACATAACAGAGCTAATATCTTAATTGCAACGTTGTCTTTCGTTGGTTGAAATTAAAGATAATATTAAAGGAACAAAATATTTTAATCCAAAAAATAAAAATATTTAAGCATCTTAAAAAGAATTGGATAATTTTACCTCAATACAAAATTTTCCTTTAATTATGTTGAAAAGTTTTTTCTGAAACAAATGCAAAATCTCGAAGGATAATTTTTCTGTATATAATAGTTATTTGAATACATACAATTATGTCATATAATTAAGTGATATTAATAACACTAACAAGAAAATTTCTGCGATTTCAAGTCTTTATAACTTACAAAGTCCGCTTAAAATTAACTTAAAATCTGTGTAAAATGTTTTATATGCTGAGGTATTATAAATTTTATATTTTATCACTTAATTAAAAATCGGTTATAAATATAAAATATCATAGAATTTTTATATTAATATAAAAATTTTGCTGACCACAAAAACTTCTTAAAATATGTATCTAAAATTCTAAGAAAAGCATAGATTAGTGATTCTTAAATTAATTGGTGTTCCGCTGAACACTGCTATACTCCGTGAAAGAGAAAGTGTCCCTCTAAAATTTGAAAAAAAAGCGATTGTTTTAATTAAGCTTTAGACTTTGTACTTTACAGAACGAATTTTATTTATTGCTTTAAAAATGCATTTAAATTATATCTGATGATGATAATAGGTGCTAGTTTTAGTTTGTAAGTTCTTAGTTGTTAGCTCATTAAAAAAAGCGTAAATTTTGTTTTCTAATAACATAATTTTACGCTTATCTGAATGAGTAGTATTGTCTTGATTCAATTATATATCATTTTCTTCTAGTTAACATGGTTCTTTTATAATAATGGTTTTTTTTGAAAATTTTTAAAAAATTTTCTAAAATTTGGGGTGGATTTTCTGGGTTTGCCTACGGTGTCTCAAAACCGCTAGGGCCAACCCTAGTCATCGTTTCGTTTCTTATCCACTGCTCAAACGAAGATATTATTATTTAAAGTGAATATCTATTTATGTGTTACGTTTGTTTTTGATTTACTGGCTTATTTCCAAAGTTTTTTTTATGTGTGGTATTGAATAGCTGAATAAAAGGGACATCTGAAGTCATCCAAAGCAAGTTTGAAATTTATTCAAATAAGTATATTTTTACTCATGCAAATAAATATAAAAATTAGTAAGAATTTATTAAAATGTTAAATTAATAAAAGCTATTATAAATTTTCGCGTGTCAAATGTTCACTATTCACATTAAGTTTAAAAAAGTTATTAAATATTGGTATTTTTACCAAGGCTTCGAACCGGAATTGAACGAAAACCGAAAAAATGGAAAAATTGTCATTTTTTAACCTCCAAAATAGTCCGGTTTTCAGTAAATGTATGCTTATTTCAGTTCAGACCCCCACACACAGAGAGAGACACAGAGGGGGGGCGTCTTAACTAAAAATTTTTCTCCCTCTTTTCCGTTCAAATGTAGCAAAGAATAGTTGACTGCTTGCGCTTTTAAGGACGATTTATTGAATTGTAAGCAAAATTCCGCAGAATCCACAAACTTGCATGAAACATTGACAGTTCTTTCTCTTGACAGATTCCCTGAAGGAATTCAAAAGGGATTATGAACTTCATAGCTAATTATAATTTATAGTAAAAGTATTCCGTACTTTATATTCGTAAGAAATTTTCTTTTATTTACGAAAATATTGTCCCCTAGAGGTTGAGTTCTTGGTAAGAATGTCTAATATACTGGGGATTTTTAAAAATTTGTAATTCAAGATAATTTATTTCACAAATTAAATGTTTATGAAAAATTTAAAAAGATGTCTTTAAAAACTTTAAGGATTCCTAGACACTCTAAATGACAAAATTTTAATGTACATCGAATTACAAACGAAGAGAATAAAAAAAAAACTGCTCGAATATACGAAAACCGATGAACATACTATTGATGACGTGAACTGAAACAGAACCTAATTTCAAAAATGTCGGTTAATAGAATGAAAATCGGAACGAAAAACATTACATTTGGAAACTTTGATTTTTATATAATTACAATACAAAATTATAAAACAAAAATTCCAATTTTTTTTCTTTAAAAAGTTTTTTTTTCTTTTGCTCTCTATAATATACTAATATTCTCTATAATATACTAATATAAAGTTTATTTGAATTCTTTTTTTTTTTTTTTTGGTCCATAACAAGGATAAATTCAAAGAAAAGAAGAGTTGTCGATGGAAAAAGGAAATTTAATTATCTTTGGGGAAAAAAATTATTTTTTCACAATGCAGAACTCAAATTTAGTATGTTTAATTTGTAGAAAGACGATCTTTGTATTTAAGGAATATAAAATTAAAAGGCATCATGATTCAAAACAAATCTAGTAGGTAAATTTCAGTTAGGAAGTAAAATGTTTTAAGTTAACTGCGCTTAAATCACATCTGAAAACACAGCAGATGATACTTATTTTTTTAAATTGGTTTTTGTGGGATATAGAGCTACAAAGGCTATTATCCCTTTTTTAAAATGCTTTTAATTGAATATATATCAAACTAGTTCATCTTTTTCAAGAATGTTCTGAACATTTGTTTATCATCTGCTGTTTTGTTCAAAAGTTCTTTGAATGTAACATTACACCGCAGATTTATCTTGAGTATATTCCTGAGGTTATGTCTATGAGACGCGTTTTTACCTCAGTTCAAAAAAAAATATGTTCCAAATTGTTGATACGGTTATAGGTACTATGCATTGCATTATCTTGTAGGTTGAATTTGTGTAATATCCGGGAATTGTGATCAATTTGCAGATGATTCCAGTGCTAACAATTTCCTCTCTTCTGCATTTTGTCTAATTGGATATTTTATCTATAATTGGAATGTTCCCTAAGACTTCGAAGTATTTACTTGAATAAAAATTTTCGTTGGTTCTTTTCATTCTGTTTCTGTAAATATTGCTACTGATATCTTCTGGGGAAATCCAATCTATATATACTTAAAAACTCCGTAACCGATTTTGTGAGACCGCGCGTCTGATCATCCCAAAAAATTTCCGAGTGTCTCAGAATCCAAAGTAGAATCATTTGAGTATGAAAAGGCAACTGAATAAATATTTTGCTGGCTAATCTGTGAATAACTTTTGGTGATTTAATATTATATTTTCAAGCACAGGTAGCACAGAGTGGCTATCGGACAATATTAACAAACTTTTATATCATTCCGCAAGATCGTTTAAAGTTTGGCATGTGGCTAGTGCTTCTGTTGTAAATATAAAATTAATGGGATTTATACCGTAAGCAAACGAGACATTTTTCGTGATGCCCTCTATAAATGTTATGTTATAGTTTTTTGAAGCATCCGCGGCTATTATGAAATAATCCTAGAAGCTATTGTTCTCTATTTCCTGAAATAGTCCGCTTGTAACAGGAACTGATAAATTTTTGTCTCGAAATCCAAATTCATCAGTGTAAATCTTATTCGGAAGCACTGTGAAATACAACAGTCAAGGTATGAACTCTGTTTTCCATTAATATTCAACGTATGAAAATATTCAAGATATTGTTTTTATCTCCTTCCAGTATTTTTAGATTTATTATATTAAGGCTATTGAGGTGCAGAGGAAAATAGTTACCGTTTGAAATTTGAGAGATAAAAAAATTTATTCGCCAGCCGTCTTATTTTCTCTGAAAGAATTTCTTATCCAACTATTTTTAAAAGTATAATGTTTGGTGTCCATTGTAGTAGATCCAATACAATTCTGATTGCTATGGTTTGTTTTATATTAAGAGGTTTGATCTGATTATCGGACAATTTTTTTATGTAACAAATATATCAAAAAGGTACTACAAATGCTATTTTTGGTAAATTTGATTAATGGCCTCGAACCATAATGTTTATATGCAATACCTTTACGACCAGTAATTTTTTCAAAGCTTTGCTTTTCATTTGATCCATTATAGATCTATTGTGATTATATCTGAAATAATACACTCCGAAATATTTAAATGAAATTTGCCATAGGAGTGGGAATCCAGCCAACATAATCTCAGGAAATGTTTGTATTCTTTCAATTGAAAATTCCGCTATTGTACTTTTATCTGAGCTTAAGGACAATTTTCCATAGCTGCACCATTGCTTTATTCTTTCTAAAGAATTTTGTATTTTTCTACCGGAATTATCCGGGGATTGGTGAGAACAGTAGATAAAGATTTCATCTACATATATTGAGCCCTCTGCTTCCGTTTCCAATGTTTCGAAAAGGTTGGGCTTATAAATTGTAAATAATACGAGAGATAGAACACTTCCCCAGGGTATATCCTTTAGAATTGCTTTCCTGGATGATAAACTATCCCTCAGTCGAATCTGTAGAGATCTTAATGTGAGAAATTTACGTATCCATAGTGTCATGTTCCCTTTAATTCCAATTTAAAGACACTTATATAAAAGGTCATCTACATAAGCTGGATCGTAACCACCCTTTATATCCAAGCTCTTAGTCCAACAACAATTTTTTTCCAGTTTGACATCTTCGAAAACTTTGTGTATGTGATATGTAGCTGTTCTACTATCTTCAAATGGTACAGACCCATAATGATTAGAAGGAAATCTTTGTTCTATCGCCAGAAAGTAAGCAATAATCAAGGCTAAATTCTTTCGAACGTTTTAGAAAAACCGGAAGTTAAAGCTATTGGTCTATAACAGGAGTTAGTAATCTTTTAGCTGTGGTATGCCAAACTAATTTACCAATATAATTAAGGATGTCGCTCAGGAAGAAGTATTTGAAACAATTCGATTACAGGCAGCAATGCATGCAGAATTAGGGAACAGTGCTCAAGAATACAGGTTTAGAGTTTTTCTTATATATATTAATTATGTATCATTTAAAGCTGATTATTATCATAAAATAAACAACATGAAATATTATTATACATCCAACATAAAATAAAAAGAAAAAAAAATACATATGTTATTGTAGTGTCGTGGATGGCCGACGACAGTTAAATTATTGAGATGATCTATTTAATTAATATAGAAGAAAGTATTTACATAGTTAATATCCATAGATTCAATAAAGTATATTTTAAATGTTCGTCATTAATGTTATCACAATGAGTCCGAAAATAACACAAAAGTCTTTCACCTCGTGTCAGCCTTCGCGCCTCCATTCATGGACGTCTTCCGTCTAGTCATCGTCTTCTCGCGTCTAGCAACTGACAGCTTGCTTGTTTCCACAGGTGCTCCGCATAACTCAGCCTTCCTGGACTCGGTTGGTCCTCCAAACGACACTGCAAATGTGCAAAGAAACAAAACAACGAAAGATCGAAACATTACAAAGCCCTGAAAAAAGAAACGTCTATGTTGTTCTGGACTTCCTATAATTTCAGTAGTGTGTCTAACAAGTTGTTTCTCATTGGAAATTTCAAGAAGACACTCTTTCCTTTCATGACATCTTCTTTTGGTCCACGAATTGAATAACACCAGATTCTGCCCCTTCAGTTGGTAGATCTATTTTGTGGTGTTGTTTCATTTCTAATCTTTTTAATATTTGCTTCATCTTCTCCGATGATAAATTTGGGGTTTTGTTTATAAATTGGTACTTTAACACTGGAATTAGTAAGTTTCATTTCTTCATTCATACGATGCAAATATTTATAACAAGCATCAACGTCTGATTTTGGTCCTCTGATAGTTATTTTATCACTTTTACACCTGGTTCAGGAAAGGTTATATTTACTTGGTTAAATTTATCTCTAATTTCACTTATTTTTTCTCCATTGGCACCAATGATATTTCGATGGAAGCGTTGTTCTTTAATACGATCCTTGCAAATTCCATTTTCCATTTTGTGAACCATTCCCAAAAGTAATTTTTTTAACTTGAGCTACACCTTCAAGAGTTCCTTCAATACGAACAACATAATTTTTGTTATCGGATGGAATATTAATTAGTATTTTAACATCTTCTTTTAATCTGTTAATATTTGAACCATTCTTTCAAATTATGTAACGATGGAAGGCAGGGTTTAGTTTGACTTTTTCAAAAGCAGCTTGCTTTCGTAAATTATCAATCATGTCTTTTAATCTTTTACAGGCTTTAAAACTTTTTTCTGGGGAACCTTCATCTTTAATGTTTTCATCGGTAAAATCAACTTGAACTTTTGAAAGATCCTGAGTCATATGCTTAATATTTGCACCTTTCTTGCCCTATATATACTTGTACAGCCAACTAGGGACATCCATATACTCAGTTTCAACACAATTAGCCTTAGAATAAACTAAAGTCAAAGCAGGACCTAATTTAGCTGATTCGCTCCTTAAAGTTATAGTAACAGATTGCACCTATGGCGGAGGCGTTTCAACAGATACACCAGTCTCCTGTAAAAAATTTTAAGTGGTTTGTCCACGTGGTCCAATAATGTACTTATGCTGATTTTTAGAAACTTCAATAGAAATTCTTTGACAATTTCGTTTTCGTACTTCATAGATATTTTGAATTCTAGTCTTTGCTTTAGCCCCAGCTTCATATTCTTCAGCAATGGTAAGCTCATCCTTCTTAACAAATGCAGGAGGAGTATTGATTCTAGTCTCAGTTTTCCCAATTATTTGATTAATGGTTTCTTTATGATTAAGGATTTCATTAAAAGATCCAAAGATTAAGGGATAATACATTTTAGGGACTAATAGGAGTTCGAACGACAATTTACTCTGTTAATCAGATTTTAATTAAATTTTGTGGTGGCTTTCATCAATACCTTCCTTTGTTCCAGGTATCTTGATTAAATCCAAATTTTCATCTGGGAGCGGTACACTGATTTCAGTTTTGTGTGGTATGTAATTCGAAATTAATTGCTGTGTATTGTCTTTAAAAGTATTTGGAACGTCAGATTCAATATTCAGTTAAACTTCGTTAGAGATTACCCCAATTGGTATCACCGATAATGTGTTAATTTCCTCCAAACACAGAAATTTATCTTTGACAGTAATTCCATTTTTATTAATTTGCGTTTCACCTTATATTAGAACATTATGTCCAACGATCATATCATAAGACAGAACATCATTTTCTACATCACATATATCTGCACTACCCTTAAAATCATCAATTTGAATGTTCCCTTCAAAACATCCCAATGGTTTTACTCTGCAACTACCAAATCCACTTAAAGTAAAGTTCAATGGAGACAATTTCTTCACATTTAATTTATCAAACACTGATTTACGAAGCAATGTAGCTTGACTTCCGGTATCATTAAGCGGATTAACACTCAAATCATTAATCATTTATTTAAACTTTATTGTTAAGTTTTGGTTTGAACACAACATCTAAGTAAACTACTTCAGGTTTCGGATTCTCTCTCTTTCTCTCTTTTGAGTATTCCAAATCTTTATAGCCACAGGCCCCATATCAAAAACATTTAAGTCTCTTATCCTTATAAATACAAAATCATAATATGTGGTTTGGATCTCCACAATTAAAACAAATTTTATTCTTCCGACTTTCAAAATCATTACATTTAATTCTTTTAGAACCACCACTAAATTTCACTTTATTCACACTTTCGGTTTTAGAATTAAATCTATCACTATATTCAAATTTAGGTTTTACTCTATCAAATGTATTTAATCTATAATTATGATTATATTTTGTTTTTATTTTGTCGAAAAGACCTTTACTTTTTGCAGTATCACTTTTTATTACTTCATTAAACTTGAGTTTTTTCTTTTAATTCTAATAAATTCTTACACCCGTGCAAAATAGCTTTATTTTCTTGTTTATCATTAATTAATCCCTCTCATTACATAATGCATTAAAGCCGAATCTGCCATTTTCTCACAACTGCATATTTCTTTCTTTTTTTAAAAAAAATATTCTGGAGCAGATTAAGAATCCCTCATTTTCTTCTACTCAAAAGTTCATGCAAATTAGCTGAATTTATCTCGAATGAAAATTCATCAATCAAAGCTTGTTTGAGTTTTTGCCAGGAATTAATTTCCGGTTCTGTATGAACAAATAATACAGCAGTTCTTCCTAGCGATCTTTCAGCAAAGATAAATTATTGTAAATCCTACAAACTAAACAATTCAGAAATATTTTCAAAGTGATCGGTCCAATTTATTATGTTTTTATGTGATTCTGCATTAAATTTAGAAATGGTACTTTTGATATTAGAATAACTAATACCAATGTTATGAATAGAAGAGTGTTTGTGTTTATATAACTGCTATAATGATCATCATAAACGTTTTTTATATTAGACTGCCTACAGAAATCGTTTTAACTTTCACATTGCGTGGACGAATAGTTTTTGTTTTTCTTTCCTCCTGAATTGTGAGGTACATTTTGATCCTCTGTGTCTGAGTCTGCTAAGATTTCGGCCAACGCTTCAAGGTCTCATCGTAAGGGTAAAATTTTACTTGCAACTTCCTATATCGTGCCATCATATGGAATATTTAATACATTACATTAGTAATAAGCTCATTGAACGAAAAAGAATCATTCAGATTTTGTAATTTATTTTTAAATTCATCACTTTCGGTTTGAAAACCAAAGCCAGGAAAATTTCTTATTCTCTTTCGATTTAAGCGATCTCCGTCAAAATTAAAAATAAATTTATGTAATATTCTTATTTTTTCTACTTTACATTTCCTCAATGTGATGTTTATTTCATTAATATCATTTAACGTTCTCATTTTCAAATATAAAAATAAACAGTACGTACCCCTTTTTTTCTTTAAAAGCTGATTTAGAATTCTTCGTATAATGTATTAATTCAATTTAAAAAAATCCTTGGACATTAATACACATCGTCGTAGTATAAACTGTTTCGTTATGGTAGAAGAACAGAATTTAATCGAAACAAAATTAAAGTAATGCCGCTAGTTCATCGCTGGTTTATAGTTAGTTCCACTTTTGATGTAGTGCCGTGGATTATCAAGATGATCTATTTAATTAATATAGAAGATAGTATTTACATAGTTAATACCAATAGATTCAACAAAGCATATTTTAAATGTTCGTCGCTAATGTTATCACAGTGCGTCATAAATAACATAAAAGTCTTTCGCTACGCTTCAGCCCTTTCACCTTCTTTCGCGTAGTCGTTGTCTTCTCGCGTCTGGCAACTGAATGCTTGCTTGCTTCCGCAGGCGTCTACAGATGGAGCTAGTGGGCCTGGAATGTTTGTCCGGCACCACATTATGCCTCTTTTAAACTTACTCATTAAATTTTTCTTAAAAAAAAATATTACTTTAGTATAGTTAAATAAAAAATTAAAATTTTAATTCGAACTTTATACTTGCACCGTTCCACTTAATATCGTAACATCAGGGATATAATTTGTGACTTTCAATTTGACATATGATTCTGAATGTTAAGTTGTGAAACAACTTCTTTGTGGACTCAAAATATTTTTCATATAAAAAAAGGTTTGTTCATATACTTAACACATCGATCAATAACTCCCGAGTCTAACATTGAAAACAACATTTTTTTTTGCAAATTTTTTTTTATTCATCAACATAACTCCTTTTGTTAATCTCTTTTTTGGGTTATAGATTGTTCCAACGTTTTTTCCAATTTTTTTTTTTTTTTTTTCTTTTTCGCAAGAAATCTTTTCTGTTGCGAGTAAATAGCGATAAACAGCTTTCTGAATCATCGACTCGTTGCTGTTTTTGTTCCATCGAAAGCAATCGCGGCACCCACTTGGAAAAAACCTTTTTCACTTCACTTCAAAAAATCTTTTTCAGTAAATACAATTCCATATGATATCTGTGTCATCTCAGCAATCTCACGGAGCTTCACTTTACGATCTTTCATTATAATTTTTGTCACTTCACTCACATTTTCCTGTGTAACGGCTTCCACAGGTCTACCCGAGCGTTCCGCGTCATTTGTGTCGGTACGACCACGTTTAAACTCGGCAAACCACCGACAAATCGTTGCTTTTGATGGACAAGAGTCCGGGTAACATTTTTCAATCCATTGTTTCGCTTGCACGGTGTTTTTACCCATTAAAAAACAACGTTTTATCAGAACACGAAACTCGGTTTTTTCCATTTTTTAAACAAACTACAAAACGACTTTACTCCAACCTCGATAACTCAGCTGTTTCTGGTCCGATCGACTTAAAATTTTGACACGTTTCAAGCAAAGGTTAGTACTCTAGAAAGACCTGGTTACTGGTTTACTACGAGCGCCATCTCTGGGTTAGTCTCGGGAGTTATTGATTGATGTGTTATGTAAAACCAAAAGCGGAAAACGGAGCACTTGCAATTTTCTTCAAACAGTTAAATATCTCCGGCAATGACATCCAGCAGTTTAAAATAGCTGTCGATTTATCGTCAAAGCTATCATCTAGATTTTTTCGTAAATCTGTAAATTCTGCTCTCCATAATTACGAAGATGTTAATTCACGATAAGTTCCATTTCAAAATTATCAGCTTCCATCCATTCAAAAATTGACAAATCGAACGAAATTATTAGTTTATCCGTTGAATTTGGCTTGATTAAGGAAGAAAATATAAGCATGCAAGTTTCAAAGTCTTTTCGTCTTTTTTAAAATTCCTCCTTAAGTGTTTCGTCGTAGGTTTGAAACTCATTTTTGTCTATGGTCGATGAATTTGTAAGCGCTTTATTATTTGGGAAGTATTTGTGGGCAGGGGCATCTTAAGACTTCTCGAGGCCCCGGGCCCTTATGGAAAAATAGACCCCACCTGCGACCCTTTAATCTAATTTAGTGAACATACATGTACAGTTCAATAAAAGCAATCCATAGTAAAATGAGGTTTATGTGAATATTCGTTTTCTACACTTTAAATTAGCAAAATTCTTAATTAGATCTTCAAAATCAATTGATAATAATTCATTTTCAATACTCACCGAGCTTAAATTATTCAAACGTGATTGAATCATACGATTTTTCAATTCATTTTTGACCAGTTTGAGTTTTGAAAATGAATGTTCACCACTCGCGTAAGTAATCATCATTGATAAGAAAATTCTTATTATTTCAATGTTTGGAAACACTGTGAATAGTCTTTCATTATACATGTACGTATAGAGTATGTTGATCGAATTCCAGTCCCCTCATCCAACAACTGTTCTTTATCTGCATTTGTAGAATTATATTTTTTATTGATCTTTCTTTTTCCCATTTCTTCTCTTTGCTTCTTCTTCAGCTTTTCGCCATCTATGATCCGATATGACTTGAAATGTTGACATTTCAAGTTCAATTCCTATCCATTAATGTCTCGATCGTAAAATTTTGATATTTTCTCGCATGCTATTTTAATTTGTCTTATTCAAGTTTGAAATGTTTTCAAAAAATCCAAACATTTCAAAAAGCCCCTCATATTTTTTACTACTGCTTTTATATTGCAAATTAGAGAGTCAATTATTGGTAAAAAGGTTTCTGTCTTAAATTTCTGGCTGTGGCTGTTTTCAAACGTTGTGTTGGAGTCTCTATTTTCTTCAAGGAAAGTTATCCTAATACTGCGTTGTCTTACACGCCTGTGAACACTTTGATACTCCTTTATAAAGGATACTACCTTGGCTTTTGTTTCAAAATAGTCAAAAGAGTCTCTTTTGGTTTATATATATATATCATTCCCGATTTTAATAATTTTAAACCTTTGGACAAATCCATATTTTTACTCTGGAGAAATAGATTTTCTTTGTGAATACGTATCAAAATGTTATTCCAAAAGATAATTAAAAAGAATTTGCTAATTCATTCATCTTAATTTTTAATTTTTGAGCAGAAAGTCGAGTATCCGCTGCCTGTAATTCATCATTAATTAAACAATCCAGGCACACTATAATTTCTGAATATCCGGAGCTTAAAGCTTTAAATGTATCTGCGGGTACTGGTCAACATGTTTTTGATAGGTTTTTCAGAATTTTTTTATTTGTATCACAGCTCAAATTAAATGTTAGTATATTCCAACGATGGGTTGACGATTAGAAAAAATTATAAAGATTTTGGACAAAATCAAAATCAACTGCTACATTCTAGTTACATTCTACTTCTTGAACGCCTATTAAATTCAGAAAATATCCTATGTATGGTTGTGACATTGGGCTATTCTCGGTTTCTCTTCACTAACCTTGGGGACTTTAAATTGAGATTGATTGCTTTTGCTAAACAACCTTTGCCCAACCAAAAATGAAACGTGAATATGAAAAGTAATTATGTAAAGCAGTTAGAAATGAAGTGAAGTGGGTGAGTTAGGAAATATATAAACTCCGACTGAAGGAGTAGAGAGGCCGAAGGAGAAAAGAGGATGGAAGAGAGAGGATGAAAGAGAGACTGTAGGAGAAGTGAAGCTGAAGCTATAGATGAGCTGATTGAATTAAAGGGTTAGATTAAAAATTGCTAAATTATAAGATGTCACTTTACTGTTTTTCTCAACAGTGGATCCAGAGTCTGAGTTGCAGTCGAGGAAGGATTAGTGGTAAGAGTCTGTTAGATTGCTATTGGTGGGTTAATTTGAGGCTAATAGAAATATTACCCGGGAGAGCATAGGGAGTTGTTGTCATAGTAAATATATATTAATAAATAACTTAAAGATTGCTCTAGTGTCTCTTTAATTATTGTGTCGTAGTGTTTAATAATTGAATTTAGTGATGGCACAAGATGACGCCCGGGTCGGGCGGGCATCACATGGTACGTATATCGCATATTTATTTATTTTTTCTTAAAGTCGGGCTTGGAATCCTGAATATTTTATTGTTACATTTTCTGCCATTTGTGTATTATTCATTTTTGAATAATTTCAGCAGAAGCTGGTATATCTAGAATTCAGACTAATGTTATTTGTAGGTTTGGTAAATCACTGGACAATATTTCAACGCTTTTTAAAATTGTGTTTTTTATATATTCACCATCTATGAAAGGTTTGCCTTTGGGAGCTAAGCAGTGAGCAATTACGGAGCTACATTCCGTCTTTTTAGATTTGGATACAATCGTTGGAACGAAAAAATTTAACTTTTTTTTTAAATTCTAGTAACAACTCTTTTTATAATTTCTTATTTCTTATCGGAATTCTAAAATGTTGACTGATGCTTAGATTAAAAATGTCTTTGTGCACTTGATGTGCGACATATGACGATTTCGTGACAAAACATTCACAACACGATGTTTTTGTTGTTTTGTTTTTGTTTTGATTCATCCAAGGGTCTTGGAAACCGCATACATCACGCTTTCTTTTTAGTAACTATTTGATTAAATATGCAGGCAAGAATTGTCACAATAATTAAACAAATAAAATACGAGCTTTCACAATAAAACTGAGAGCGTGTTGTAAAGTTATAAGTAACCTATAACGCACGACGTGCGTCAAATTTAATTCTACTTTGGATTGAAACTAAACTCGATATTCCTGTATCGGCGCGACTAACAGAGATGAGAGACACAGATATATATATATATATATATATATATAAAAATACTTTGTAGAGTCGTGTAGAGTGCCACTGAGAACTGTTCCGCGTGCCACCATAGATTACCGACGCCTGGTCTATAAAATGAAATTTTAGTTTTATCTTTGTAGGGTTTCAGAACTGGAAGAATATTGCAAGCTTCCAGAACTAAGTTTCTATTGAATTTTCAAATAAGTGTTGAAAATAGTTCAAAACAACGATGGGCTGACTATTATTCAAGTTTTTTGAGAAAGTTACTATAATCTGATCTACTCCTGAAATCGTACTTTTAGCAGATTTTAAAGTTCTATTTAATTCAGAAATATAGAAAGGCTTATAAAGGAGGTGTTTTTCCATTCTGTGAAAATCCAAGAGAAACGGCTTGTCTGACTAATCATTGGATTCTAAACAGTTTGCAAAAATATGAGCTTGTTTTTGAAGTTGAGTTTTATACCTGTTCTTATATTGATGAAGTTTTAACGTTGATTCTACATTTTTATTAACTGAGATTTTTTTTAAAAAAGTACTATAAAATATTCTTGAATTATATGTTTTATCTCATTGTTCGTCCCAGTATTTTATCTTCAATCATTTAATATGAAATATCAGTTTACCCAAAAATTGTTTGTATTTAATCCACAGTTGTGTCGAAATGCCGTTGTTACGACCCGCGAGTGCAGATAGCGCTAGTAGTCATATTCTTGTTTTTTACAATTTGTATCATTCTTCCTGTAGACATCAGCCTAGGAGCAAACGTACCAACCGTCGCTCAAATAAACATTCATATTTTAGTATACAGTCCACAGCTCTTTGTTTGAATAGATAAGTTTCAAATAACTCAAAGTCTAATCAATTCAACCCCCCTTTCATCACCATACAGTTTTTGTGGTCACACGAGGCCGAGAACCGAAAATTGATAACATGGCGCCTAAAGATCTATTAGAACTCACCGTGTTGAGCAGAAGAAAAGCATATTTGCTCGGTCAAATTACTCGGATTAAAAACTCTTTAGAAAGTGCTGATTCTCCATTGAATCAAGTGGAACTAAAAAATAAACTAGTCTCGCTTTCCCAGGTCAAAGCGAAAATCGACGTTTTACGAAACGAAAGTTACAGTATTCTTTCGGATGAAGAACTCCCTGATTCTTCGGATGAAGAACAGTTTGGATAAAATGGAGGAAGACGCAGATAATTTAGAGGTGAGTCTCAATACTTTACTTGAATCTTCAGCTTTGAATACCTCTAAATTGTCTGTAAACAATGTTTTTGCTAATTGTAACGTAAAACTGCCTTCCATTAATTTACCTGAATTTTCGGGACAATATGTTGATTGGTTACAATTTAAATCTCTGTTTGTAACATTAATTGATGATAATACTTGTTTATCGG
>BMAW01100706.1:12474-32439 GCA_019974015.1 Nephila pilipes | reverse complement strand
ATTATTTGTGTCTGATATTTTCAAAAGCCTAATTTCTAATTTTATAAATTAAGTAAGTCCACAATAATTTAATTCTGAGAAAAGTTTCTAACGAATAAAAATTAATTAATTAGCTAGATACAGAGTCTCCTCATACTCTGAGAATCTTTTGTGAAATAAAACTTTCTAACGTTTAAAAATAATCCCTCCCACTATATTTATATTTTAAATCTTCCATAGATGGGTTCTTATACTATTTATACATCTTTTGACATAGTAGATTTTTGCGTGGGACAAAGAAAATGTGAATGATCTTTATAAAAATAATAACTCCTCAGATAGTTTTACAATTTTGAACACTTACAACACTCGAAATCAAGAAAATTTAGAATTTATTTTATTTTTTATTTTAAACCATTAAGCACGTACTTTAAATCCTGTAAAAGACAATTATTAAAGGCTCTAATACTGCCCTATATAGTTGTGAACTATCAACAATTTTACAATACTTATCTAACTATACCAACTCTAAAAACAATTAAATTTATACAAAAATATGTATTTCAATTAATTAAGGGAAATGATATAAATTATAAGACTGTATGGAGTTTGTTAAAAGAGGATGTGTTAAAATAAATAAAGCTAATAAAAGCTAACAAAGATGGATTAAATATATATTTAAATGTCGATCATATTAATGACATTAACAGCAATGTCATTAATATGCTGTTAGTCATTAATATGCTTTAGTGCTTCATCATCTAACACATAAACCATAATATCCAAATCTTATTATTTCAGAACTGTTGAAGTAGCAATCCTTTAAGAAAAATTAAAATAAGACTTTAAAATTATTCCGCGTAGGTAACTAAGCCATCAAAAACACGAACAATTTTGAATTACAGTTTATCCAATGCTATTTCAGTTTCTTTTTTCTGTGATAGAGTTTAAAATTCTGTATTTAATCACGTGTTCAGTTAGTGAATACTAGAAAAAAGAACACTTTAAAGAAACTTGGCAACTTTTAAATGCCGAAAATCAATGAAAATATCGATTTTCTTAGTTATTATTTCAAAATATAGTTTGATACCTAAAATATAGTTTGATGTAACTGAGTGAAGTCTTGAAAGAATCTGATCATTTTATCTGTAGTAAAAAATATTTTAAATATTTTAACACTTCTGACAGCTGTTTAATTGCCACGCCCAACTCAATGTTTGCATTTTTTTTACTTCAGAATAAACCCAATATTTTACATAAAAACCACACAAAAGAAGATGAATCTGTTAAACTGTGACTGTAACTATTTGCAAAGTTGTTTGCTTACATTTGCTTTGCTAATTTAGTTCGTTGTGTGATTTTTATTTTCATAGCTTTTTGATTTCTTTGAAAAGTAAAACAGCATTTTTTAATGCTATTTCAATCATAAATCATTCTTTGTATTTTATTTGTTATTGTTCCACGCTAATATGCCTTTTAGGAAACGTTCATTACATGCTTTTCAAATGAATAAAAAATGATGATGTCTAGAGAATGCTCATTGTAAAGTAATTGAAAATATAGTAGTGTCAAATATACGTTTGGAAAAATTAAATATAGTGGAATAAAGTGAAGCTTCAGCCCTTGAGAATTACATTTTAGTGGATTTTAACCAAATTAATAATCTGCTGGTAAATGCAAAACGTCAATATTGCAATGAACAAACTTTGAAACTGGAACTTGGATCCAAATTATGTTTTGCATGTAATTTAAAATTAATGTGTAGTAACTGCGATGAAAACAAAATTATTGTAAGTACTTCTTTAAAGTCTGGTACTACAAGTCATGACGTTAATGTGAGAATAATTCTAGCCTTTTCACATATTGGTAAGGTTATACAACCAGAGAAAATTTTTGTATGGTAATGAATATGGTTCCTTTTTCATTAACGATATATGGAAATTGTGCGAGACAGCTGGATATGGCATGTTCGCTGTCATCTGAAAACATGTTTGTAGAAATCCACAGAGATATTGAACAGGAGTATAAAAATGATGTTTCTAGTTCTGCTGAATTTACAAACCTAAATGTTAGTTTTAATGGAACATGGTTAACGCTTGGTCACACATCACTCATAGGTGTTGGATGTGTTATAGATATGCTCACAAGATATGTCGTTGACTTTGAAATGATAAGTAAGATGTGTTGTCATTACTCAGTAGCTAAAAATAAGTTAGGTGAATCATGTGTTGAATTGAGTGTATGGTATGAGGGACTAAAGTTAGTGCGATATAAACCACTTGGGTTCATCTACATCGATGGAAATAGAAGCTGCATTTACTTTATTGAAAAAATCCATATCGCTTGGATTTCGTTACATTATTAGATGGTGATCAGATCAGTTTTATAAGATGGTGATTCTGAAACGTATAATTATTTATGTGAGAAAAAGTATATGCACCTGACATTGTAATAAAGAAGGAGGAATGTATAAATCATGTGAGTAAACGGTTAGGAACCGCTTTGAGATCTACTGTGAAAGACTGTCGTGCTCAAGGTATTTCTTTAGGTATAAAATCTCACTGTGGTTTGAAAGAAGCCACAATTAAGAAATTAACTACTTACTAAACAAAGGAGATGTGAATGCTATGAAAATAACAATATATGCTACCTTGCTGCTTGGCATTTCTACTGATGCTGAACCTCAGCATTCTAAGTGTACAGCAGGAATAAACTATTGGTGTTTCTTCTAATATGCGATTGCAAAGAATGAAAAAACCTAGTAATCATAAATTAAATATAGTAACACCAATTAATGAAACTTTTCTTCCAAAAATTATTCCAATTTATCACAAACTTGCATCAAACGAATTATTATAAAGATGTATTCGATGTGGGACTCAAAATATGAATGAAAATTTGCATACTATGATTTGGGAAAAGTGTCCAAAAGAAATATCTGTAAATAAAAAACGTGTATAGTGGGTTGAAAAAAAAACTGTTAAAAAAATAGTACATTATAAATTAAACATGTTTTATTTTATTTTGTATTAGATATTGAATTAAGTAGCAAATTAATTTTATAAAATATTTTAAATTTTCTATTTTATATTCCATATACTTTCATTTAGTTTATCTTATGTATTTCATTTATTTTTAAATATATTTAATATGTGTTGCTTGAAAAGAGAAGTCAAATGAAGTTTTTCCTATTTTTTGCAATTTCAGGTTCAGACAGGCTTTTTATAAAAGCTTATATTTTTGTTTAATGCTTTCAAATTCAACTGTATTAAATTTAAATATATATATCTATACATTATACAGACAAATTATTACAAAAATTAGACATTTTTTTTATATTTTTTTTACTGATTATTATTCATTAAATAGCGTTTTCTCAGTTTGAGATTTTTCATGAAATTATGGTCTTTAAAACTACATAACTTTAACAGATATTCATTAAACACTTGAATTTTGGTGTGTGCGTTTGTTATAATATGCTCAGTAAAATTAGGGATCCATTTTTCAATATTTTGAATAGAAAAAATATTATAATAGAAAATGTAGCAAAAATCTTGTTTCTTTGACCTTTTTTCCATACATATATGGTTTTTAGTTTTTTTTCTCAAAAACTAATTTGTTTATTGCAAAATCGATCCCTACAGTTGTTGCTCATATCGTTATGAGCCTGAAAAAAATTTGGTATAAAAATAATGATAATTGTGAAAGAAGAAAATTTTTTTAAGATAAATGAAATTTTTTAAAAGAATTTAACTTTTAAAGTTTTTCAAATCAATCCCGTAAATAGCACATCCACCAATCCGCAGTATAGTACCGTTGGATATCATTTGTATTTATTAATGTAAGACACATTGAATTTTTATTATTTTATGAACTGTAAGTTGTTTATTTTGGTTAAATTATTCAATCAGTTGTAGCTTCTTTAGTTTTGTAATTGTTGTTCATCAAAGTTTATATATGAATATTGTGAATATCCTATATTATATTTTACTTTAAGAGGGTATAGTAACGCAATGAATGTATTTCTTAAATGGTTGATTAAAATTTAACTAACTTCAGGAAGTTAAATATTATAAATGTATCTGATATTTCTTCATTTTGAAATACTTTGTTTTATTAGGAAATAAAAAATGAATTTCTCTGAGAATTAAAATGATTTTTGTTTATGTATTATATTCTTATTAAAATTTGCAAATCTTAATATTATGTGGCTATTCATGTATGCCATATGAAGAAAACATTACTTTTATCAAAAGGATATAAATGCAGAGATAAGTTTTTAAAGATTAAATGTAATTATGTTATGAATAATAGGAGTAATAAAAGATAGTTATGGTATTGGTCTAATAATTTCAATCCTTCCATATCTCACAATTTTGAAGAATTCTTTTTTTAAAAAAAAATAGAACGTAGTTCATATCTAAAGTTTCCTATGGCATCCGTTGTGAATGTAAATCATTAACATTAATGCTTCTTGCGCTATTAGAATATCATACAGTTTTCACTTAAATGATGCAATATTAATGATATCGCAAAAAAAGGACAAATTTCTTTCGAAAGTATATATATCTAATATATAAAATTCTTGTGTCACAATGTTCGTTCCCATACTCCTCCGAAACGGCTTGATCGATTCTTATGAAATTTTTTATGCATATTCAGTAAGTCTGAGAATCGGCTACTATCTATTTTTCAAACCTCTAAGTGATAAGGGGTGTCCCCCCAATTTTTTTTTAATTCTTTTTATTTATTTATTTTTAAATTTTTTTATTATGTGGCATTAATAAATACATACAACCCTAAATTTTCACTATTGTATTAACAAACCCTGCTTTTTAATAGTCATCTTCATAATTTTATCATTTTTTATCCCGCTCGATAACATCAATTATTATCACTTGGTAAGTTATCCCCTCCATGTGTCTACCGGTGTCACTTCTCACCCAGTAAACAGCACGGAGTAGGGATGACAACGAAGATGGTCTCCTATTTGTCTCAAACAATAAGCCTTCTCTCACTCCCTCGACAGTTTTCGGCAATTATTAGTATTTATGCGTCAAGCGTAGTAGTTAAACATTTTGCTATCTCAGTGTAACTCTCATATCAAATATATTCTCAAGTAACTTTATTATTTATTTATTAATAACTAATATTATTGAATATAATTAATTATTAATAACTAATAAAATTATTAATTTTGAGTGTAATTCGCACGATCGGTTATTTAAGTGATTTACATAACCTCTAAAATACTCAACACGTGTCACGAGTTCCCGCAAACAACGGCTATTGAGTTGTAAGTATAAATTATTTTTATACGTTTATTATAAAATCAAAAATTATTCTTTCTTATTTATAACGAAAATATTGTTGGGAATGGTGAAAAACGAATTCGGTGAAAGTTAGATTTTTATTACAAATGGGAAATATTTTTTTGTGTTTACTTATAAGAGCTCTTATTATACAGTGAACAATGCCAACAAAACGCAAAGGGGCCAATTTGAGCCGTAATACAAATAAATCTAGAAGCATTCGAAATAGAAGAGCCCAAAGAACCGAAGAACAAGTTCAGGAAGAAAATACTGGAGCGCGTGTGAGAATGGCGCAATTGCGTCAAGAACAATTAGACGATACACGAGCTGAACGCAATGAAGTCATGAGATTAGAACAACGACAATCACACCGTTTTACTGTCAATAGACGCAGAGCAAATGACCAACAATGCCAACAGGCACATCGAGCATTTGTAGCTACATCATTCCTGCATTCCAGTATGAGCACGATATTGAATATTATGCTCATTCAAAAGTGGTAATTGGTGCTATGGACAAAGAATGCCCGTATTGTCATGCTTTGAAATTCAAAAATGAACCAGCCGGGATGTGTTGCGCGTCAGGGTAGGTACAACTACCTGAAATTGAAACACCACCGGAACCATTGAATGGTTTGCTTATCGCCACAAATCCAGATTCTAACGTGTTCCTGAAGTCCATTCGAACATTCAACTCATGCTTTCAAATGACATCGTTCGGAGTAACAGAAATAGTTCAAAATACTAATGCAAATGGTCAACAATACAATTCTACATTTAAAATCAGAGGCCAAGTTTATCATAAAATAGGCTCATTGCTGCCAATGCCAAACGAACCACAAAATTTTTTACAAATCTACTTTATGGGCGGCGAGGACTCCGGAAGCGCACTAGCCAATCGGGTGGATGCACGTTGTGGCTACAATAACCTTGATTCATTCTTTGCCAGACGCATCGTCAGCGAGCTGGATGCTCTATTGAATGAGCATAATGAATTGTTGAAAATATTCAAATCCCACATGCATAAATTAGAAAGCGATAATCACGCTATTGTTATTAATCCTGATAAAACACCAGCTGCAGAACACATTCGTAGATTCAATGCACCTGTTGCTGACGACGTTGCTGGAATCATGGTTGGCGATCGTACAGGTGCACGAGAAATTGTGATTCGTAGGAGAAGTAATAATCTTCAGTTCATTGCTGATACACACCATTCATATGGCGCTCTCCAATATCCGCTAATCTTCTGGAAGGGACAAGACGGATATAACATAAATATTAAACAACGAGATCCCGTATCAGGTACTTCATTAATTATGAATTTGATCATTACACTTTTAACAAAACAATTAAATTATTAAACGTAATTAATTTAAATTAACATTTATGAATATATTATTACAGGAGCCGAAACAAACAAGAACGTTAGCTCGAAGGATTATTATGCGTATAGATTGATGATTAGACGCGGGCTGGACAACGTCATTCTACGATTTCGAGAGCTTTGTCAACAATTCATGGTCGACATGTACGCGAAGATAAAGGGCGAACGACTACGATACTTACGATATAATCAACTCAAGCTACGTGTGGAAGAGTACATTCACTTGCGAGAAGCTATTGTCAACAACGCCGACGCCGCCGAAATTGGTAACTCTGTCATTCTACCATCATCGTACATAGGCAGTCCACGTCATATGCAAGAGTATATACAGGATGCTCTGAGTTTCGTGCGCGAATCTGGGCGACCGTGTTCATTTATCACGTTCACATGTAATCCAAAATGGCCAGAGATTACATCTTTGCTGTTGCCTGGCCAAAATGCAATACATCGTCGTGACATTACAGCACGTGTGTTTAGACAAAAGCTGAAGTCTTTAATAAATTTTATTACTAAATTACATGTATTCGTTCCCACACGTTGCTGGCTGTATTCGGTTGAGTGGCAAAAGCGAGGATTACCTCATGCCCACATTTTGGTTTGGTTAATCGACAAAATCCGTCCTGAAGAAATAGATAATTAATATAATTTCCGCAGAAATTCCCGATCCGTCTACTGATCAATTGCTGTTTGATATTGTTACAGCAAACATGATTCATGGCCCATGCGGTACTTTTAATCGTTCATCGCCTTGCATGGCAGATGGAAAATGTACAAAAAATTTCCCTTAAGATTTCACTAACGATACAATCACAAATGTCGACGGATATCCAATATATCGTTGAAGGAATCCAGATAATGGCAGACAATCATTTATTAAAAACATCAGCAACACAGACATTGATATTGACAATCGTTGGGTCGTGCCATATTCGCCCCTGCTGAACAAAACATAAAATGCTCATATTAATGTTGAGTTCTGCAGTTCTGTGAAGAGCATCAAATACATTTGCAAGTATGTCCATAAAGGCAGTGACATGGCGGTATTTAGAGTGGAAAATACCAATGTGAATGCTCCTCCAGTGAATAAAAACGATGAAATAACGATCTACCAAATTGGTCGGTACATCAGCTCCAATGAAGCTGATTGGCGTATCTTTGGTTTTCCGATTCATGAACGGGATCCAGCAGTTGTTCAGTTAGCCGTTCATCTTGAAAACGGTCAGCGTGTATATTTCACGAAAGAGACAGCGATTGATCGTGCTATAAATCCACCAAAAACTACACTCAGGAATTTTTTGAATTGTGTAATCTTGCGGATGATTTTGGTGCCATTACACGTATTTTACTCTATTCACAAGTACCACGCTATTTCACATGGGCTCAAACAAAACAATGGATACCCCGCAAGCAAGGCTCACTAGTTGATGCATGTCCCAATTTATTCAAATCAAACGCCTTGGGGCGAGTACTTACAGTGAATCCAAGACAGACTGAGTGCTTTTATCTTCGACTATTGTTGGTTAATATTAATGGCCCATTGTCATTTCAAGATATACGTCAAGTGAATGGGCAACAGTATACAACGTATAAAGATGCATGCCTTGCACTCGGCTTGCTGGAAGATGACAATCAGTGGGAATGTATGCTTGCTGAAGCAGCATTGAACTTTACAGCAATACAAATTCGTCTGCTATTCGCTATAGTGTTGACTACATGTTTTCCAGCCCGAACAGAGATATTGTGAGATAATTACAAAGATTCAATGACTGATGATATATTACATCAACATCGTACACGGTGTAACGATCTAGCGATAACATTCAGCAACGATATGTACAATGAAACATTGATTGCTATTGAGGATCTTTGCATTAGCATTGCCAACTTACCACTCAGTCATTTCGATATGAATTCGCCAAATAGAGGTGCAACTGATGTAATGAACACTGAAATGAATCGTGAACTGCAGTACAACACTGTAGAAATGGGGGCGATTGTTACTCGTAATGTCCCACTAATGAATGAGGAACAAAGAACCATTTACGACCGCATTATGCTCGCAGTTTCAGCAGGACAAGGTGGGTTCTTCTTTTTAGATGCACCAGGTGGAACTGGCAAGACATTCCTTATTTCTCTAATTCTCGCCGAAATACGATCCAATAATGGCATCGCATTGGCCGTTGCATCATTGGGCATTGCGGCAACTTTATTGGATGGAGGCAGAACAGCTCATTCAGTATTTTAGCTACCACTAAATATTCAAAATAACCCTGACTCAGTGTGCAACATAAAAAAACAATCGTCCATAGCCGCAGTGCTGAAACAGTGTAAAATTATCATTTGGGATGAATGTACCATAGCACACAAACATTCGCTTGAGGCGTTGAACAGGACATTGAAAGATATTAAAAACAACGACAAACTATTTGGTGGCACTCTGTTAGTCCTTTCAGGTGACTTCAGACAAACACTTCCCGTCATTCCACGTTCAATACGCTAATGAAATCAACGCCTGCATAAAATAATCGCCATTGTGGCGTTATGTTGAAATAGTACAGTTGAAAGTAAATATGCGCGTTCAAATGCTTCAAGATCCATCCGCTGAAACATTCTCAAAACAACTCTTAGATATCGGCGATGGAAAAGTCACTATAGATGAAACTGGATACATAAAATTAGCGACTGATTTCTGCACAATCATTGACTCGCAAGACGCTCTCATTGAACAAATATTTCCCGATATACACACTTATTACATAAATCTCGAGTGGCTTGCCGAAAGAGCAATTTTAGCTGCAAAAAATGTGGACGTTGACATTTTGAATCTGAAGATACAACGGTTATTGCCAGGGGACTTGGTATGATAAAAATCTATTGATACAGTTTGCGATGACACTGAAGCTGTAAATTTTCCAACAGAGTTTTTGAACTCCCTGGATTTGCCAGGCATGCCACCACATAACTTACAATTGAAGGATGAATCTCCAATTATTTTGCTTCGTAATTTGAACCGCCACGGCTGTGCAACGGTACGCGATTAGTCATTAAAAAATTAATGAAAAACGTTATCGAAGGCACCATTTTAAATGGCAAGATTCGAGGTGAAAATATATTAATACCACGAATACCTATTATACCCACAGATGTGCCAATTCAATTTAAGCGTATTCAATTTCCGATGAGATTGGCATTTACAATGACTATTAATAAATCCCAAGGCCAAACAATGTCTGTTTGTGGCTTAGATTTGAACACACCATGTTTTTCACACGGACAATTATACGTTGCATGCTCTCGAGTGGGTAAACCATCATGTTTGTTTGTATTAGCTAAAGACGGGCTAACAAAAAATATTGTTTACGCTGTAGCATTAAGAGATTAATATTATGTAATGAATTAATGATATAAATAATTATTACTTTTGATAAACTGAAAAATTAATGTTTGGTGTTTTGTTATTTTTATATTCCCTCATCGTTCACAGCGCTCTTTGCCTTTTTCACTCATATTCCACATCCTTATACACTTCCAATAAGTTAGTTTTTTTTTTCTACACTAGAAATTCTCTAGAAATTATTTACATGCCAAAATAACGTTTGCCGTGTCAGCTAGTATATATATATATATATATATATATATATATATATATGTGTGTGTGTGTGTGTGTGTGTGTGTGTATAAAATTACAAAACAGTATTAAAAAAACCAACCAGACTTAAAATAAAGTTAAAAATAGTAAACAATCTATTTTAACAAATTATAAGCAAAACTTAATCAAAATATATAACAAATCTATCTAAAGCACTGTATTTATAACAAATAAATTTAACTATTAATTAGGCGGAGTATATTTGTTAATGCTAAATTACTGATTAGCTTTTTGAAACAAGGGGAAAAATTTACTAATCCTACAAATTTTATAATAAGAAGTATAATATTAAAAGTACATACATTCTAAAAGTTTTTAATGTAACAAATAAAACTTCTTATATATATATATATATATATATATATATATAAGACATTCGCTACAAGTACAAATGAATTCTTTCGTAGAATATGGCTAGAAGAAATCACTTAAGAGACTTCACATGCGGAAGAATGATCGGAAAGATGGAGGAGGGGCTTAAATTGGACAGTGTAGCTGAAGCGTTCAGAAAAAACAAAAGTATCACTCAGAAAGCCTTTCAAGGCATATAAACAACTATTAGAAAAGTTGATGGTGGTGCCCTAGGAAAACAACTGCAATAAATAACCGATATATCGTTCTGCAGACGAAAAGAGCCCGATGCCTGTCATAAAACGCCATTGCTCTGAAACTGTGCTCAGCAACAGGATGACGACTGTTACGGTTTATTGTGGCTAGACATCTTCACAAAGGTGGCCTATTCGCCCGCCGTACTCAACACTGCGTCCCTTTAAAAGTTGGTCATTGGTGGAACGTTTAGAATGGTGTAAGGAACACAAAAACTGGAGATCTCAACAATGGATTCGTGTCTTCTTTACAGACGAGAATCATTGCCAAAAGCAATTATCAACGACAATTGAATTAGAGAGAGGTCGGTACATGGTTTCACACCAGTAAAATCATGTAAAGAGACCGTTGCGATGGTTCTGGAGTTGTCGTCTGAGTAAGCATTATGCTTAAAGGCCGACTGATCTCCACATTTTTCCACTCAGTAGCTACATTAATGTGAGGATATCACCTGAATGCATTTACCTTCGTTGTGCCTTCATTTAAAATTCATAAGACGCGTGGGATGCATGAAAGACACTCCTTGAGGCACGATTCAATCGTCCAGGGAACTCCCAACTACTGAAAAAAATGCTGATTTGGGAATGGATACGATTCCCTCAATAACTGTTGAATAATCTGTTGCTGAGTATGGAGAGACGGTGCAAAGCAACCATTTCAGTAAGGAAAGGGCATATCCCTTTCTAAGGAACATCTGTTTATCATTTTTTCATCTTGGACAGGCAATCATGTGTAACAATACTATGAGTTCAATAAAACCTCTTTTTGTTGGATTCAATACTATATGTATTGTATTCACTTTCGCTAAACTATGCTTTGGACATCGTCATACATACAAAATGCTGTCTTTCTTTTCTTAATTCCATGTCTCTCAAATGATTTTTCGTGGAATTACGGTAAAAAAAACACATGTTGCTTAAGTTTTGTATATATATATATATAATTTATGTAGAGATGTCCCTTTGTGACGCACGCCCGACCCGGGCGTCCTCTTGTGCCATCACTAGATTCAATTATTAAACACTACGACACAAATAATTACAGAACCACCAAAACAACTTTCACAATTTATTAGTATATATTTACTATAACAGAAAAGATTGTGCTATCTCGGGTAAGCTTTCTAATACCTTAATTCAACTCACCAATAGTAATCTAACAGACTCTTACCAATAGTCCTTCCTCGACTGCAACTCAGATTCTGGAACAATTGTTGAAAACACTGGACCAAATCTTTCTACAACAATCCTTGCTCGAACCCTCTACTATGGACTTTAATTCCTCCTTTCTCTTATCTGACACTTCAGCTTCACCTCATCTCACCTACAGCGTCTCTCTCAGATCCTCCTTCAGATGTAGTTTATATATTTCAAACCTAACAACTTCACTTCATTCCTAACTGCTTTACATACTAACTTTATGTATCACGTTTCATTTTTGGTTGGACAAAGGTTATTTAGTGAAAGCGATCAATCTCAATTGAAAGTCCCCAAGGTTAGTGAAGAGAAACCGCGAATAGCCCAATGTCACACCTTTATAATATTATTTTTGGGGGGGACAAAATAATATATCGTTCTAAAAAGAATTATCGTTAAAGAAATAATCAATACTGGAACGAAAATAAATTTTGTTCAGATCCTGTGGCATCACCAGGACACAATGCTTTCATACAGCACTCAATCGCGTTCACGCAAAATGTAATAAAAATTAAAGGGAGTAAGAACAATATTACACTATTGAGTAATAATTACAAACCTTATCCTCCAAGTTTTAGTGAAGTACCTATGCCCCAGATTGTAAAGACGCCATAGCCTATAAATGTTTTTGAATAATTAAATAATAAATTTTTAATGTATAAATAAATAAGACCCCAAAAAGTTTCTTTTAAAAGTATTAGATTGTATAAGTAAATGAAAATAAATGCATATTAATTAATCTTTATTTATTTGGAATTCTGCAAAAAGAAATCAGAAATTTTTATTTTTGGCATACCTAGTGACTTTCTCATTGAAAAGGAACGACGTTCATCTAAAAAATACAGATTCTTATCTGGGACATTGGTTAATATAGAAATAATGATATGAAGAGTATCTCTGGCCAGCCTTTTTCGAAAAATTAGATATGGACTGTAGTTTCATTTCCCACCAACTCTCATCAACCCATTTACATGCATCTTTTACAAAAACTGTAACAGGCACTGTGTGCTTTTTCTTAATAATAAAAATCATTTTATCCATTAATCGCTTTTTATAGTACTCTTTGTAACATTTTATAATGCACAAATTGAGGGGTTGTATAGCTTCAGTATTGTATGGTATAAAGAAGTAAACTTCTACACTCTGTAATTCCAGAAAAGGTTCACATAATTCCAGAACACATTTAAAAAAATTATTCGAAGAAAAAATGCAAATTATTTTTGGAAAAAAAATAAACGAAAAACAAGTAGGATATGCAATATATGAAAAAAGAGAAGTCGAAAACTTTCCAAATCAGTAAAATTATTTAAGTGACAATGTAATAACTATACCTAAAGTTACTAAAACTATAAATGAGGGATAATTAATAATTACTAATTTACAAATAAATTATATTTTTTCAATAGACGCTTTTAAATAGTTTAAGGATTACTCTAAAATATCGGTTTCTTTAAAAAAATTATGTTACTAAGAGTGAGAGTATTTGTTTGACACTAATTTAAATCTTCTAAAACAATATATTATGACATATATGGAAATATTACATTGAATCTACATTTACTTAAATAATAAATATTTTTAAAAAATTCAAACCCGAAAAAATAATAAACAGTAGCCAGAAGCAAATTTCTAAAAGTCTTAATCGTTTGTAAGGAAATATTTGTGAATATTAATAGCATTTAATTGCCTACAGTTTTTTAACGTCAAAATTACGTAACAAAATCTATGAAACTAAATAAGTAGCTAATAGTTATATGCTTATATTATTCTTTCCGGTAAAAAATTACTAAAAATTGTTCAAAATCTTAGATTCAATTGGAATAATACTCTACTAGTATTAAAAATATTACATAATTAAAGATATACATAATTAAATATATTGAAAATAAACAGATTCAAATTATGTGTGTATAGCTGTGATGTTAAAGTTATTGTAATTTCTATTTTATGTAGATGATGTTATTAAAATACTACATGAGTTTCGTAACAAATTTATTCTTCTGATTATTGCCTCTGAAAAATTTGTTACATAGTTTATTTTGTTCTGAAAGAAAGTAATGCAATTTTAAAAAGAAAATATATAAGCAGATTAAAAATATACCGCAAATGATTTTGTATCTTGCAAATGGCTCACAAATAATATTGTATTATCTATAATTACTTACATACAGATGGAGATAATTTTATTGATTATAATGGTTTTAAGATTTCTAGATGTATTGTTGATGTTACAATCTTTTAAAATAATAATAACGAAGATGTTAAAAACTTGTATGTTGTTTACTAGAGCATTTAAATTTATTACAAACTAAAGTTTATATGCATGAATGGGAATATTCAAATTCTTTTAAAGTAGAAAATAATAAAAATTTTAGTATTATATACGATAATATATATATATATATATATTATCGTATATAATGCTATATATGTATATATATTATCATATATAATACTAAATATATATATATTTTTTTACTATCTCTAAACGACTATTCTAAATGAGTTCATTAAACCTGACTATATAAAGAAATCAAGCTTATAATCAGGCAATAAACAGTCTTAGATTTATGACTAAAATACTAAATATTTACATTAACTTCAATGCTTTTAAAATAAATGTTTACGAGCATATTTTCCTTAGAACTTCATTAAGGGTAGATTGCAATATAATAATTATAAAATTGTGTAATTTTCTATTTGAAATTTTCATTTATAATTCTTGGAAAATGTCCCCTTATTTTGTGCTTCGATATTTTTTTTTCTTTTAAGTGCATTTCTTGATTTCTTCTTGCATTAGTACTATATCTCTGTGATGGAGGGTGTTCCTGTATACTTCTGCTGCATATTATGTATACATTTCGCTGTGAGTTTTGTGGACAATTTCTCCCTATGTATAATGTCTCATGTAATTTTATGTTATCTTTTTTAATAATTTGAACTCTTCGTTTAATTTTTTGAGTTCTTTTTTCGTGAAATGTAAGTTACATTTGCTGTGACAAATAATTTAATTTACATAACTTCTCTTGTTTTGATCTGGATATTTTGTTTTATGGTATTAACCTTCTGTGTTACAATATTGTTCCTATTAGTGAAATTTTAATATTAGTAAAACATTGTTTAATTATCATTAAAATATCCTAAACTACTCTTAGAAGTTTAACAATATGTTATATTCCATTTTCTTAAGAATATTTTATGAACAAAGATTTTTTTAAACTTTGGTTTGAATATTCTTTGAGTTTCATTTACATTTAATGGGCAACTTTTGTGAGTACCATATACAAGTTTAGTAAATTTGAAGTATATTTGACTTTTTTTTTATTTCAATATTTCTTAATGTTCTACTGCTTTTCTGGTTTTATATTTTTAAAAATACAAATAATTAAGTGCTTCTTTTCCACCTATTTTTTTCTTTAATATTTTAAAAAAAGTAGTTAGCTTAATATCGTTTATTAACCAAAAATATTTTACCTTTATATATAGTTAATTAATTTATTCAATTATTACTTTATATTTTTTTATTACTATTAGTATTTATCAATTAACAATATGTCAGCAATTTCGTTATCACTGTATGATATTTTTTTTAGATCTGCTGATATAACAGTTTTATTTTTGCAATACATAACTACACTTAATGGAAAACGAATTGCATCAAGAACAAAGTAAGGTAAATAAATACAATTTAAGAAATTGTCTTGTGCTTGTTAATTACATAAATGATTAAAATATCAACTGTTTCAACTCTAAAGATGACAGCAGAAACGTGACTTTCCACCCCACTAACGATTCTTCAAGAGTTCTCCCAAAGCCCTTCATTTTAGATTCAAATAACGTGTTAACTAGTTTGTGTTTAATTTATTATTCTGAAGTTTTGAATGTCTTTTAAATGAAAACAAAACTGAATTGAACTACTTTGAGAAGGGTTACATTGTAAGACTGCATGATGGCGTATTCGGTATGAATCCAACACATTGAACTTCCAACTAATGCAATGATTTAAGACGGACTGCTCGTCATAACAGTCACGTGATGTTATAGTTTCACTCTCTTGACGAACTCGGCGCAAAGGAAGATATCGCTCACTACAAGTAGGTTCAAGGAGCTCTTAATGAACTACAAATGGAGAAGAGTGAAGAATCTTCCGGCAAGTGCGAATCACACCAACTGAACACTTCTGCATATTAAGTGAACAGTGATGGCTTCTCTGAATCATCATTTTAGTGCCAGTACTGTAATTCGTGCTTCTTGACTGCATATACGTCTGCGCCGTTTCGGATTCTGTTTCAGAGATTATACTTGACATCCCAGCAACGTCATCAGTGACTAAAATGGTGCCACTAAAAAACAGCATGGAATCATGAAGTACGGCCGAAGACCATCTCTAGGGATGAGACACACTTTGTATGGATGAGGATGAAGACCAACTATTGTGTGTAAGTAAAGATGTCAGTATTATGGAAGATGATTTCTAATGACTTTACCCACTTTTAAATGCAGAGTGTAATATTGCTGAGTGCAATATCTTATGATGCTGCATCATCTTTTATGTTCAGAGCCACTTTAATGGTCAAAGATACGTTAGTGAGGGACTTTATTGGTGTTTGTTTTGTGAACCCTCCTCCCAGTAATCTATTTTAATAAGACAATCCTCGCGTTTTCACTGATGTCATTTTAAGCGTTTCCTTTTCATCAATAGACACTTTGTCATGGTCAAACGCACCAATATAATTTTCATACATAGAAAACTTACAATATATATTAGGCCGTCTTTTTAAAACTCCACCACGAACACAACGTTTGTAAGATATACATGCCAAAATTCAGATTGCAAAAGATGAGTTCCGTTATGACAATGTTAAGAGAGTCCATGACTCTATGCCTTGAGAAAAGCAGAACTCGTATTAAATAGTGGTATAGTAGTATCATATTGAGAGTTGTGAAAATTTTATATTTTGAATAATAAATTTTACCATACCCTAGTTTATATTTAATTATTTCTTTAAGTTGGACTATGCTAACTTTGATTCAAATATCATTTATAACTTACCATGCCTAGTACATGCAATGTCCTTTTTCTCGATGAAGCTGAAAACATTTATAATTTCTTTAAAATAAATCAGAAGTACTTTTACAGTTCATTTTCTGTTTTAAATTGGCATCTATTTGGCATAAAATTAGCCTTTTATTTAATTTAGAATTTCCCAAATAAATAGAATCTTTATACATTTAAGGCCTGTAAGTTTGTTGAATAGTAGAAAAAACCATTTTTGTTACAGACATGTATAAAATCATTAAAATGTATAAATTCATGGATGTATAAATTATATTGTTTACTCACCTGAAGATGCTTCTGTGTGTCCAATATTACTTTTTATAGACCCGATAAATAAAGGTTCATCTCTATTTTCACAAAAGACATCACTCAATGCTTTTACTTCTTGTCGGTCTCCAACTTCAGTTCCAGTTCCATGAGTTTCTATATATTCAACGTCATTCCTGTTAACGTTAGCTTCTCTTAAAGTTTCAACAATAATTTTGTTCAAAATGGTTTCCGATGTCACAGCAATTCCTGAAGCAGACCAAAATTCAAAATAGTTTTAATTACTAAAATTGAAAGAAAGTATCATTTTTTTTATTAAAAAATCATCAGACAAAACAGAAGTTCTTGAAAACTCCTAGATAGGATCCTCGTTGCATTTAAAATGGTTTAAATATAGTAAGCATCATGATACACTATACAGTTGCCTAAGTCTCATTTTTTATAACTAATGATTTCACT
The DNA here is from genome assembly GCA_019974015.1 of Nephila pilipes. Classification (NCBI taxonomy): domain Eukaryota; kingdom Metazoa; phylum Arthropoda; class Arachnida; order Araneae; family Nephilidae; genus Nephila; species Nephila pilipes. The sequence continues at coordinate 14,526 of BMAW01100706.1, read as the reverse complement.
TTCATTACCCACTCAAGCAAAAAATTTAGTTTAATTAGAATAATGAAAAAAGTGAGTTTCGAGTGGTTACTAAACACTTATAATTAAAAATGATAACAATGAAATAGAAGAAAGCTGAGTTGGATCAGTTTCATAGCATATCTGTTCCTGTGCTTGACATTGTTTTAAATTCGATAAAAAACTTAAATTGGCCGTACATCCACAAAAGATGAACATCGATTGGGACATCCACTGGAAGTGAATGCTGCTGGAATGAATGACAAAATTCAAAATATGGGGTTTAGTGATCAACGAATCAAAGTACTTGAGTTAGTTGAGGCTATTATCATACCGTAAGGAACAGTGCTTTTAATTCTTAACGAAATATTTTGTGGGATACAATTCTCGATGATATGGTAACGGCGTTTACACTAAGTGGAAAATTAACATAAAATGATGTTGTCTATGAAGCTATTTTAGTACTTTTTCGTTGCAGTTCTGATTATTTTCAGCATCCATACATAACTATGGACGAAACATCGATACACAATTACACTGTGGAGACAAAGGAACAGTCAAAACAGTGACCATTGAATGTGAAAGGGTTTCGAGGAAATCAAAGATGGAAAAATCATCCTACCAATAAAGAGCTACAATGCATCGGTAACACGTGAAAAAAAGAAGCCGATTATTTGGGAAATGAAACAAAAACAGGAGACTATAATGCGTCGTTATTGCACTGTTTGTGCGAAAAATCAAGAAAAACCATAATCATTAGAAAAATAAAGGTAGTCTAACATCAATTCATACAATGCCTTTCTTCTTTTATTGTATTCACTACATGTTTACCCCCATCAACTTTATTTAATTTCTAAACTTAAAAAATGGCAATGTGAACAACAGTCCACGCCGAACGATGATTACGTCACCTAGGCACATGCTTATTTTAAGTAATTTTCGAAATAGAACATTTCAGCTGACTTAAAAATTTATAAAAATGCTTGAAAAGTTTGTAGAGCTAAAAGAAAAATATGATAAAAATAAAAAATTTATACAAAGCATTTTGATTTACTACTTTTTTCAATGGACATTGATTTATTTCGTATATATATATATATATATATATATATATATATATATATATATATATATATATATATATATATTGGGAGTTATTTCGGTATGCGTACGCATGTGTGTGTGTAATGGTTCATTATTAAAGCAGACTTTCGGTTGCAAAAATTATTGATTTGTTCTTGATCAGGAAGAAAACTTACAGGAAACTTAAGACTGTAGGTCCAAAGATCAGATCAAATCGTTTCCAGATTTAAAAGATTTGGAATTGTATTCTACGAGCTTACTTTTCTCAATTATTACCAATTCTTCAGTTTTTACTTTATGTATCGTTTGGGAGTAACACACGAAATCGTTTGTGTTATGTCTAAAAAAGGAAATTGATTGGAATTTCCTTATAAGGGTTATCTTTACTGAGAAAATATTAACCACTGAGCCTCAGTTTCGCATATGTAAGGCAGGAAATCAAAGATCAAAACTGAAGCAAATTTAGATAAATTGTAAGTAACTATATTTACTAACACAGACATATATATATATATATATATATATATATATATATATATCAAATACAGTAGAATTTTTAGATCTCGATTTGCAAATAGTTTACAATAGACTTATTAGTAATATTTTTGATAAAAGAGAGAGATTCAAGTTCCATGTAATTAAAATACCTTTTTGGAACAGTAATCTACACAGATCCATTTATAGGAATATTTTATTGGGCTTTTTATTACGTAATAACAAATTAACCACACATAAAATAGACAAATTTAATAACATTAAAAAATTCTTCAACAACTGTTTGGATCATGATTATCCAATAAATTTCTTAAATACTTATATACATCACAAATATATTAAACATCTTTGCGAATCGTGATCCAATTTCAAATCCACAACACAACAATAGGTCCACAAAGTCGGCTTGTTAGTGGTCTAGCCGTGAAGAATCTATTTATTTACATTTACACAGCTTACATTTTTACTCACTCTCTG
>BMAW01100706.1:0-12321 GCA_019974015.1 Nephila pilipes | reverse complement strand
GACACTTTTTACCATACAACTTACATTACCAACCAATTGTTTGCATCCTTTACATTTGTTACCAATCAAACAATGATTTAAATGTTTTTCAATTTATAGTGATTATGTGTTTATAATCTTTCTCTGAGTATCTGATATGCACTTGAAGTTTAAAGATTATTCCGTCTTACTACTCTCACATATTGGAATCTTTCATTTCTTTGAATTTTTGTAAGAGCAATACGTAACTGAACGCAAGCAAGGTCATATGTATGTTAGTCTTATTTTACTATCATTTGCTGCCAGGTTAAGACCTGATTCTTGTAGCTTCGTGTTTTGAACGTCTTTGATAATTACATTCATCGTTATATTCCATTAATCAATTAACAAATAAAGCAATTGGTTTCTAATGATGACTGTGCTATAAAAATTTGAAAGCATTCTCAACTACTGGAAATTATATATTAATGTATATTTTTGATGAGAAATACATCATACTCACAAACTTTTTAAGAAAACAAAAAATGCGCAGTGGACAATATTAGACCAATTTACCTCACTACTATTTCCGTTTTCTAACAACCATTTTTAATTCCTAATACGGGTAATTTTATAAAGGCCTTCGTATTATATTACAAGCTTAGAAATATCGTCTTTCTGTAGCATCAAAAGCAATTCACGACGCTTCCCGAATACTAAAGGCAGCATATGAATGAATACGATTTAGCATTATTCTAGTCTTATGGAATTTTAAAAAAGAGCAAAGAATTCATTTAATTCCATAAACCTCATAAACTTTTTCTTATCTTTATTAATCTTGCTTTTTTATTATTTTTATACTAATGCAATTCATGTTGTAAAATAATCACGATTTTTTTCTATCATTTCATCCTCATAAGCAATCATGATATTATCAAAACTAATATTATTTATCTGATTTAGGCATTTTTCCAAAGTTAATTTATTCATAGAAATGTAGGGAGATAGAAGAACAATATTCATTTGTGACAAGTGCAAAATATGTGAAACTAAACATTTCTTTCGTTTATCGCAAAAACATTTACTACATGGTTACCTCATATTATCAAACATCGTGTTTCACACAAAATTAGAATATGAATTTTGGAACATACACAAATAATCCGGAAATTTATCGAGAAATTCATTCAAGAGAAACTGCTTCTCCCAGAAAATGAGACGTATTCACATCAATGAATTGGTTCGTGAAATAAGAAATTTAGTCACTTCGAACAACTCCATAAGTATTTAAGGAGACTTCATATTTCAAATTCGAAAATCCGTGATTTCTTGTAGATGTCAAGGATGAATAAAGAAAGTATTAGCAATGTTATTTGACTACCATATCTTTAAATATCAAACTATCTAACCTTAAAGTATTATTATGTTGTCTGAAACTAATTGTTATGTAAAAATAAAACACTCTGCAGGGCAAAGTTTTTTCAGATTACCTTTTATCCTTATGACTATCTCTTTTGGCTTCATTACAAGGAATTTCTGAGTTTCTATGTAGCCTTCAAAAATGACACATATCAATAAATTTACTGCAAACAATCGGTGTGGTGATAATTTTGTAATACGTATTAAATCATCCAAAACGCTTAGTGCAATCATCATAACTAAATGAGACAACAGAAAATCTCTCTGCAATCCGTAATAATTGATATTGTTACGTACTCAAAAATAAATAATTAAAAAATAAGTAATTTAACTCAAAAATAAATAATTTAATGACATGGATTGCTTAATTTAAAAAAATATATTACCCTACATATCTCACGTATAATAACATTTTTGTTAAATAAGTAATTTCTGATTAAAATGTTCATTTATGTTTCAAACTCTGAAATATTCAACTGAAATGTTCCTACTGCTCCAGTGTCATGATGAAATAAGTTTTTTACCAAGATATTTGGAATTTTTTTTTTCTCAGTAAATAATTTGTTTTTGCTTAGACATTCTCAATATTAAAAATATATACGAATGTATTATTAAGAAAAACATAAAGGTATTTATTACATAAGAAAAAAAAATGTTGGAATATAAGAGTATCATTTAGACTGGAAAGTCTGAAAGATTGTGGCAAAAAAAAATAATCCACGAGCAGGTGTTTATGATTATTTTCATCGTCTTTGTTCTTTACCTCCTGGATAGTAGAAGGTCTCGGCGCTGAAATGACAGGTGCTTGTGACGTCACACATATTAGAGAGAGTGAATCGGCTTCAATTCGTGTGTTAGATCAGGATTCGTCTTTCATTAGCCTTCACCCTTTAAATGCTTTTATAAATAAAATTTTTTTGAAGGTTGTAAATTACCTGTTTAACCATCTGACGATTCAGGATTATAATATCACAAAATATAAGTAGAAAAGGAAAATCTATGGTTCACACGTGTGCACTTCCAAATTGCAATAGCAATTATAAAGGTAATATAAATGTTCAGATTTTTGGAATTCCGAAGGATGACTCACTTTGAAAAAAGTGGATCAAAGCTATTTACGAGAAAGATTTCTTTCCTTCAGATTATTCAAAAGTAAGTTATTTAACTTTATTCTATTTATGAATAGTGTAATGCTTCCTTAATATTAAAGTACGCTACTAACTTTAATAACAGGTAGTTCATTACAACATTTAAAAATATGCTATCTTCTTTTTCTTCATGTCAATTTCTTAGATAAAAATAAGTAATTTTTTTTATCTGTAATGACAGATTATTTGATAAATAGCGTTTTGTTTATCAAATAAACATTTTGTAAACGTAATAACACGTTTGTGTAAAAATCAGCCAAAACAAGCATTGCTACAGGGACAAAAAATTGTCTAGTGAAAATATGTCAATAGAAAATAACTTAGTTCTTTTTTTATGTCAACTTCTTGAATAAAAATTGACAATTTAGTTTTGTTTATCTATAATGAGGGAATCATTTTGTTTGTCAAACAAATATTTTGTTGCCGTAATAAAATGTTATGTTCTTAAAAATGGGGAAAACAAGCATTGTTATGAGACAAAAAATGTATGCTGTTTTTGCAATTGCAAACCAATATTTTTGTAATATTTACCAAAAATATTTTTGCAGAATCAGCAATTGTTTCTGCTTTAATAGCAACCATATACTTGCCAAACAAATAAAAAGTTTCGTTACTTCAAAGAAAAAAAATTAATCTTTTGTTCAAATTTTACGAGAGAACTTTGTCAAATATTTTTCATTGTTGTAGAAAAATGGTTTCAGTACTTCCAACTAAAGTTCCAATCAAAATTACAAGAAAGTGTAGTTAACAGTGCACATTTTGTTAAATGTCAATTATCTCTCCTGACAAGGTATAACAATTTATTTCTTAAAATTTTAGGTTTGTGACTTGCACTTCGTGGATGATTCAATAAGAAACACAAAAGTTTTTGTGAAATGTAATTCATCTCTCCAGCCAATGTATAATATTTTTTTTTTATTTTTTAAGTTAGTAATTTGTACTTTGTGGATAATACATTAAGAAACACATAGGCTTACGATGGGATAACTGAGGAGAAAATATGTGTTTCCTAAAAGCGTTATAAATAACAAAATTTTGTTGTATCATCTATTTTTTCAAATTTTCTAAAATATCTTTCAAAATTCTCAAATCCTGCTGGAGCATGTCTTGAGAAGAGAAACAAAATACTTGAAAATAAACATTTACAATCCTTGAAATGAACAACCAAGAGAGAATTATTTGAAAATCATATTTTGAAAAAAAAATAAATAAATAAACAATTTACATCTTTTCCTGAACTAGTAGAGTGATGAAGCACAGAAAAACTAAAGAAATTAAGGAGTAAAGTTTATAGAAGGATCAAGTAATATTCATTATTCTAGATACAACAATAACCCCTGTTATCAAAACATTAGTGATTATAAATAAAAAGTAACATTTGTCAATACATTTAGATAGAAGAAAAATAGATCAACAAGAACAAATTTCCTATAAAAGTTAATAATGTTATTGTTGTACGTCGAATATTACACGAGCTAGATCTTAGAGTTCAAATGAAAAGCTCCCATGATTTTCATTCAGCAATTGATTTTATTGTTGATCTTTTAGAAAATTTGCTTTCGGATTCACATGATCACAAATAAATTTTGATCATTTTCTTAATTGATCAGTTCAACTTTTTAACAAGAAACAAGTTTTCTGTCAGATATTCATCTGAAATGGTAGCATTTTTGTATATTGCAATTCATATCTCTTCGTGTCTATAAATTCGTAAGAAATTCATAACATATATTAATACTCCAAATCCTAGAACTTTACAATAATTAGTTCTTTTAAAACTAACCCTGAGACAGAATAATCAAAAGAAAACATTCTATCTTACATAATAAAAAGTAACCATCATATAATCTTTTGTCAAAACTGTCATATTGATGCTTGATGAAATTCATTTATGACCATATTTAGAATTTGAAATTGGGTAAAATTCGTAGGATGGTGGATTCAAAGTTTTAGGCGTAGTTTCTGACAATAATTCTATAGTTCAAAAAAGCCATATCCAATTTTTCTGTTGCTCCTCAATTGAGCATTGTATATCTACATCCTTCTGATCCTTCTAATCCCTTTATTTTTTGTTATTCCTTCATTACACATATTTTAAGTCATCCGCAGTAATTAGATTAATCAAAAATTACAGGGGTATGTTTTTATTTCCCTAATTTTGTAGATCATAATAAGTTTCCATAATTAGAAGTAAATTTCTCTACACTTAAATGAATATATGATATGAATAATAATAGTTTAGTAAAGTTTACATATGGTTCAAATTTAAAGGTGGTATGCCCTACAAATCGTGAAAAATAAAATGTGAAACTTTTACTTAAGATAGTTAATAACTTTGATATTCAAGGGATTCAACAATTAGGAGAGCAACATAAACTAATTAGATGTGAAATAACATCAATTTTTATTTCTTTGATTTCTGCATGGTAGAAAATTGTTAATGTTAAAACACATTTAAATGGACATCATTTGCTTGAATTTTATCAACAACCAATTGCTTTATCAGCAGATACCTAAGGGTATGAATTCTTACACAGAATTCTGTTTGTTTAGACTCGTGGAAGGCAAAAAAAATTGTATTACTGGAACCCTTACTAAATAAACACATATTGCTTTCATTCATGCCATATACGCTTAACGGGAAATAATAATAAAATATTGTATGTATGAATTAAAATTTCAGCATTTTCTTCTCGGTAAAATCCAAACAGATGCATTAGTGAGTCGTTTGGGGAGATATAGGACACTTTCAAGTTCTCAATATTTAATATGAATTCGACAGCTTTATGATGTAGAATATAACCTAAGAATGCAAAAATATTTACCTCAAACTTATATTACAAACACTTATAGGTAACTTAAGGTAAAATACATTGATCTAGAAGATTCATGCTATGAAAGTCATTTAGAGCTATCAATAATATATGGTTTTAATACAGCACTATTTAAAAAGGGTTTTGTGATGCTCAACATTATCTAGCTATTTCAACATATTTAGCTACAGTTTGTGCAAGAGTTGCACTTAAAAGATTAAATTGTGACCTTTGTTCTAAATCACTTATTCTTACTAAAATGTTAACCTAAATTATAACTGTGAATTAATAAGTAATTTTGAAAGAGGATGTTTATTGTGCCCTACCCCAGATGTTGTCGCTAAAATTATATAGCAGTTCAGGGACTTCGTTCAAAATATTATGAAAATACGTTCCACATACAAAAAAATCGATGTCAAATTACCTCAGAAATATCAATTAGCATGATAAATTGAAATGATTATTTTTATATAATGAACCTCGCGTTATTGATCATGCATTTGAGCTAGTTTTAAAGCATATTATAGACACTTCTAATACAAATGCATTCTTACGTAAATACTGTAGGGGAATAATTTTAAAAATATTATTAACGTAATAATATTAAAATGTTAAACGAAAAAAAAAAAAAAAAAAAATAAATACTAAATTTGTTGAATAAATTGCTTTATTTTTATGTAAGAATCTATTTTTATTCTCTCTCTCTCTCTGCATATATAACAGGTCAACTTGTGACATTGGGCTATTCGCGGTTTCTCTTCACTAACCTTGGGGACTTTCAATTGAGATTGATTGCTTTCGCTAAACAACCTTTGTCCAACCAAAAATGAAACGTGATGAAGAATGTAATATGCAAAGCAGTTAGGAATGAAGTGAAGTGGTTAAATTAAGAAGTATATAAACTCCATCTGAAGGAGTAGAGAAAAAGAGGAGAAGGAGGATCAGAGAGGCGTTGTAACGAGAGGAGGTGGAATCTAAATGCTATAGTATTGAAAGGCTGATTTAAAGATTAGAGTAGAGGTCCGAGTGTAAACCACTCGGATTGAGAATTGTTCTAGTGCTTTCAGCAGTTGTTCCAGATTCAGACTTGCAGTTGGTAAGAAGCTGTTAGATTATTATTGGTGGGTTGAAATAAAGTGTTGATAAACTTAACCTGGAGAGCTATATTATTATTGTCTTAGCGGATATATATTAATAAATGTTGAAAGCTGTTTTGGTGGTTCTGTAATTATTGGTGTCATATTGTTTAATATTAGACTTTAGTGATGGCACAAGATAACACCCGGGTTAACCGGATGTTACAAACTGAAAAGTCCCCACCCTACCATAGTAAAACACATTTTTTTGGAAAAATTAGTTTTTTTTTATTCAACATAATTAGTTTTATAATTCCCTTCAAGGAGGAGGGTTGCTGTAATACACTGATTACAGCAACCCTCCAACTTTTCGATACCATTTTTGTAGTACGATTTGTCCTTTGCTTCAAAATAGGCCTCAGTTTCGGCGATAACCTCTTCATTCGACGATTTCTTCCCAGCGAGCATTCTTCTGAGATCTGAGAACAAGAAATAGTCGCTGGGGGCCAGAATACGGTGGATAAAGAAGCAATTCGAAGCCCAATTCATAAAATTTTGCCATCGTCTTCACTGACTTGTGACACGGTGCATTATCTTGGTGAAGCAGCACTTTCTTTTTCTTCAAATGCGGCCGTTTTTCGGCGATTTCGTCCTTCAAACGGTCCAATAACGCTATGTAATAGTCGCTGTTGATGGTCCTTCCTTTTTCAAGTTAGTCAAGGAAAATTATTCCATGCGCATCCCAAAATACAGACGCCCTAACCTTGCCAGCCGACTGTTGTGTTTTCCCACTCTTTGGAGCGGGTTCATCGTGTGCAGTCCACTCGGATGACTGTCGATTGGACTTCGGAGTGAAATGATGGAGCCATGTTTCATCCATTGTCACATATCTATGCAAAACTCGGGTTTATTACGCTTGATCATCTTCAAACACTGCTTCGAATCATCAACTCGTAGTTGTTTTTGGTCAAAAGTGAGCTCGCGCGGCACCCACTTTGCACAGAGCTTTTTCATACCCAAATATTCGTGAATGATATGATGTACACGTTCAGTAGATATCTTTAGAGTGTCTGCTATTTCATTCAATTTCAATTGACGGTCATTCAAAATAATTTTGTGGATTTTTTTTAATGTTTTCGTCGGTAACAACCTCTTTTGGGCGTTCACCGTCTTCGGTGCTCATTTCACCACGTCTAAACTTAGCATACCAATCCTTGATGGTTGATTTTTCTGGAGCAGTGTCCGGAAACTCGGCATCAAACCAAGTTTTAGCTTCAACTGCATTTTTTCCCTTCAAAAAGCAATATTTTATCAACGCGTGAAATTCCTTTTTATCCATTTTTTTCACAATAACAAAAGTTGCTTCACTCAAAATGCTATAATTCACAAACTAATGATCCGACAGCTGTCAAATTTATACACCCATCTTTTGAGGGTTAGGGCTAACTAAGAAACATATGGATTTAATTCTAGTAGCGCCATCTATGTGTCAGGCGGGGGACTTTTCAATTGATCTGTTAATTAGCTGAATTTAATTCGGCAAGAATGAAAATTTGTAATGTTTTGATTAAATTAAATCAAAAATTCAAAAAAATATTCTTTGCAGGAAAAAAAATGCTTTTAAGCAATATTTTACACAAAACGCTGCCACTCAAAATGCTAGAATTCACAAACTAATGATCCGACAGCTGTAAAATTTATACACGCCTCTTTTGAGGATTAAGGCTAACTAAAAATTATATGGATTTAATTCTAGTAGAACCATCTATGTGTCCGTTCTGGGACTTTTTAATTGACCTGTTATATATATATATATATATTATAATATACCTAAAAATATTTTAACAGCTCATTTTACTGTAACATATTATGTTATTATTAATGGTATCTTTATTTAATAGTACTTGAGAAATGAATTTTTATTTATTACTGTGCGTGATACCAATACATTTGTAGAACGTATTTTATCAACATTTATAACAAATGAATAAGACTAACTACTGTTGTGGGAAAAATTTTAAAAAATTTAAGCTAAGTTACTGACAAACAGCTAAATAATCTGTGTAGCCTATTTTTATGTATATATCTATTTTCCTTTTTGCATCTTTAATTATATATGTATGATTTACCAGTATTGTTTTTCAAATTTTTTAATGAATTTTTTTCTGTTTTGTGATTGTGTACGATACCAATAAAGTATTGTTTTCAATTTGTCTAAAATTATTTGTATTGAAAAGTATTTCTAATTTTATTTCTCTTACTCTTATATATTTAGAGTAAAACTAAGAAAATAATGATAAAGAAATGAAAATAGTTTTGTGTATAAATTAACAATAAAATATAAAACATGAAAAATTTGTTTTTTATATTACTATTTGTTTTCCTAAGAACCATAAAATGATAAAAAAAAGTACTTATAGTTTGTTGCAATGGATAAAATACCTGTGTCCATTACAACGAGTTTGAAGTAAATAATTATACATTAATGATCACATTTTTGCGATAATTATTTAAAAAGTGTGAACTATTATTTATACTTAAATACCATTAGTATATGAAATACAGTTTTATAAATAATTTACTAATTTTTATTTACTGTATGTATGTTTAGTTTAATAATATATAATATTAGAAAATATGTAAAGATACATCAGAAGAGTTCCGTTGCAACGGATACGATAGAGGACATTGTTTCACTTACGGGTTGAGACGTCACAAATCAGGGCTGAGGCCTTCTAGTATGTAGGAGGTGTTGGTGCGTTCCGAAAGGAGAATATACATTATTATAGAATTTCTAACACCTATCTAAGCTTATAACTTCATTTGTTTTCACCTCGACACATCGTATGTGCTTATGAATGACTGAAAATGATTCATTTATGATAATCAGAATATGTTTAGAAAATGAAATAAAGTATATTAAGTGAATCACAATTTCAATAAAACGATGATTAATTGATTCCTATAAGCAAATATGAGTTTTATGTTTACCAAGGGCGAGGTATGGCTATTAAATGTCGAGACTACTATTGCTACAGGAGAAGTACTCATGCGCCAAACGCAAACGATTGCAGCTGTTTAGCGTGAAACATCCTCTTTAGAATACAATGTCTCACGCTTCTGTTAACAAATCCGTATAGTAGTAGTCTTCATTGGCATTACAGTTATTTTTTGATTGCAAGAAAAATGATAAGAGCGCAACGAAATGCTCAGAGTGAAAATTAGAAAAGCATCTACTGAAACTTTTAATTTATTAAAAAAAGTTTACGAAAATATATATTTTTCACGTGCACGTGTTTTGAATGGTTTAAACGTTTCCAAGATGGCAGAGAAGGCATTGAAGATGATTCATATCCAATCGCTCTTTCACATTAGAACGGATGAGAATATCAAAAAAATTGGTAATTCGGTTTGATCTGGCAGGTAGTTAAGTATTCGTGCGATTACTTAGACTGTACGAATTGACACAAAATCAGTACATCAATTTTTTCTACCAATACCCTGAGCCGGTTCATTCCACGTTATCTGTAAAGAAGTTTCAAGATGGCTGACAGTGATAAATCATCACCTTAATCGCCGAATCTTGTGCCATAATACTTCCATATGTTGCTTAAGGTAAAATTTGCTCTAAAGAGAATAATATTTGAGTCATTGAAACTATGAAAGAGAACGCGACACGTGTCCAGAAGGAGCTGAAGAAGAGCACGTCCAGCATCGTTTCCAGCAATGGACAATTCTTACAGAGCGTTTCAAGGATAGAGGAATGGTGTATATTGCAGGTGATATTAAGTAAATATGTATGACATCAAAAAATATTTTATAATAACAGTATTAATATTTAATATGTCATGTTTCGCATTTCCTAAATAAACGCTTTGTATACCTTCATTATACAATGTAATTATTATAATCATATTGTACTCTAATAATAAGCGTAAAATCCTTTACCTTACGCCGAATCATTTATATCGTCCTCATTTTTTTTTTAAAAAAAGAAAATAAGCATATGTTAAAAAACATTATATACTCACCATCGGGATTAAATCCAGCTGCATAAGATCGTGCGGCCAAAACAATAGCGTAAGCTCTCCTTGCTACTTTTGCTTTTTGTAAAAACAAAGCAGTAACAGCTTCCGTTCTAATCATACCATCAGCTGGAAGAAGTTATTTAATTTTATGTACAATTTTAAAAACAATGCAAAATAATTTCAAAATATTAAAAAAGTATTATACTTAAATAGTTATCTTAAGCAAATAAAAATATTTATATTTTCTTATTCATTCGATTAAAGAAATAATGTCAGCGTCTAAGAATATTCAAAATGCGTCAGCATATTTGAGATTAAAACTCAGAGCATCTCATAAATTGCCAATTCATTATAGAATATATAAATATATGTAATGTTCATATTCATACATTCAGCTCTACAATAAACTTAATTTACTAGCAAATGTTTGCTTTTTTGTATTGCTAGATAGCTCTTCTTACAGTTTATTAATTTGATTTTTTGCATTAGGAAAAACATGTTATTTAAGAATGATTTATTTATTTTAGTGGCTTTCATACTGTCGGAATTTGTAAATACGTTTGTAACAATATTTTAGAAAATATATTATATAAATTGGATTGCACTTGATTTTAGGGTGAGCAAAACATATTGAATTAAAAGTAAACTAACATTAATAATCAGTTAACATTAATTAATTTTTTTCTTTTTTAATTAATGATTGATTTTCAATGCATTATTAAGCTTTTATTTAAAAGATAATTTTAAGCATTACGTCTGATAATTAATGAAATATTATCTTAAATCGCTTTTTAATACAATTCGAAGTATAATTGCCAAATCAAAATAATTATTAAATAAAAAAAAATTTGTAAAATTCTTATCTACCTTCCTATATATATGTACATATAGAATGCGAGACAGTTAAATAACCGGACTAATCTTAAAAATTAACCTTATCGAAAACATTACTCAAATACATTTTAGTCCCATTTCAACATACTCCTCTTTCCCTATCAATACATCGCTACACGTGAGTTTTCCACTGTTCACAGCAGTGTTTCAGGTCAATAGGTGATTAGGTGTTACCTTCTTTAGTAAGTCTACCGTTTTTGTCTTCACCTCTTCAACAGACTAAAAAACTGTTTCTTTCAGTGCACCTTTCACTTTTGAAAACAAGTATAAGACTCATGGTACGATATTTGGCGATTACGGTGGATGCATCAGCACAGTAATGCATTTGTCCACCAGGAACTCTTTCACGGAGAGCGCATTGTTCGCCGACTCATAGTCTTTCTGCTTGATTTTATAGTTCTAGTTTTGTGGAAACTTTCGTCATATGCAAATTACCTATCAAATTTTCCTTATTGTCTCTTTGTCTTAGTGCCTAATATCTGATATCCTCCTAACAATCAAACGTCGATCGTTAGGAACAATTTCTATAATTTTCTTAATGTTTTCATCAGTTCTTGATGCCACAGGTTGAACTGGACGTTAATCATCTTCAACAACCTCCTGATCCTCCGAAAATTCTTTGTACCATTCAAAAATGTTATTATGTGGCATGCAGTTATCTCCAAAAACCTCCTTTAACAATTTAAAACATTCTGTTTAATTTTTTTCAATTCATTTTTGCATTAATGCACCTTTTGATTTTTAAGTTTATCATGAGCGCGGTATATCGACACAGCAACGTCTTACTCAAACAAGGATTAAAATTAAACTGAACTAGATAGAGGGACGGAATAACGTGCCACCTGCTCCGGAAGCACCAAGGTTCTTTCCTGCCTATTCTTTCACACTAAGCCTAATGACTAAGAATTGCACAGTCCGGTTAATTTGTAGTCCCATCTTTTTTTTTCATATATAACATACATAATATATATATATATATATATAT
>BMAW01100699.1:29163-201851 GCA_019974015.1 Nephila pilipes | reverse complement strand
TTTCAAAAAATACAGGTATTTATTTTAGTTTAAAATACTAAGCTTATATACAGAGAGATAAGAATTTATAAGTAAATGAATAATCTTTGTAGAAATAAAGTAGCTTCATATTAGTCATAGTAATTGAAATTTAATTCCTTTTAATGTTTTTGCAAAAGAAAGTAAAAATAAATAACTTTTTAGCGTTTTGATAAAATTGTTATCAATTATAGCCTCTTTTCCTACACACACGTGTTAGAAATTTGTTAATTTGTTGATACTTCAATTTTTGGAATTATAAATTATTCACTAGATGAAAACGTTTGCGACGAAAATGATCAGTAAAAGAAAAAAAATAAATAACAATTACCGATTCAGTTATTTTCCCCTCCCAATATCTTCAGCTTATTTAATGATGGACACAAATTACGATTTACGGATGGGATACCAGTACAATATATGTGGCAAAAATTCTTTTCAAAGAGGTAGACTTATTTGGCAGCTCATCAATGCTTACGAAGCATTTAAAATATTTTACAAAATTTACGCTTCTCCATTTATTTGATTTTGGCAGATTTTCTTTCGTAATCAAAATTTTGAAAACAGTTTCATTTTTTCTAATTGACTAATGCACAGTGGTAGTGATTAGGGGCCAACATCCCACTTTTTTTTAGGAAAAAAAATTGTATTTTTATTTCATTTTAGCTCTCTAAAACTCTAAAAATTATAAACAAAACCTTTAGGTGAATCTTATTGTCTTATAACCTTATTATCTTTTCTTTCGTTCCCTTAATTACTAAAGAATTTATTTGAGGAAATATATGCATGCGTCGCGGCTAACTGTTACTTAAAGCACCGCTGCAAATAGTGGACTCGCGCAGGAAATGTAACATATTTTGTGAGAAAGGGTAGCGAAGGTGAATAAATGTATGAAAGTCTCCGCCAGGCGAAAACAAAGACTATTAACGTAGCTTTAAAACAGAAAGAAAGAGCATATAACTCTGATACACACATATTTTACATTTTAAACCTTTCTTTCTATTATACATATAATTTAATGGTTTGCTTTGAACATTTAATTAAATGTCCTGTAGCACAAGCATTTTGTGAGAGTATTTTTTTTTTTTTTAATTTTTATTTTTTTTCGCAAGTTTTGTTTTGTAATTGGAGGAAAACAAAGCCTTGAGTAAACTTACTAGTTGAATTTTGGCAAATTATAATTTTTTTGGGGTCTATTTTAAACAATTCATATTTTTTTAAATGAAATAATCGATGATTATTTTGTTTTCTCTAAATACTTTTAATTTATTGTAATGCATGTGTAACACGTTTCCTTTGATGAAGGTTATATTGTTACGTATAACCTTTGATATATACATATGTATTACAAATCAATTGATCAAAATTTCACAAGAAAGAAAACAATTATACTCTCGTATTAAAACTGAACCACAGTGAAGTTGGTATAATCTTTTACATCTCTGTCCGAATTTATTCAGAAAATGTCGAAAACTGAACCATTTTGTAACTAATTTCTTAAACTTCATTTATGTGTGTCTACTTCCCTTTTTTATTCTTCGGATCTCCGTTATTTTTTGTTATCTATAAATTTTTTACATTTAATTCTCAATCGCCACCACAGCCAATATACATAAATATGTTCTATATTTCAGTGTTATTAAATGTGTCTTATTTTTTTGTGAATTTTTATCGAATTACAAAATAAACAATATCAACTCTGCAACAATCTTCTTCATAACAAAAAGGAATTTCATGTTTTCGGCTCATCGTCACATCCTGTGAGTTGGTCAAGGACAGTCAGATAATTCAAAAATCTAAATGGACATACTAATGGCAATTGTTGTGTGGCAACATCGGATAGCCACGTCCGTTTCGAAATTTAAACAATGAAATTTAAGAAGTAATGGACAAGTAACAAGGGCGATACTTTATATGAGAATGCCGCTTTAATTACTGCCATGTAAGCATCACACCAATTCCTTTCACACCAAGCCGAGTGATGATTTAAAGGTCCATTTGAATCTAACTTGCAGAAATCCTCGTTTCTCAACTTGATAATCTTCAAGTGGAGTCAGTGGGCGTGGTAGATAAGGATTTACGTCCCGCGAACTCAAGGAGGGTGCTGTTTCCATCCAGTCGTGGGTTCGAGTCCTGGTGACATTAAAGACCCGCTGAATGTCGGACCTGATGCACGTTAAATCTGTCGCGGCTCCCGTTGGAGTGAAGCGGAAGTTTGGAAAGGGAAGTACCAGCTGAGATCATCACTTGACAGAGGCCCAAAATTATGAGTTCAGTAACCAACAGCCCCATGTTACTTATTTTTATATATATACATATGTATTATATATACATAATTATAACTTAACATAAATTTTACTTCCCAAGTAATCTTTGTTTTCTTGCCTTACATATTCGAAACTGACATTCAATAATATTGTTTTTTTCAGCAAGATCACTCAACCTTGAAATTTCGATCCCAATTCATTTCCTTTTTTGGCCAAAGCCCGAACGATTTTACGCGTTACCCTCTAAAGTAAACCTAAAGTAATTTAAAAAAAAAAAAAAACTTGAAGTAACTGAACTAGCAAAAATTACAATAACTATTCAATGCAACCTCAAAATTTTTCAGTCTGGTGTCAGTTTTCACTGCTTGTTGGACTTACGATTTTAAGCCCCCTGCTCTGATGATGAACAGCTAAATAATTTTAATACTTGAAAGTCTACCTCATTTGTCGAACTTCCACAATTAGAGACGACAGGATTTATATGTCTTTTTGCAAACGGATTACGAATTTAAATTATAACTTTCTCCGAAGAAAACAAAATATTTTTAGTCAGCGTTAAAGACTCCAAATTCAAAAACCGCTGTAGAGAAATTTTATGGAGGCCGAACATCTGAATATGCAAGGCGTAGCTATAAAATAATGAGACTGACACTGCAAAAAATTTTAATTTGATTTCATGCATTTTTTCCCCTTATTATCACTTCAATATACATCCCTATTCTATCCCTACAACGCTCCATGCGAATCTTCCAATGTTCGAAACTGTGCTGGAAGTCTTCTGTCAACTCCTTCAGGACGCGTGACGCTTTCTCTTTCACAGCATCAAAGGACTCAAATCGTGTTCCTTTTAATGCAGATTTCACCTTAGCAAACAAATTGAAGTTGCATGGCGCAAGATCCGGCGAAAAAGGTTGATGTTCTAACATTGGGATGCTGCACTTGGCTAGAAACCTCTTGACAGACAATATGGAATGACCCGGTTCATTGTCTTGGTGGAGAATCTGTAATTTGTTTTGCCACATTTCGGGTCGTTTTTTACTCCCTTATTCTTTCACGGAGTTCAACAAGAATGTGAAAGTAGCAATGTTGATTAATAGTTTGACCTTCAGAAACCCAGTGAAGGTGCACAAACCCATGATTATCGAAAAAAAAAAAAAAAAAAAAAAAAAACATTGCTTTGAATTTTGATTTGTTCATTCGAGCTTTTTTGGTTCTCGGTGAAGATGGGCTCTTCCAGTGCAAGGATTGGCGCTTAGTTTTAGGATCATAAGTAAAAACCCACGATTCGTCATACGTCATTATCCTTTCCAATAAGTTTGGGTCTTTTTCTGGGGCATTAAAGTGTCAGTGTAAACAATTTTGCACTCTTCTTGTTATTCAATCGTGAGAATTTAACGCACCATTTTGGCACGCACTTTTTGCATGTTAAAATTGTTATACATAAAAATTGCTGTACGGATTCTCAGATCGAGCCAGGCTACCGATTCTTTGATTTTTTTTCATTCGTTTTTGACGAGGAAATGCTACCCGGGCGTGATTCATTCTCAACGTCTTCCAGCCAATTTGAAAACTTCTAAATCACTCAAAATCACGTGCACGCGATATATATTTATTGTCATACACTTCTTTTAATAAAACATAACTTTCAGTACGGTTTTTCCAAGTTTCATGTGAGATTTCATAACAATTCGTTGCTCTATTGTTACTCTTACCGTTTTCCCGGCGAAATAATAATAATAATTATAATTATAACTCTATTGCGAACGGAGGGTACAGTTGTACGAATTTGTTTACATTAGCGAGAGGCTCTGCATTCGAAAGAGAAGGCTTCACGCTAAATAATCATGGGTCGCTGGCTTTTCGCATATACGCACTTGTTCTGTTTGCAGCGCTGGTCCAGATATTTCATATTCATACATCTTGTATCCGAAATTATAATAATTCATTTTCTTCAAAAATGATTGGATGATAATCCTAGAAAAGAGAAGGAACTGATCTTGAAAGACTAGGAAATTTCGACTTACTAAAAAATTATTGTCCGTTTGGAAAAACACATAAGTGGGGGGGATTGAGAACATCTCTAAAGAAACAAAAAAAAAGTAAGGAAATACGAAGTCTAGAAATTCATTCATTTATAATGTTGTTTCTTAAGGATATGTAAGAATTCGAAGACGCATTTTGTGCCACGCTGATCGTGCATTGTTTCATTGTTTTGAATTCAAAAATATAAATATTAAAGAAGTTTAGGACATAGTCAAAAAGTAACAAATTGTGTTTTAATTTTTACTGGGCGGATCATGATATTATAAGATGTAAAATTTCATTCCATTGTAAAGATTGTTCCATACATTATTACACGATTATCGTTTGAACACATAACTGTCGCAGCATAGTGATTATTTTATACAGTTTATAGTACTACTACCACTAATTCTATGTCATATTAAAAAAGAATCTATTATTAGTTTTTCATCATATAGAATAGACATCTTATTGTCATATCCTGCTATCAAGAGCAATTGTGAAGATAATGAATTCCGCTTGATTGTTTATTAACGCCGTACTGAGGAGCCACAAGGTGACTATTGGCGAAGGACTTTGTAATTTTGAACCTCGATCAAGTGTTGAAGACGACACCTGAGCTGGCATCTTCCTCTCCAAACTTTTACACTATACTAACGGGAGGACTTTGGGCCTCGACAGATCTAACGAGTAACAGCCGCACTACACGGTGGTTTTTAAGTGGCATGAAGGCTCGAACCCTCGACTGGACGAAAACTATCGTCCGCGAGTCCGCGACGAGGACCACAGGGTTATCGCGGGGCATCATCTATTATAGTAGCAGCTGGTTTTCGTTTCTCACGTTCTTCCATTTTTATGGGCAGTATTGATATGTGCGATAACCTTAGTTTTCCTATAGAAGTTCTAAGATAATTTTTAATAAGTTTTAGCTTAGAAAAGTTTCTTTCAACCATTTCAATAGTAATCGAAAGGATAAAAAAATATTAAGCTTTCTACTGTAACATCCGGGAAACTTGAGAGGAGGCTATTGATATTAATCAACCATAATTTTGCGAGCTTCATTGGAAGGAATTTCCTGAATTTCATATTTCAAACAGCATTTTAAGCAATTAATTGATTATAGATATCAATAGTTATATCATTATCATATTTACTAGCCAAGTTTTGCGGCATCCTTTTTTATGACTTCGTTTGAAAATGATAAGAATCTATCCGGATGTAATAATTAGGACACACAAGGTACGGCTATTATACAACGAGACTGACGTTTAAAACATTTTATGTTGATTTCATACACATATTTACTTATTGTCACCTTCAATATACACCCTTTCTCGATCCCTAGAACGATCCATATGCAAATGTTCCATTGTTCGAAACAGTGCTGGAAGTCTTCTGTCGTCTCCTTCAGGACGCTTGCCGCTTTTTCTTTCCCAGCTTGAATGGACTCAAATTTTGTTAATTTTAATGCAGATTTAGGAAATAGAAATCGCATGGAGCAAGATCCGGCATATAAGGCGGATGATCTGACATTGGAATGCTGTACTTGGCTTAGAATTCTTTTGATAGACAGTGCTGAATGACTTTGCCATTCCATAACCTCGTAATATTGAACCTCGGTCAAGCGAAGAGGATGACATCTGAGCTGGTACTTCCATCTGCGAACTTCCACACCACCTCATGGGACCTCGAAAGATTTAGCGTTCATCAGCCCCGTTACATGTGAGCCCTTTTGTGGTATCAGGCACTGAATGCACGAATCTGCAAAAACCGTTGGAAGCATTAGTTGTAAAAGAGCATACAAGTATATAACCGAATTTATAATTATATATATTCTTAATCATAAACTGTTTCACATTGAACAGTTGCAAATAGAAAATCCCGATTTTCATAATCCAAGTTCTATAGACATTATTCTTAGAGTTGATATTTTCAATGGTATAACTCTTCGGGAGGTGGGGGGGGGGGGGGGGTTAACCGAATATCCCATTGGCTATTGAGTCAAAATTAGGTTGAACTCTTTCTTCTGATCCGCATTCTAATTCTAAATCTTCGAAACACAGCCGTAGCTAGCCCTGAATGGGACTTGTTTCAAAATTTCTTAGGGACCCTTTTTGGGAAAATAAATAGGTGTTCCAGCATTTATAAATTGTATTTGAGTGTCAAAAATAAGTATACACACAGGCATATCTATTAAGAACTTTATAAATAAAAATTATCCTAGTTTTTTTTTAATAGATGTTTTTTTGGCTAACATATTTATTATGACATCCGTAGCTGATTATGATTGTTTATTAATGACTCACTGAGAAGCAATACGAGGATTATTGGCCCCTGACCGTGTACTTTTGAACCCCGATCAATTGACGAGGACGTTACCTGAGCTGGCACCTTCCTCTCCAAACTTCCACACCACGCCATGAGAGAACTTGAAAGCTCGACTAATTTAACGTGAGACAACAGCACTACATAGGGGTCTTAAGTGGCATGAGGCTTGAATCAACTACTCGACGAAAACTACCGACAACGAGTCCGCGACAATGAACACAAGGCTACCACGGTCATTATCTATAGCTGAAGAAGATTTTAATTTCTGAAGTTCATCTATTTCTATGGAAAGTATTGTAAAGACTTACAGCTTTTCTTGTCCCATAGAAGTTCTGAGATAGTTTTTAATAGGTTTTCAGCAGGGAAGTTGTTGCTCACCATTATTTTCGATAATCCAAGGTCCGCTATTTGTTCAATTCCTCCAATAAAGCAGACCATTAACTCTGATGTGTACTATGAGACACTGCGAAGCTTAAGCAGGTCCATGAAGAACTAAAGACCGGGGCTGCTCACGTAGGATGTGGTTCTGTTCCATAATAACGCGTGTTCGCTCGTCTCCAGGGTCACACAAGCGGAACTGGCCAAGTTCAAGAGGGAGCAACTTGACTATCCACCCTACATCCCGGACATGTCGTTCTGCCATTTCCATGCGCTTGGTCCCCTGAAAAAATATCTGAAAGGGAAGCGCTTCAACTCGGACGACGAAATCAAGGACGCTGTGAAGGAATGGGTCTCGTCACTGCCAAAGGAATTCTAAAAAGAAGGATGACTTCGGCTCGTTAATCAATAGGATTGCAGTGCTCAGGCCTATGGTGTATACTCTAAATAAAGTCTTCATTTATACCCACAGAGCTATTTCGGACCTTTTCATTTAAACACTTATTGTAGCTTAGAAAAGTTTCTTTCAGCTGTTTCAGTTATAATTGATAGGAACAAAAAAAGTAAAATTACTGTTATAACATCCAGAAAACTGTGGTGGGGAGGCTATTGAAATTCATCAACCATAATTCTGCGAATTCCTTTATGGAATTAATTTTTAGAATTTCATGTATCAAACACATTTTAAAATAATTAGTTGTGCATAGATATCCCAAGTGTTATATCATTTTCATATTTACTTGACAGTTTTGCTACTACTTTTTTAATTACTTTGTTTGAAAGCGATAAGAGTGTATTCGGTAGTAAGATTTCGATCATAATACTCATATCATGGTTGGTCTGAAACCTTTGTTGAGTTAGAGATGATAATGTATCTTGACAGCAATAATAGACGTTGACTTTGAAAATCATTCTAGATCTGAAGATCTCATATCTTCTGATAACTCTTCAAAAAAATTGCTTCATTCTCTTTCTTTTTTCATTATTCAAAACAGGTGTTACACCCGACTCTTTTGCTAGATCTTAGGACTCGTTTAGTAATACGTTGAAGGAATTTTGATTTTTTTTTTTATCTCCAAAGTCTGTAAAATTTTGCAAAAAATTAGCTTTTTATAAGTCCTTTTTTCATGCTGAAGAAACAGGGTCGATGACTAAAAAAGACAAGGGAAAAAAAAAAAAAAAAAAAAAAAAATGGCGATAATCACTATAAAATCACAACTCTCAAACATATTCATTATATTTTTCATTCATCACACTTGTATTTTTTGCTGGAAATTAAGTTTAGTTTTGATATAAAGTTTTCATTTTTACAGGATAATTTTTTCTCTTAGCGAATAAAGCGTCATTTTTTGAGTACTAACACATGGATCAATAAGTTCCGAGACTAACCCAGAGATGGCACTCGTAGTAAACCAGTAACCAGGTCTTTCTAGAGTACTAACCTTTGCTTGAAACGTGTCAAAATTTTAAGTCGA
The DNA here is from genome assembly GCA_019974015.1 of Nephila pilipes. Taxonomy (NCBI): domain Eukaryota; kingdom Metazoa; phylum Arthropoda; class Arachnida; order Araneae; family Nephilidae; genus Nephila; species Nephila pilipes. The sequence continues at coordinate 193,363 of BMAW01100699.1, read as the reverse complement.
TCGGACCAGAAACAGCTGAGTTATCGAGGTTGGAGTAAAGTCATTTTGTAGTTTGTTTAATAAATGGAAAAAACCGAATTTCGTGTTCTGATAAAACATTGTTTTTTAATGGGTAAAAACACCGTGCAAGCGAAACAATGGATTGAAAAATGTTACCCGGACTCTTGTCCATCAAAAGCAACGATTCGTCGGTGGTTTGCCGAGTTTAAACGTGGTCGTACCGACACAAATGACGCGGAACGCTCGGGTAGACCTGTGGAAGCCGTTACACCGGAAAATGTGAGTGAAGTGACAAAAATTATAATGAAAGATCGTAAAGTGAAGCTCCGTGAGATTGCTGAGATGACACAGATATCATATGGAAGTGTATTTACTGAAAAAGGTTTTTTGAAGTGAAGAGAAAAAGGTTTTTTCCAAGTGGGTGCCGCGATTGCTTTCGATGGAACAAAAACAGCAACGAGTCGATGATTCAGAAAGCTGTTTATCGCTATTTACTCGCAACAAAAAAGATTTCTTGCGTCGTTACGTGACCATGGACGAAACATGGATACATCACTACACTCCAGAGTCGAAGCGGCAGTCATCTGAGTGGCGCACAGCTGGCGAAAGCCGTCCGAAGCGTCCGAAAACGCAGCAGTCAGCTGGCAAAGTCATGTTTTTTGGGATACGCATGGCGTGATTTTCATTGACTACCTCGAAAAAGGTAAATCGATCAACAGTGATTATTATATTGACTTGCTGGTGCGTTTGAAGGAGGAAATCGCAAAAAATCGACGCACAGTCTCGGGACTTATTGATCCATGTGTTACTATTAGGACATAATCTTAAGAGTAATATTATATTTTTCAGGTGAATCGTTCCTCAACACTGCCCAACGTTTTATGTTATAGCCAAAAAAGTATGTATTTTTTCTAAACAATCGAAAAAATGTGACCCACTTCAGGAATGTGTGTTGCACAATGAACATAATTGGTATTTGGCGCGTTGCTCTTTTTTAAGGGCTTGTAACCTTCCATATACTACCAACATTACATTTGCTCCATCATAAATTTGTCTCTTATATTTTGACAAATGATTTTTTTTATTTTTCGATTGTACTTAAAATTTCAGTATTAAGCCCTTGTGCAGTGCAATCGGCTGTTGATGTAAACTCTAAAAAGGACTGTGCCTCTGGTTCAGCGTTTGTAAACGAAGAGAGGGGAGGATTCAGTCGTATAGAAAATGCTTCCCCACAAATACAAATTTCATTCTCCTAGTATCTTAATTATTTTTCTTAAAGGATCTTCATTTTTGTTATTTATTGATTGATAAAATATGAATATAATGAATAGTTTAAGTTAAAGAAATCAGACCAATACAGCGTATTATTTACTTTTTACCAAGTGGTTCTGATAATTTTTTTTAATGTAAAATAAGAACACTTGTTGAAATTACTTTTTTTTTTTTTTGGCTCTTTGAAAATATCTGAAACTCTACCCGGATTCATTTAGAGGTCCATTGCCAATAGCCCTCTTGTTGCTTCTAGTGCGACGTTAATAAAAACTAAACTAAACTAAAACCGGATTCATTTAACTGCGCATGTGGTCTGATTTGACAATAACGAACCGTATAATATCAATATGAGTTGAAGGAGCCAATATTATAATACTTACGAAATTAGTTGGGGATAGTCAGTCTTGTGTACTACACGACAGGTGAAAAAAATAATTTGCAGTGTTTTTTCTCGTAAAATTATCAAGTAATAAGCTTGTTTCCTTTCATGTAAGTAATCAGATCATTTTTAATTTGAACCATTTCCTTATTATTATAAATAAGAATTTTTTTTTATATCTTTAAAATGTTCTTGTCGAAATATTTATATGTGTCTTATGTTATAAGAATCCTCCATAGAAAAATTTAAAATCACTTCTTGTCATTTTGTGAATGCTTAAAGCATTTGGTAAACTTTGGCTGAGTTCGAAATTTCTGTGCTTTTATTGATGAAACTAAATTTATGTGGCTGTGAAGAGAATAATTTTTTTTTTTTTTGAAAAAATTATTGTTTTGAAATATTTTTGATTTTTTTATTTATTTTTTTTACTTTGCGAATGTTATGCTTCAAACTAAAGAAATTAGAATATAGGCGTAAATTAAGGGCAAATTAATTTCGAGCATTACAGAAAAAGTATCTAAAATTAAAGAGATAAGTTATGTTAATTATATAACAAGCTGGTTTTAAAGCAAACCAATATGTAAAATAATTGATATAGTTTTACAATTTTCGATACTCACTAAACTTCATATCCTGATTTGAAACTTTTTAAAATTAAAACGAAATTGTGCAATTATTCTATTTAAAAAAATAAAAATTTCTCCCTACCAGTTGAGAATACTTATGCATCATAATGAATATCACGAAACTACCTAAAAAAGTAACGATTTTATCTTTTACAATAAAAAAAAAAAAATCAGATTTATCATTTTAAAACGGGTTCAAAATATAGCAGAGACGCGAATTCGACTTTATGAACATAAGAAATTAAAACCAGAACCGGACATTTGTTCTTTTTGTAGTTTAATGTAATATAATTATCAAAATTCTTCTTCGTCTTTTAAGCTTTTATCGCTAATTTTTGAAACTTTTTTAACTGTACTGCTAGAAAATACCTTAAAGTTTGAACTCTTTAATAATTGTTAATCATGTATTGTATGTTGAAATACTTTGAATGCTTATTTGGGTATATATTACAAAAGATTATTATGGCTGCATGCTTATATTTCGATTCTTGAAAAAGACTAGAAATTTTAATGAATACATAAATGGATAAATAGGAAACTTTAATAAATATAAATCTCGCTTTTTTACTTCACTAGTAATTTTACTCATTTATTAAAAATTTTATGTAATATTTACGTTCCAATTCTTCCTTTCCTGTTAGAGAATGTAGTATTTGCGTATTCAGAAAAACATTAAAAAGAGTATTTATTTTTGTGCTAATTTAAACTAATTATGATAAATCAGAAAAGCATTGAATATCAAATGCTACATTTGAATTGCTCAATGACATATTTGTCATTTCATCACTCACAATTTAACTCACATATCAAGTTTATTTATTTCGTCTCTTAGCAGCTTAAAATCGGTATTTCATTTATAATATGTTATAAACATACAGAATTTCGATAAAATACCAATTTTATGCATTGTTTACTCTGTTTTTTATGAAATATCTTTTTCAGTTAGTACTATCAGAACTTAATTTAATGTTTTATTTTTATTAGGTTTTGCTAAATTAAATACATTTCATAACATCGTTATATATAAATAATTACTCAATGCGCTTTATAAATAATGTTCAGTTAGAATGTTAAAGAGGACTAGATTTTATTTTTATTTTCATTCATAGCATACAAATGTAAGAGATTTTGAATTAATCAAATTATATTATTTAGTTGAAAGTATCATAGTTCATCTAGTATTGAATTTAATATTATTTTATCCATCATATTTTACAAACTAATTTACTTTTTTTACTAAGCATCATTGAATATACGTAATGCGCATTGCAAATAATGTCAAGTTAGAGAGTAAAAGAGGATTCGTTTTGTTTTTATTTTAATTCACTGTACACAAGTGTAAGAGACTTTGAATTACTCCAGAAATATTATTTAGTTGAAAGTATCATAACTCAGTTAGTATCACAAATTTATATTATTTCATCCATCATATTTTATAATCTAATAGACTTTTTTTTTTTATGATTTTGGCTTGGTTTTATTAACGTTACACTAGAAGCAACACGAGGGCTATTGGCGACGGAACTCTTAATTTTGAACTTCGGCCAAGTGTTGAGGACGACACCTGAGCTAGCACCCTCTCTCCTAACTTCCACACCACGCCAACATGAGGACATAGGTTTTTCTTATGAAGCATCCTTGTACACAAATGATTACGCAATGCGCGTTGCAAACAATGACAAGTTGGAGTGCAAAATAGGACTAGTTTTGTTTTTATTTTAATTCACTGGATACAAGTGTAAGGGATTTTGAATTAATCCATTTATATTATTTAGTTGAAAGTAGCATAGTTTAGTTAGTACCACAAATTTACATTATTTCACCCTCATATTTTATAAACTAATAGATTTTTTTTTTTAATGAAACATCATTGTATATAAATGATTACTCAATGCGCGTTGCAAATAATAAAAAGTTAAGAGTACAAAAGAGGATTCGTTTTGTTTTTATTTTAATTTACTTTATACAAGTGTATGAGATTTGAATTACTCCAGTTATATTATTTAGTTCAAAGTATCATAGCTCAGGTAGTATCACAAATTTTTATAATTTTATCCATCCTATTGTATAATCTAATAAACTTTTTTTTATGAAGCATCCTTGTACATAAATAATTACGTAATGCGCGTTGCAAATAACGTCAAGTTAGAGTGTTAAAGACGACTAGTTTCGTTTTATTTTCATTCATTGTGTACAAATGTATTGGGTTGTGAATTCATCAAATGTATTTGAATTTTAAACATGTAAAAAACCATTAAAGTTAAAAAAAAATATCTAGAATTTAAAGTATAACAGGTCAATTGAAAAGTCCCCGGCCTACCATAGTAAAACACATTTTTTTTTTTTATTCAACATAATTCTCTTCAAGGCTGATACACTGATTATAGCGACCCTCCAACTTTTCGATACCATTTTTGTAGTACGTTTTGTCCTTTGCTTCAAAATAGGCCTCAGTTTCGGCGATCACCTCTTCATTCGACGAAAATTTCTTCCCGGCGAGCATTCTTTTGAGATCTGAGAACAGGAAATAGTCGCTGGGGGCCAGATCTGGAGAATACGGTGGAGGAGGAAGCAATTTGAAGCCCAATTCATGGATTTTTGCCATCGTTTTCACTGACTTGTGACACGGTGCATTGTCTTGGTGAAGCAGCACTTTCTTTTTCTTCAAAGGCTGCCGTTTTTCGGCGATTTCGTCCTTCAAACGGTCCAATAATGTTATATATATTAAAGGACCATGTTATAAAAAACCTGTTACCATTTTTCAAAAATTGATAATATTGTCTAGGCTTTATGAGATAAGTAAGCAAACTGTGATAAACGTTAAGATCTGATTATTTATGAGTTGGTGCTCCCTTGGCACCATTATTATTTAGTATACATATAGCATATGTATAACATTGGGCTATTCGTATAAACCTTCCTTTATCTTCTTTATTATTCTGTATACTTAAAATTTTCCGAACTAACGATGCTGTTCCTTTTTCCGAATAAACGGTGTTAAAATTTTAAAAATAAATTAATAAAATTAAGAATATAAAAACATATATTTACTTTTAAAAGGAATAATGGTAGTATCTATATAGAAGCCGGAGGAGGTAGAGGATAATTACTGAAAAGATGTCACCTTTTATGATAACAAATAATTGCATTCCTAGAATAAGCATTCTTTGCCTTTTCATGCCCAAAAATTAATAATGGAAATAACAGAAACCACATGCTTTTACATTTTCGACTACATAATACATTGGCAAAAAGTGTGGCTAAACTGTTTGGGAATTGTGGTTGTCTGAGCACTTGCTACTCTACTATAAAATTAACAAAGACAAACATCCCTCCTTATTCCATAAATCTATTTTTACATATCATGTTTATCATTTCTTACTGTCTATTATATCAAGGTGGGAGAGCTTATATCACCCCGATTTGTAAGTTTGTACTACGTATTTGGATTACATGAAAGTTGTTCGAGTTCTCGTATTCTGTGATATTATTATATAAACAATTTATGAAAAAATATGTTTGAAATGTACACTTAAAAACCTCCTGCTTAGAATGTCTTAATATATTCATGGGGGCCGAGGTAGCCTAGTGGTCAAGGTCGTGGATAGCGGCTGGCTGTTTTCGTTCAGTCGCGGGTTCGATCCTTGGCCACCAAAGACCCACCGTGTAGCCGGGGCTGATGCACGTTAAATCTGTTCGGGGCCCAAAGTCCTCCCGTTGGCGTGGATGTTAGGAGAGGGGGGGTGCCAGCTCAGGTGTCGTCCTCGTCACTTGACCGTGGTTCAAAATTACGAGGTCCGTCGCCATTAGCCCTCGTGTTGCTTCTAGTGCGACGTTAATAAAAACTAAACTAAACTTAATATATTCATGTGAATTACCATTTCATTAACTTTTTTTGTATATATTTGTGGTAAATATTCACAATCTTAAGAACATAAAATAGAACTTATGCTGAGTGATTATTCTATTGAGTATTATTATTTCTATTTTAATTATTATTAAATAATTCACCATGGACAGCTTATAAATTGCAAGATACTTTAAATTATTTAATTTTACGTATAAAGTGTAAAATTTTTTTTATGGAAATATAACTTGTTGTTTTAACATTATATATTTCTTCTCTTTTTTGATGTATGTTGGTGAACTATTTTTATTACTTTAAATTTATGATTCATTCTGCATATGATACTGATTATCTTTTTATCTGTTATGGTTACCCAAGCAATTAATATGGAGTAAGCCCTCCATTTACATGTATTCAATTTAATGTGCTTGTGCTACCTGTGCCAATGTCACCTGTATGTGCAACATAAAAATTTGGAAAAATTTCTTGGTAAATTTAATTCAATAATCATGTGTACTTGTTTATAGTTGTGGAGTGTACATTTATAAGTGATAAAAAATTGATATATAATGACATCGACAAATAGAACTTTTATTTCTTTATGGTTCTATTTCTACGTTATTTTTGTAGCACCAACTATCAGTATATTGAAGGAAGGATTACTATATATTGAAGGAAATAAAGAGAACAGATAATTTTTGTATAAGTTTAGGCATTTCTATTTAATAATTACCTAACTCTCCTTTGTTTTAAGGGCCCAGCTATGTATCACCAAGGAAAAATACCATTGAGTTAGGAAAACAGTACGCTGTATGTCTTATAAATTACCCCAAAAAATAGGTCTAAAAAATATAAATGGAGTATTGAGGATATATATATATATATATAAAGAAGAATTCACTACTTAAGAGAATCATTGAAAGCTCAATCAAGTGCTAATAGAGTACAGTCGAATGCTAATCTAATAAAGCTCAATCAGATGCTAACAAAATTCCATCAGATGCTATGAGAGACTGAAATTCTTTTCATTGATGCACAAGAAATTATTTGTATAAATTCGAGTGAATGCATATACTTATTCATGCATTGACTTTTGAAAATGTATTGTATATTTGTTGAAATATTAAGTAAATTCACTCATTACAATAACATCGGTTATGTTTCCCATGTATTCATCTGAATGCAAGTGCTTATTTGCGTAATGTTATTTTTATAACTGTTTTTGAAATGGTATCAGATTTCCAGTATTAAATTAAGGGATTTCACTGATTACAATAATGTCAGTTATGTTTTGTATATATTTATATGAATGCATATGCTTATATTTGTATAATATGATTTTTGAAATAGTATCAGTTTTGTTTGTATATGAAGAAAATTCACTCATTGACGTAATATCAGTTATATTTCATATATATTCATCTGTATATGAAGGAAATTCACTCATTGACGTAATATCAGTTATATTTCATATATACTCATCTGAATGCATATGCTTATTCTTTAATTGTGATTTTCGTTTGTATTTTTGAATGGGTATCAGGTTTTCAGTAATATTAAGTAAGTTCACCATTACTCAATGTTATCAGTTATATTTCATATATATTCATCTGAATGCATACTTATTTATACATTATGACGTTCGTTAGTATTCTTGAAATCGTATCAGATTTGCTGTAATATTAAGTAAAGTCTTTCATTACAATAACACCGATTACATTTCAAATAAATTGTTTCATTCATTTTTAAACGTATTTGAAATAAATTTCTAAACGAATTATGTTCATTTTTGTATGGCATATTTATGATACCCATTAACATTGTGATGAAAGATTATATGCCGTATATTTAAAATCTATTGTGTTATTGTATTATCATGTTGCCCTTGCAAATAAACACTTTATTTGAATAAGGTATAAACATATGTGTTTTTTTACATGTCTTGCATTTTAGTTGTTTAATGAAATATGATTTAAAGCATGGGTGTCTAAACTGTGAACGTTTGAAGGCCACATTGCAAAAAAAAAAAAAAAATGCTGGGCCGCACATGCGACATTTTTTCAACAAATTGAAATAAAAATTAACTCTACGTAGTTTTATTAAAATAAATTATATAACTTCTTTTATTATAATTTTTTAAAATTTGAATTAGATATGTATGAGTACGTATTTATTTTAAATTTGTAAAAGTTTCGTTTCATTTAGCTTGGATTTCATAAAGATGGAAGAAATTCGAATTAATGAGATTGATGAATTTGCTTTAATTGAACAAGCAAATCGATATCAGGTTCAATAGACGAGGTAGCCATTCTTATTGCATTTTTAAGATGTTTGTCAGTGATCTTTGTCCTATTTTTGTTTTTTGTATACTTCATTCTTGAAAAAAAATTGTTCACAAATACAAATACTGCCAAAAGTTGAAGATATTAATAAAGCATGATTGTGAAAAATAGGATATTTATCGCGGGGTAGGTAATCTTTATGAAACTCCAGTAAAGAAACATTCCCAATTTTTTCTTTCAATTGAATGTCACTTTGCAGTTCAATGCATTCCATTTGAAGGCAATTTATTTATTTATAGAGAAAATAAAGCAGAAAATATGTTGAAATATTCATTTTTTCGAAAATCTTGAAATCTACTTTCAAACTCTTGAATTAAATCAAAAATTAATGCAGCACATTTTGTGCAAATCACGGATTTATGCGCAGCCAAAGTACTGAAATGTGTCAAATCTTACTTTCATTTGATTAAGCCAAAATTTCAATTTTCTTTCAAACGCTGTAATTGTTTGGAACATATTATTAATAAATTGATTTTTTCCTTGAAGTCTCAAATTTAAATAATTCAAATGTTCTGTTAAGTCTACTAAAAAAGCTAAATCTAAAATCCAACCTTCGTCCTCAAATTCATTCACGTTTCCCTTTTGTTTCTATAAATATTTTTATTTCAGTTCTCAAATCGTAAAATCTTTTGAGCCTTTTTCCCTTACTGAACCATCTTACTTCTGTATAATAAATAATATCTGCAAATTCAGTGCCCATTACCTTATGAAACTTTTGAAATTGTCTATGATTAAGTCCTTTTGCTCTTATGAAGTTAATGGTTTTTATAACAACGCTTAATATACTTTCCATTTTTAAAATTTTTCCACATAAATTACCCTGATGTATATTACAATGATATGCCATCGAGATCGTATTGCCGGCTTCATTATTAACCATTTTATTTTATTTTTACCAAACATGACAGAGGCTCCATCGGTTATGATAGCTGATAAATTTTTCATAGATAAGGAAAACCTTTTCATCGAATAAATCTAGACTTGGTTGTGCTTTTAACGATCTAAAGCGTGTTATATGAGACTCTCCCTCGATCAAAGTTCAGATATACATCTGTTTTGCTCAGAGATTGGCCTAGGTGGAATTTTAGGAGATTTAAATTATCGAAATTTTGTGAATTATATTTTTTATTATTTGTGATATAACAACATAAAATAATTTAGTGATTTCAACAAGTCTGTTCCATAGTTCAAGTTTTAATTTGATTTAATCAAGAACCAAAGTATGAATGCCATCTGTCTGACAAGTAAGCGAAATTTTCTTGTGAATAAGTGTGAATCAGAGTTCAAACAGTCTAATCATGTATTTGGTTATTTTACTATTTTATGTAATGATGTAATTGCTCTTAAGTTTATATTTATTACCTTCATCTTAATTGTTTCAGCTTTTGAAGTACATAGTTCCTATTTTAGAAAACAATTATTCTATGTCATTTAACAACTAACAATCACATTGCAATATTTTAATTTTAAAAGTCTGTGGGAAAAAAGGTAATTGTGAAATACTTTCAATGCTATTAACGATCAAAATTTAATAGTTATGTACAAACATTGAAATTGAAGCAATATATTCCTTAATTTATTTTATTCCCTTGAAATAGCAAAACTGTTTTTAAACTGTATTTACAGTAGTTTCATTTAATAATAAATCTTAGATATAATCTAAATCACCTTGCATACTAAAAAGGTGGAAAAATATAAAAAATAAGTTTTAATGAAAATGCATAATGAATGTCATGAATAGATAGGATTATAAATTTAAAATACAAGTAGAAATATTGAATGAATACATCTCAATAGAATAAACATTTATTGTAACATTATAAATAAGTAAGATACACATCCATAATAACTTTTGCAATTCTCATTGTAGCTAGATAAATTTGATATCACTGTTAAAATAGTTCAAAAGAAACCAATGTTGATTATAAGGGATAAACTAGCATGGTTAATTAACTACTAAATGAGGACTTATTCATTATGGATGCCATTTTTTTCGCACATTTGTGATTTAAAATTTTGTAAAATTATGCTCACAAGGTTCATACTTATGGAAGTTTAAAAATGGATCTCCTAATGTTGTGCAAGAGTCTCATATATCTTATATGTATGATGATATTAATTAATTTGATTATGTAGAGCAATAAATACTATTATCTCTTTTGAAAGTATTCATTGAGGTTAATAAGTATCAAAATACTTCATCTTCTGTAGAAATTCTGTAAAATTTTGTTTATAATCGTTTTATATTAATATAACATTTGATTGATTCATGAATTGATTGACAAATGGGATTTTGCTCAATCATTTAGAATTTGAGTCTATTTCATAGTAGAAAATAATTTATACATATTCTTGAACAGAGTTAAGTGCATCACTGTTTAAAGCAATGTGATTGGAGCAACCAATATTAAGTTGATGATTGGGAGTTGAACATTCAATATGAATTAAGAATTAATCCAACATAAAGGAATAAAAACTCATTATTGGATGAAATATAGCCTGTGAGGGTTTACTATAATGCAAAGAAATTGTATTGCAAAAGGGATTTGATACTTGTTTTATTCCTGTGTAAGTTTTGTTCTTCATACACTTTTCCCAATGTAACCAGTCATTCAGCAAAATTATCAGAAATATTGCTTGCTGGATGAATTCTCAGATTTGTTTACAATGTCAGCATACTCGTCTCCTTCGATGTTTTACAATACTTTTCATCATTGTGGTTGAGCTTTTAAGATATATCAGTTTTTAAATCAAGATACAAGATTTGTGTTTATTTAGTTTATATCATTATACAATTTTTTTTTCTTGTTTCCGTGTTTTTCTTGCATTGCAAAACTCCCTTTGTGATAAGATATTGACACTGAGAGAGGCATTATGAAACTACCTTTCAATGGTAACATATTATTGAAGAAAACGGTGCATATTTGACCCAAATCGGACAATCCGAAATATGTTAAATAAAGTCTTGAAATTGATGTAAAAATAATGGATTTCTTTTCCCCCAACCAAAGATTACAAATTTAATCTTTACATTTCAAAGTTAGTGGATAATACCAATTCACATACGTTTCAAATACGTTGTTCCAATGATAATTAACGTACTTTGACAGTAACATACATGTAATATTATGCAACTGAGCATAGTTGATGCAAAGTTTTTTCTTAATTCTGGACAGTTGGGGATCGAATGCAACAAAATTAATTTCAAAAGATGGAGATGATAGAGACAGAAAAACACATTTGTTCCAAAGTAGGCATGAATTAAAAATGATTTATTAATAGAAAAATGCAATGACACAAACTTCCATACCTTAAAAGTACAGCATATTTGTAATGAGTAAACAAGATTCTGAAGAAAATTCAGTTAATATTTATTTTAACGAAACAATTAAATTAAAAATTAAATGTTTCAAATACAAAATGGAGAACGTAATTCAAAATTCTGCATAGAACCTGTGAATTTTTCTATACAATGCAAGTGTTTCCCTTATCTGTAAAATAAAAAAAAAGAACAAATTATAACATACTTACCAAATTAAGGATTGTATTCAAATAAATGGTATAGTCGGGCTCCGGTAACTCGCAGTAATCGGGGTCTAGGGTTACTAAATCGCAAGTTGCAGTATTAATGTAAATTGAGCGATAATATAAGTTCAACATCGATATAAATTTCCTGCGATAACATTTGCACTATTCTTCGACATTATTTTTAATCATTATGGAAATTACTGTACAAGAAATAAAAAATTCTTTACAATTCTTAAAATTTGACCGATAAAAATAGTTGAAATCACAGATAATCTCATTGACCGTAAGATCTTGATAATCTTTTTCTTTCTTTTTTTTTTTTTAAAAAAAAAAACCCTGTAACATTTCACTTAAGGGTACCAGGACATCAATGGGAAAATAAAATGCCGAATTTAAGACTCTTTGTGACATTTATGTTTTAAAAATTATTCGTACAACTCAGAAGTTATATGCATGCATAATAATAATATTTCTCTCATTTTAATGAACTATAAAAGTATTTTTTTGGTCAAAAAGTTTTTCTTTCTCTTTGAGTTGATTAGGGACATGATTTTTCAGATATATTTGCATTTAGGTACCATTTTTAAAAATAATATTCCATGAATATACAAAATATTTATTCATCATATAGAAAATTATACACAAAATATAGTGAATCTTCTTTTTCGATGATAGTACGGTATATTTTCTTTGAAGAAATGATAGAACTTCGCGATTATGGAAATTTTAATGTTTTCTCCTTTTTCCATACAAAAAATTATTTCTTAAAAATTAAGTATTATTTGGAGAAAAAAATAGTTTAGGTTCACTATATGGATAAGAACTTTATATAGAAGCATAAAAAAAATGGAACCAAATTGTGTAAGAGTTTTCTTTAAAATGGTACCTAAATGCAAACATATCTCGCAAAACATGTCCATATTCAAATAATGAGAGGGGGAAATTATTTTTATAGTTCGATAAAAAGATTTAAATTTCCGTATTAGTCACGAAAAAAAAAAAAAAAAAAAAAAAACACCTAAGCTCTATTAATAATTTGAAAAGATATATATCACAAAAATAAGGAGTCTTGGATTTAATATTCCAGAATTCCTCGGTACCCTTAAGAGAAATGGTGATTCATATCCAATCCAAATATTCGTATCTTAGAAAAGATCAATAAAAAATATTATAATGGTCGACTCTCTCTTAGTTTTAAACATTCAAAGGATGTGTCTCAAAGATAACCTTTTGCTCATCTCCACCTAATCGGAATTTTATCACAATTTTGTAACGAAAGTCACCATCTGCACTTTGCGATCAGGGGATTTGATGGTTCTAATTTCGTAAAAGATACCAACTCTACCCCACAGCTTTTATCCCCCCACATGTTTTTAATTTCTATCATTCGGAGTATAAGTTTGTTATTGAAAACTGGAGTTATCCCACAACATATAGAATGAAAAAAAAAGTATTTATGTCTTCACTTAACAGGAAGCCCAGATATTTGAAAAAATATTAATTTGAGTCTCTTCAAAAAGGAGCTACGGTAAAGCCACGAGTTAACGGGTCCCGACCACATTATCATTCCTTTTTTTTTTTTTATTAAAAAAAATAATAAATACCCTGTCAGAAGTCTGATCTATAAGAAAAGCCAACTCTTCCTGTTTTTCACGATCCAAAGAGAGGTACAATTCGCAGAAGTCACCATCGATTATATTCTACAGCATCACAAAAAGAAAAATAACTTACTCGTTTATAAAGAAAAACAATTTATAACAACAGCATTTAAACAAAACAGAATTTCCATTTGACTGAATAAACCCAGTGATGGTGCAAATAGACAAGGCCGGCATAGTACAAGTAGAGGGCTATCCAGACCAAAGCCTTCTATTGATTTTCTGAGATGATCCGTAATACCACATTGTTGCACGTTCTTTTACGGAATCACAGTTGTAAAAATCGAAAAATTTCTTGATTCCACATATGAGGAAAACCCTGTGACGTTGGGTTGTTCGCGATTTTCTCTTCACTAACATCGGGATCTTTATATCAAATTGAATTGAAAAATTTACTGTTTCTTCCCAACCAAAATGAATGGTGATTAGGTAAATTAGATGAAGACAGAAGTGAAGTGATTAAGATATAATGATATATAAATGAAATAGATCGAAAGGGAAATGAAGGGAGATAGAGGATAACGACTTGCTGACAAATATTTGTAATTTGAATTGAAACTCTTGTATTAGTTTTGTGGATTGAAACGGATTTTATAGAATAAGTATTAAGAAAATAATCAGCTGTTTTGTGAAATGGTCTGGTTTCATTAACGTCGCCCTATAAGCAACACGATGGTTATTGATGGACCTCGTAATTTCGTTAAAGTGACGAGGACGACACCTGACCTGGTACCCCCTCTCCTAACTTCCATACCACGCCAACGGGAAAATTTTGAGTCTCCACAGATTTAATGTCATCTCCACATCAGCTCCAGCTACACAGTTGGTCTTTTGTGGCATAAAGGCTCGAACCCCAGACTCGACGAAAACAGCAGGCAGTGATCATGACCACTAAGCTACCGCAGCCACGTTTTGTATAGTGACTAAATCCTACACGTGAATTAGTAAGCTAAGAATTTATAAGTCGATCCTAAATTAGTTTGGGATTCGAAAGAGAGCGACTTTAGCTACCTATCAGTGAATGTTAATAAAATTTTTTTGTTTTGTTCTTACAAGTCTTTAATTGGAGTCAATATTTATTGTTTGATATCTTTAACTAAGATAGGGTGTAAGAACAGAGTAATGAAGGGCAGTCGTTACAACCCAGTCACAGTTAGATAGAAAAGAATTCTAATTTACTCTATTTTTAATTTTAAAGAAGTATTTAAGCCTAGCCCACAACAAAAACACTTGATGTACATCTTTTCCCTTCTCACTTACAACTCACTTTCATTTCATACATATTTAGGTGAAGCGCCACCAGTTGAGACGACTAAACAACATGCTGCTAAAGGCCACATTACAGATTACGTCTCTCTCAAAACAAGTTAATTTTATTTCAAACCTGTTTCCAAGTATTACTAACACACACAATTCTTTTCTACATAAAACAAAGTTTAACATGCTGAGAAGATTGATAAAGTTAGATATCAATATTTTTGGTCTTTACAGTTCATTTTTCTGATTTTAAAAGAATAAACCATTGGTATATATATATTCACATACATACCTGGTAACTTTTAATTTTATTTTACTAGAAATAACCTGAAACACAAATGAAAACAGTGACAACTTATTAAAGACTTCTGTCAACTCTTGAATTCATAAAGATTAAGAATCATTGCTTGATTGGCAACGCATGTCTCGGAATGGGCATATCTTCAAAGACAAATATTTCCAGTCACAAATGTTAACAAATACAAAATAAGAACTACTAAGTTATAATTAACTCCATGTTGAGGAAAAAATATAACTTGACTGCCTTGGATGAAAAATGCCCTGGCTCAAAGAAGGTCGGAGGACAGGTTGTCTTTTGAAACGAATGTGGCGTGCGAGGCCGGAATTGTTGGATAGTGGAAATTGATTCCTCTTGCACAACCATGCAAGTCCATCCTTGTGCAGCATATGTTGGCCAGATGGCAGGTTGTGTTCATCATCAACCTCCTGCACTCACTAGATCCCCCCTCCCCACATTTTTTTAACTTTCTGAGTTAAAATTGAAGATGAAGGAGTAGTGGTACCAGTCGATAGAGGAGACAGAAGCAGAGATGACATCGGAATACAATAATATTGAACTGTTGGCATTCCCAGGAAATGTTTATGACTTGTATGCTTGTTCCAAGTGTTGTATTGAATTGCGATGAGACTGCAAAAACTTAATACCAAATGTAGGTATATCCTCTGGGTTATATGGTCTGTGAACAATCAGTTCTGTAACTTTTTGAATACACTGAGTACTAGTTAATGTATAAACTCAAATTACAAATACCTTAGTCAAAACTTCTCTATCCACACAGAATGACAAGTATACTAGTTTTGACAGAACAGTGAAAAAAAATCTTCATATGCAAAAGCATACATACAAAAGAATAATTGTTCATTTTGCTAAACCTGTATTATTAACATATCATAGTTGCTTATTACAAATAAAATACCTGTTATTTTCATAGGACACAAAACCAGAAAATTTTACCAACATAAATATTTTCTTCAGAAATACGACTATGTTAAAAAATAGCAAAAGTGGAAAAAAAATTAGAGTAAAGCAATTAAGAAAAATAAAAATATTTTTGAAACATTGAAGAAAATCACTTACATGTATTGATATAATTAAATGGATTACTAAAATAGGTTGTATACTAAGAATGAAAAACATGCAATTTTATTTCCATACATGTTTTTTTCACTGATAAAAAAAATATGAACATTTGAAATTCTGTACTGAAATTAAATTTTAAAATAATCCATATTCCGAATTAGCTTTGAATATATATGTAATCTCTTTTCTTTTAAATACAAACTTCTTCCTTTACCTTCTCTTACTCTTTTAATTTATTCATGGTTGCATTCAACAATGAACTAGAAACACAAGTTTTTATGCACATATACTAACTCACTAAATAAAATAAAAGAAATAAATTTTGTTTTGAACGAAAATTACAAAATCCAAGAACCTTAAAAAGTTACCAGAAATTTTAAATGAAATTGGTATTCAAAAACTTATTTATATTACTATAAGTTCATATCAAGGAAAACAACTAATTGTTCTTTTAACTAAACCAGCATAATCAAAAAGTCATTAAAATATTTGTTTTACAGATAACTAATGCACATCTTAAACATTCTTTACTTCCTTACTCTTATATAAATAAAAAATCTGGAGCATCTAGATAACTAAAAATAATAGCTCTCATTTGTAATCTAAGCGATTCTGAAATAAAAATTACCATAAAAGTAGTCAACGTTTTATAGGTTTTGAGGTTGCGATTGGAATTTGATATTCAGTTCATTCACATTTTTGTAACAAGCAATGCTTCAAGAAGCATTAGACTTAATCTATTTAATGTTAATCGTATTACGAAAATATGTAATTAATTTTCTATAAACAAGGTGGAATTGCCCACTTCTGTATACATGGATTCATTAATATTGCACTTTGAAGCAACATGAAAGCTATTGGCAATGAACTTGGTAATTTTGAGCCTTTGTCAAGTGACAAGGACAACATTTGAGCTGGCATCTCCCTCTCTAAACTTCCATACCATAACAATGTGAGGACTTGGAGCATTAATAGTATTAAAGTGTATCAGCCTTGCTTCATGATAGGTATTTAGAGGCATCAAAAGACCCATTTGAATTTAATACAGTAATTCATTATTATAAATGATGAATTTCAAAAAAGCAAGGCTTTAACATGCATTAGCCACCATGCTATTGCTCTATTAACATGGTACTTGATGGAATAATGGAATGACAAAAACTATGATACAATGTAATCGAATGAAATGACATAAAAAGATTGCTTTCAATGAATAACTGAATTAAGAAAACTGAAACAAAATGGTTTCAATAGCAAGAAATAACTAACAGTTATAGCAATATCAAAGTAGTTCCCAAAGAATAATAAATTTTTCACTACTAGCAGTGGTACTCATCCATAATATCCATTTTAAAGGAATAAAAAATTACGAACACTTTTTACAACTACAGAAGATTTAAGCTTAAGAGATAAGCTTACTTTTCACAACATATCTTAGATCTAATAATAAATCTTCTGGAAAAATAAAAAATCAATTGAATATAATTACCAATTAATTTTTATATATAAGATACATCAATATATATATATATATACACACACACATATATATATACATATATATACACAATTTTATAAGAATTATTAAACTTTTTTTTCACACACAATACTATAAAAATAATTCAAATTAATATTTTAACTATTTGGATTAGAAATATCAATCTATCAATAATCAAATTGAGATACTCACCTTTTCAATAAGAGAAAACCAAACACTTTTAAAAGAAATTATTTCTATAAAAGATTATAATACAACATTTTCAAATGTAACAGTACCTTAATAATCAGATTCCAAATGCAAATTTTAGCTTTTCTTCACAATGTTATATGCAGATACTTTCTGCTCACTAGTGGTAATTAAAAGCTTTGAAATTTTGATATAAAAAGTCAGATGAAATATCTTAAAATTTAGATTGATATTTTAAATTTTTCAATCATATTACATGTTTATATACTTCTGAAATATTTAATAAATGACTAAAATGATGTGTGTTCCTCTAAATCAGTGATTTTGAAACATTGAGAGATCAAAGCACAGAAAATTCTTGCTTTATAATAAAAAGCCTTAAGCCCTAAAAAGATATATTTGTAAATTTCTTTCATCTGCAGAGAAATTCTAGCTTGATTAAATGAATGGGGAGAGTAATGATAAAATGAAAATTGATAAAAATGAGTTAATGTCATAAATTGAATAAAGGCAAATTCAATCGAAAGTACAAAATGTTTATATATGTATTTTAAAGAAATTCTTAGGGCATTTGCAGAAATTCTATATAATCATGAAAAATCATTATTTAGAATTTCAAATACACCAGAAATGATCAGTTGTGAGGATGTAAACCAATAGATGTGAAATCAAGTTTTTCTGTTGCATCAATTTAAGGAGGAGACTTTATATTTTGTGAACTAACTTCAAACTCAATTTCCCCTTATAACACAAGATCCCCCTTCATTCTCACTTTTGCCTGTCTTATGCTTTTTTTTTTTTTTTTGCTGTTCATGTCATCAGTTGAAAAAAGAAATTGAAACAAAGAAAATATATTTAAGTGTTTTATAATTTTTTTTTATCATAAATGGCCACTGATTTTTGAACTTCTGACATGCTACAGTAGGTAAATTTAACAGACAGCTCAATGAAGTGTCTTTCACATTGGTGACCTGGATGTAATCCAAAAACACAACCTTCCGATCTGGAGTAGAGAGTGACTTCTATGAAAGTTCAACTTTACCACACAATTTTTAAAAAATTGATCCCAGCCATGAAACATTACTGTAGATAAAAATAAGAAACTTACCTTAAAGCAAAAGTTGGTAGAACGGAATTGATAATAGCCTCTGCCAACAGGGAGGGATAACTCCTGTCTCATAACAAATTCCAAACGTTCCTGAAAGACAGATGAATAAATGTGAAAATTGTAAAAGGA
Source organism: Nephila pilipes (assembly GCA_019974015.1). NCBI lineage: Eukaryota > Metazoa > Arthropoda > Arachnida > Araneae > Nephilidae > Nephila > Nephila pilipes. Next base: position 174,149 of record BMAW01100699.1, on the reverse strand, counting down.
TACACAATGAAAGTATCTCATTATACTGAGAGGGCATATTTTAACAATAATTCATAATTATATTATGCGTTTCACAAAAAAGATAAGTTTTTATTAAATTAGAAAAATATGCGATATAACACGTCATGTGGAAATACATTTCTTAACAATTTATGCATGTAAAATTATTTTAAAAATTTTTTGAGAAATAATATGAAATTCGACTCACAGATACACTGTTCTTTATATTCACATAACAAGTAAAACTGGAATACTCTTAAGGGTTCCCATTTTGAAATGCATCATTTATTTATTAGAAAACAAAAGAAACACACCCACACCATGGTTTTTTTTTCTTTTGAAAACAAACATATTCATAGTTTTTTCAGAAATTAGCAAGGATACAAAAAATTCTGAGTAATTAGAAGTATTTTGAGGAATAGTGATAATGAGACTAATAACAATTTATTAATGAACAACTTAGCATTAAACTCTTTGGAAACAATCTTAACATTATAATGATGCACTGACTTTCGAAGTAACAATACTCAACACCCTTTCTCTTCCATCTACTGTTATTAAAGCAAATTTGTGGAGTGAAAGTTGGGGTTTATGGCCCAAAGAGCCAAATCTGACCAATCTACATCAAATCATGTGCAACTGTGACCTAGATGGAAGAAAAAGGGGAAAAATACTTGATAAGGAGGGTCAAAAATTAAGAAGGATTGTTAGGATATCCTGGGGAGGTGAGAGAGGTGTCACCTGTGTTTATCAAACACAACAAGCTCCATGGATTGCTAGGATATCTCAGGATCATGATTCTTGTAATTACTAATGTACTTGTAATTATTGATTCTAGTAAATGCCAGTGAATAATATAAACTAAGCTAAGGAACACACACAAGGAAAAATACATGCCAAAAGCACCACTAATCACATACAGATTGTGCATTTCCGTAAAAATCTTCAGGCGAATATGCGTTATTTAAACCCCTGATGGGGCGATATTTTGAGAGCGAATTGAGATCTTTGGTAAACACATTTTGGGCTCATAAAAATTGGGTTCAATGTGTTTCTTTTTGGTGCGTTATTTAATTAATCTTACACTGAAGGTAGCATAAGTTTTCACTTCAAGTCGTGCTCATTGAAAATAATATTGTTACTTTGAGAGTAACTCAAGAAGATTTTGACCTTAATGGGCATTCCTGAGCCAAGCTTGTTTGATGAAACTTAAGTTTTTAGGTTTGAAATTAGTATCAATTGCTTCTAAATTATAAACATTGACAAAAATAATTTATTGCGAACATTAATTAATTAAAATGAGAATAAATGCCACTAGTTGTCCTTAGTTTTTTTTTTTTTTTTTTTGTAGAAAGTATTAGGGAATTTCATTCGCCATATTTATGTCTCAGCTGGAACATTCTGAAGGTAATTGACATTAATTTGATGCTAAAGCAAAAAATCAGAGGCTTATACAAAGAATAACAATTAATTTTTTTTATTTAAATCCAAATGAAGTTAATGGGCTATGTGTTTCGTGTGTTTCAAATCCTCTAGGCACTAAATTTTACTTTAGCTTCAAATATGAATAATTTTTACTGATTATGTAGTTTTTCCACATTTTTTAACATTTATTGCTCAGTTATTATAATTTGAATCACACATTTCGATATAAAATCAACGAGAAAACAAGTTTTGCTCAAAGGACTTTTATTCTAAAAAAGTATATTTTTACATACAACTTATTTTAAATATCATTATTTACTACAAATATATTGTAAGTTTTCCCTTCTAAATCTTATCTTTAAGATAAAAATATCAAACTAATTTTATTTGTACTAAACGGTTTAAAATAATAAGCAAAACGACATGTAAGAGAATTTATAATAATAATAGATATATAAGAGGAGAGCAATGCGAGATCATACTTGTAATCTCTGAATGCCTTCACACATACGTAAGAATATTAATTATGTGAAACTATGTAGATGGCAACAAACAAGAAAGTGAAGAGATCAGAATTGGGAAGAGAGCCACAATTGAGAGACAGCAACGAAATAAAGAAATTACCATTAGCTGAAGGTTGCAATCATACAGAACTAAAATTGCACATATTCAGTGTGTGTCTCAGAGTGGCTGTATGCCTCCCTAGCATAAGATGAAAGTTATCTTTGAATTCTGCTTTGATTATGTGATGCTTAATTCCCCTGATTGAGAAGTTCCTCCAAGTATAAAAATAAAGTTCTAAGAATCACTTTGACTCAGTATTTGAAAACCACCCAGGTATATAAAGAAAGTTTCATTCACCATAATAAATAATCCATCTGATTTTATATTGCAAATAGCCCCCTTGGCATAAAACGAAAGTTCCATAGAATAATAATAGCCTAGATTTTATATTGTTAAGAGGTAAAGAAAGTTCTATTTACTGGTTGCTGTCTAAGAAAGAACTATTAAATTAATGCAGAGGGTTTTTTTTATAAACAATGTGCATTGACATGTGTTTAAGTGTGTTTTTACAATTCAAATAGCTATATGTTATTTTAGTTTTTCTTCTTTTTTTATAAAGAGAATACATCGAGTATTCTACATTGGATGAAGAGCCAGCATTGGTATACGCTTCTTCTTCACATATGATAACATGACAGATCAGGACTAGTAAAAGGATTAAGGTGAACGTGAAATGAGGTAATAATAGAATCAGGTAGGATTAGGTAGGAGGGAGGGGGTGAGCGTAAAGCTCTGAAAGGAGGTAAGGAATGAAGTAGCAAGGGAGTGATGTGGAGGAAGGGAATGACATAACGAAAGTAGGGGAGAAGGAACAGTTGATCGATCAGCTGGTAGGAACGGAGGAGTCCCGCAGAGCGGGGGAGAAAGAAACGTTTGGAAAGTAGGTCAGGCGGGAGAAAAGTAAAGAAGGGGTTGAGAGAGACAAGGGTAAAGTATGAGTGCAATCTCTGTTAAATGGGAACTTTAAGTGTGGACACAAGGTAGGTGTGGTCGATAAATGATGGTTGGGTGTTTATGGTATTATTATAATGGTTTGAAATTTTGCTATTAAAGTTGATGGTGAGGTCATAATTAATTTGTGCGATAGAGGGGATGTTGAGTTCTTTATGGAGGAAGTGGTTTGTGACATATCTTGGTGCTTGGGCAATAGAATGTAGGAATGCATTTTGAGTTCTTTGGATTTTCTTTCTATTGGTTGTATTGGTGGCTCCCCAGATTTGGCAGCCATACATTATTATAGGTAGAATATAAGTCTTGTAGATGAGGACTTTGTTTTGGAGGGAGTTTGGAATTTTTACCAAGGAGTGTTTTAAGTGCATAAAATTTTTTAGAAGCTTTATCAGCGATGTAATTTTGGAAATTTAGTTTGTGGTCGAGTTGAAGTCCAAGGTAAGTGGTATTATTGGTCCATTCGATGTAGTTGTTGAAAAAATTTATTGGAGGTGGATAGTTGTATCTTCTATGGGAATACATATTTTACCATTTGCAAAGAAATATCAGATAGTGAGAGAGTATTTGTCCTTGAATGACTATTGTACAGGAAATGGATTCATTTAGAAAATTCATTTTAAGTTGATTTTTTTTTCTCTTTTAAATTAGAGCTAAGCAAGATGTATTATTTCAGATCAAGTAATGCTCCTTCGATTATTATGGTTTTATGTAATCTTAATATATGTTCTACAGATGAAAGCTATATTTTTTCATACTATTGCAAGTATTTTATTTGAATGTTAATGTAAATTTTTTAATACATGTTTTCCGTATCAAATACATAATGGTGTTTTCAGCATTAATATTAAAGCATATATTAGTATAAAATAGTATTTTAGTCAATATCAATTTCGTATAGATCAAGTACAATTTAAATTAGGAAACTCATTGAATTTCTCAAATTACAGTTTTCAGTTTTGTAAATATGAAGCAAAGACAAGGTTAATGCAAGTATCAGAAATGAATCTAGAAGATGAAATAAAATTAAGTCACACTGTAATGCACAAGTGAATACTAAGCATGAAGACATAATCTTAATGTACAAGCAGAAAACTAAAACTACAAGTGTTTCATTCAGATTCCTGTTAAGAGATTATATGCCAGCTTACTGTTGTTTTCAGAGAAGCAAAAAGAAAAATAGATTAGAAGCTTATTATTTTTTCCACATGCGATACTAGCAACATACTCCTAACATTGCAAAAAGGTGGCGCTTTTTAAACATTAAAAGCGATAATAAACTCAGTATATATATATAAAACCAGTCAGACAATAACATAAAGCAGAACAGTTTTTCAGTTCATTATAATCTTCAACATCAAGTGAAATAAAATAAATGCCATTGAAACTGAATAAAAAAATGTCTATTTAACAACTTATAAATTGGAGTGACAGAAATTAAGCAAAAAACTGATGAAAATATAATAAAGCTATCTCAAATTAGTTATAAGTATAGTACACATCTATCTTATTTCTATTCAAATAGCATAATTATTTTTTTTAAAATTGGAATTTTAATTTTTAAAGAGATAAAATATATATATAATCATACTTACAATCATACTTTCTGCATTAAAATCCGAATCGTCACTATCCGATATAATTTCATTTACAGACCCACTAGGTAAATCATTTAATGGTTCACACTTTCCCTCGTTACTCATACAGTCATAACGAGTTAGAACAGGAATACTTTTTCGGTTATCACTCTCTGTCTCACAGTCATTTTGAGGGAGGAGCATTTCAAGGGTGGGCATTGAAGCATTTTCGGAAATCACTTTTCCTAAGCATTCACTTGAAATACCACTTGTCTGAATGTCTACAGGTTCTTCACACATAGGACTGTCTGTGGCTTCGTTTTTGTCATTGCTTTCATCATCCGAAATATCATCAAAACGATCCAATCTAATCGTACAGTCAGGTTGGGAGACAGTTGATGGACCAGCCTGGTCCATCCATCTGGTCCATTCAATGGATGGACCAGCCTGGTCCAACCAATTAATCGCTGTCTCAGGACCTATCTGGTCTTCCAAATTCGTCAATGTCTCATGTGTGTTGACCCCGTCACCTTCCATCATAGGGATTTCATTTGTAGTAGTGGGCATAGTAGGTTCTTTGTCATCATCTTCCCTCAAATCCTTTCTCCTATCCTTCTCTTCAAAAAAAATAGCCTTCCTTATCCTTGAATTAGATTTAGGAAACTTCCTTTTCCTTTGAATTTGTAGGCATTCCTGGAAAAAGTATATTACAGATACATTTTTAAAATACAATAGTACATAATGTAATTGTTTAGGATGATTGATTAGTATAAAATTAAAGCTTTTAAAAATATGTCATATAAAATAATACTTGTTTATGACTATGAAATCAACCCTGAATTAATTTTTATAAAACAATCACGAATTTTTCCCTTCTAGGTTATTTACAACAGCATCTATAAGTGTTAAAAATAATTTCAATTTAATTCTATGTTTAACCAGGAATAATTCAAGGAAATTTTGGAGCACAGTTTTCAAAATCAATAGTAAACAGCAGTGGTTCACAATTTTTAATAGATGTATACCTTGTTCATTCATTAATATTTTGTGTGCCCAAAATTGTAGGGTTTTTTAAAAAATCATATTTCTGAAAATTTTACATATTGCTTATTTATAATTAAAATCCAAACATTCTGAGCTGACTATAACAAAGGTTATTCATCAAAGTTTGCCAAATTTTCAGGAAATCTTAAGGAGATAATAAGAAAGAAAATTTATAAAAAGTTTTAAAATCCAATTAATAGAAAGTGTTTTACACACAGATATTTGTATGATGCTAATTTTTTAATCTTTGCATGCTTGTACTTAGTATAGTAGACTCTCTTTAAACTTTACAATACAACCAAATTATTAATGACTTCTTTTCCAAAAGATATGGCTTTATTTTGACAAGAATTTAAGTTACTGACAGTGTTATTTTGCTGTATATATGTGATTAAGCAACATGAAGGTGAGACTTTGGGCTTCAAAGGGTCTTTAAAATGTTTAATTATCAATAACAGACAATGAAAAATTGCAATGAAATTCAATGCCATTAGTTTAATCAAACTTTAACTTGGAGAGGAATAACAGCATGCTTATGCTCAGGTAATATAAGATATTACCCCGAAAGTAAAAGAGAGTTTCAGATGTTTTATGCTTCTTATAGATAGAAATTGCTATCAAATTTCTCAAAACTTACAGAAACAGTGACAATGTACAAGAAAAACATCATAAAAAACACTGAATACTGAAATAAAAACATTGAATAATCAATAAGATACAAGTTTATAAAGTAAATTTATTATTGTGCAAGCACATAAGATATCAAAAATTTTCTTTTAATTATGTTGGTGATCCCTTAAATGTGCACATCATTGAAACTTCACTAGAAAGTCTGAATAAGTAAAGTGAGATTTTAAGATGCAAGAGCCAAATCTGGTAATGTTGCTTCAAACAATGTGTGTTTATGATCCAACTGTTAAGGGGGGGGGAAAGGAAACAAGGTAGAAATTGGTTGACAAAAAATATCAAAAATAAAGAAGAATTTCTAAGGTATTCCAGGGCCACATCATCTATGTTTACCAAAGACAGCAAAACCCACAAGGAAGAAAATGATCACTAGGTACCCTTGGGATCATCTTAAAGAAGATAAGCCACTAAGGAGACTGGAAAGTGAGTTCAAATGCTATCATAATTATTATAGCTGATAATAATATAGTGCAAAAAATATTAAAAAAAAAATTTCATATGTGAAAATTCAGAAAGATATTGGCGATATAGTGAGCTGTATTTCTGTTATTCTTTGAAAGTAGCTGAATGAAAATGGGTTTCTCCATATTGTCATTTTTATTCATAAATTACATGATAATTAAATTGAATTATATAAAATTTAATATACTAAGTACACATATATACTTTCAATTACACCACATAACTTCAATTAAATTACAAAATCCAAATTTAACAAAAAATATTAAGTGCTACAAAATGGAAACCGCTATATATCAAAGGCAAATGCAATTTCTAATGTATAAAAAGAAATAGAACTTAGATATAAACTTGTAATGCTTTCCTAAATCATACAACATTGCAAAGCATAATTTCCAAACTCATAGAGCAAATGCAAGTTTTGTAATATACAAATGACGAGATGAGACTATCTAACTGGACACAGATTTCTGTTGGTTCTTCTAACATGAAGTTTGACCTCAGTTTGTGATGATAGCTTTTATTCATTAGAATGGGCTTTTTACGAATTCTCAAGTCCAACCCAGCCTACCTGAGATATGTAACAACTAGTCACTCCATACCATCAAGTATGCTAGGTTTTTGAAGGACCAGTAACTAACCAGTTACTTCTACTTTGCTTAAAATGACATGACAGTGGAGAGCATGGCGGATATAGATTGGAAAGAGTTAAGTGGGGGTGGGAGTGAGCGAGGAATGCCGGCAGGTTTCCCTGCTTGGGTAGGAATGACGTAATGGGTGGGAGTGAGGGAAAGGGAATGAGAGGGTTACCTACAGTGCAGGGGATTGGAAAACCAGTCCTCTGCAACTGAAGGGTAGAATGAAAACATTTTGAGAAAATAGTTTATGATTGCCCCATTGATCACCAGATCAATAGGTTCTCATAGTGGTCTATATGGAGCTCCAGGGATTCACTTTCACCAGCAAGGGTACCATGTCAATGAAAGAAAAAATTGGGGATACATGAGATGTATATTAAGGGTCCACAAGAAAGGATGACATTTAATCAGGTATCACCCAAATTTAGGCTTTTCATTAAAAGCCATAATGCACCTAACACAGATTTTACCTATGCATTTACATAATACTTACTTATAAATAAACATAAATATTAACTTATAATACAATAACTACATTTTATAAACTAAATAGGTACCTATTCCCTTTGAGTTCACAATACTTGTAATATGTAAAAACTTGCACATTTGATACCAGTAGCAATGGATTGTATGCATACATGCAGTAGCAACTCTTTTGTCTAGATTACCAGAGCTTTACAAGGATAGAATAGGCTTGTACCACTTGTGCTTGCACAGACTGGTTTAATATGTCAAATAAAAACACATGAGTCAGAGACAAAAACTATATCTGTTTTCTAAACTTTGAGAAGAGAAGTTATAAGCAAATATTTTCAAAAATATAAATAGTTAGCTAGGTGCACCGAAGGTAAAGTGAATCAAAGTCATCTTTTTTGAACTTTGAGAAAAGTAAATGAATTTATTTTTTAAATAAATTTTTCTCTTTTTATAGTTTCATTATAATGAGTACAACCAAATTTCAGATCCAGAAAGTGGCTAGATTTTGCTTTTGAATGGATTAAGAGATTTTGAGGTGGACAAATAGAGGGATTAAAATTTACATCATCGGCAATCATCTGAGAAAGTTTCATCTTGGTGAAACAGGTAAAGATTTGAAATACTTTCAAACATTGTTAGAATACTTCAGAAGAAACCCACAATGGACAGTAGCTCATTTCAATGTTAAAAAAAGACAATGATAGTTTGCAGGCATCATACAATATCACATTACTTACGGCAAAATTATTACAGCCGCATATTGTTGGATAATAGCTAATTTTGTCAGCCACTGAAGAGGTTTAAAAAACTGTTCTTCACAAATCTGCATATGATATATGTGTGTGTGTATGCATATATATATACACACACAGTTCAAAGACATCAATGAAATGAGTGATGATGTGTTGAAAGCTCTTTGAGTAATCTGCAAATAACCCATAGCCCCAGAAAATTAGATGAGTCAATTTTACTTAGTAATGAAGCACTATTATTGACATATAGTTGCTATGTATGACCATTAACCCATAAAGAATAGCTCTTTGCAAGAAATTTGACTACAGACACTAAAGGTGTACTCAATATTTTGAGAGATTATTTCATGGAAAAAGCTATCTATATTTATCAAATATATCAGCAGATGAAGTACATGCCATGTTTGGGTGATATCATGGTTTTATTAGAGATAAACAAATCCCTCATAATTCGTGATGAAAATATTTGTTAAACAATCCCTCCAACCAGAATTAATTTTTTTCACTACTAGCAGCCATGGAAGTTCCCGGAGATTTCGGTGATTCAAAATCAAGGCAGCCATTTGAGGAAATCATTTGCAATATTATTCCATGAGAAACATGATCCCTTTATCAAATATAATGTCAGCAGCAGCAGAAGGAGCACCTATCCTGTTTTGGCACTATCATGGTTTTATATGCTTTTTAAAACAAAATGTACCTGAGATGCCTGCCCTTCACAGCATCATCCATTGACAACACTTAGTTGCTAAAATTCTGATTGGCAATGATTGTATCATTTCTTCAATTTGTCTTAAGTGCAGTAAACAGTATTCAGAGCAAAGCATTGAACTTTAGATTATTTGCACAGTTGTGTGAAGAAAATATGATAACTTACATAAATTATTTCTTCATGCTGAAGTATGCTGGCTGTCAAAAACCTTAAATTTGACAACAAATTAATTTTTTAAAGAACTTTTAAATGCTTAAGACCTCATTTTTATTAAAAAAAAATTAATGAATTGGAAATCAAACATTGCATATATAACATATTTGTTTTCTAAATTTAATCAGGTTAACTTGCAGTCCAGTCAATCCACTTAATTCAATCAATATGTCTACAAGTCCTTATGGTGCAGTTTCAAAAGAGATATCAGCACTGACATCAGACATATATGTTACTTATCCTGCATTATGGATTATTACAAGGAAGTTTTTGATAGTTTTTTCCATTTCCATACCTCATGGAAAGGGGTTTCAGCATAGTTGCCCTCTTCTTACAAAAAAGAAAAACAGATTGGAAATCATGGGCCACAGAGATGGTAAGTTAAGCCAGACTAATTTGAAGCCAAATATTAAAAACTTGCTATTAAGGGATCAGGTTCATCCATTCCATTAAAAGAATAGATTTGTTACATATGTATTTTATACATGAATATCACACAAGATTAGCATTTTATGTTGTTTTAATTAATAAAGGTAGATAAATAAAAAACCTTATATGTTTTTACTTCAAAATTTTACCACTCAACAATAAATCCTATCAAAATGTGTCAGCTGTTAAAAACATGTTTGAAGTTGAGGAATTTTTAAAAATTCAATTTTTGGGTAGTGCCTCAAAACTATTGAGCCAGATTAATGTTTCAGTTAATTACTTATCACTATCTGCTAAAATTTTACCATGTCAGATAAATTTCGCTCAAGTCACATGACTGTTAGGTAAATTTTCAGCTAGCCAGGTTAATGTCACACTTGTCAAGCAACTTTGGCGCTAGCTATGTGACATTTCTGTAAAATTTACTCCCAACTGAATGTTTAGGACTACCTTGGATGAAACTTTAAGATAGATGTTCCCTTCTGTTTTGGAATGATACCTAGGAAAGGGTCTATGAAAAACAGAAACAATTGTCAAATGGCCTAGGAGAAAATAGAGTTCGGGAACCTCTGAAAAGACTAATAAAGGTATTTCTTACACCAGTCTAAATGATGTCAATGACTTGTATGTGTATAAAGAAGCTTATTGGCAGCATGCAGATGGAATCTGTTGGTATGCAGTACATATCTTTCTGAATCAAAACAACAATTTAAAAAGAGAAATCCATCTTTAATATCAAAGTTTAAAACACACACATTGCATAGCTTTCTTTCCAGAGATATAGATAACAAACATAGGAAGATTATACATATAAAAGTCTGAATAGACAACCAATCATAATGGCATAAAATAAATTTACATAATGCTGCATTTTCGACTGAGAAAATATAAAAGGAGCTTAAATTTCAGGGATGATTGATTTATCGGCATCTAAAAAAATTCATGTCCAATCACATCATGACAAACAATTCATCACCGAGTTCCTAATAAACATTGGATGTCATCAAAGAATGCTTTAAGTGACATCTGACAATTGCTTTCAACAACACTCTGAAGTATCCTAAGGTGCCCATCAGTCAATGTTTCCCGCTTTTATCTAGATGAACATTTAATTTATTCCTCCTTAATAATTCTGCCAACATTGGTCAAAGAAATACTTAATACCAGAGAAATATCTCTCACAGGATGCTCAAGTTTATGAGATTTGCAATTTCATCCTTTTTTTTCCAAATAACTCATTGTGACAAATATGTGTTTTGGTATTAGCAAAAAACTTGGATTAATTTGTTTACATTAGGGGGAGGGACACAGTAAAGTAGAACACTTTGTGCATAATCTATTATCATCCAAATACAAGCAAAGATTAACAAAAATTATCTCATGGGGGACATCTGTCAACTATGAATCAATTCCAAGCTTGATTACAACTTGCATAAGAGCCTGAAATAGGATGTTTTTATTAATGGGCTTACTATATGTAGCTGTATCTCATGAATGAAACATTCGATTTTTTAAGCTTTTTAATCCTTTTTTTTTGCCAACACATATACAATATATATACCAATTTTCACTCATTCAGATAATTTTTTCATGTTGCATTTTTAAATCTTAGCATATATATTTAAATCAGTGCATGTGCTATGATACATGTTACACACACACTGTAATATATATTGCTTAAAGATAAAATATTAATAAAATATACTCAGCATATTATTCGTCTATTTGGGTATATTATTTGCTAACAAATAACTAAAAATTACAGTAAAAATATTGAGTCATAAATATAGGAACAACATTTAGTTTTTTCATCTTACTCATTTACTTTTAACTCTTTCCAAAATAAAAGTTCAGTACTTATTAAAAAATACAGATTTATAATGTCATATATCCTATCAATACAGCTGAAGAAAGAGTTAATTTCCAACGTTAAATTTGACAGAGTAACAAAATTAGACATTTATATAAAAAAAAATTGCTACATATCTATATAGGAAAACAAATATGAATGAGCTTGTTAAATTACAATAACATGAATTGTCAAATTTGCATAATTCATTAGTTTAAATAAAGAAAAACAATTATTAAAATAAAAAACCCTAAAAACTATTTAATTAAAATTACTTAATTAACTGAAAATTATTTAAGATAAAAAGCTTTTTGCTTACTTAAATTTTTTTTATTATGAAAATAAAATAAAACCTACCTCAAAAGTTAAGAATGGTGTGAGTATCCCAATACAGCCTGACAGAGATGCATAAACCAGAGAACATCTTTTGGGAGTCAGCTTAATTGGCTTCAGACTAAGTACGATATCCCCCAAATGAAAACTAGCAATAACTTCTTCTTTCTGAAATGGAGAATAAAATAATGAAACTTAAAATTTTCTTTAAAAATAATTTTCCATCAGTATCTGTAATCTGTTTTCATACTGTTTTGATACACATCCTGTACATTAACTTTTGTATTGTATAAATAATTTTTTTTGGAGGGGGGGGGGGGCGTAAATTACTCTCAATCATGGCTCATACTCATGGAAGATTCTACTGAATATGGATCCTTTAAACAGTCATACATTCAGATTTCTAGCATTATAATTCCATACAACATGAACAAAGTTTTATTGAAGGCAAATTATAAATAAAAATGATACTGAAAATAATAATGAGGAGTGTATGTGTTCAAGGGAGGTATGCTCGGTTTCAGTTAATGGAAAAAATTAGGAAAATCATTTGAACAGTTGTTATAGAAATGTGTTCATACAGAATCCTTCATTCATTCTGATTGATGAAGAGCTTATAAGGAGCAAAGTTAATATTTTAATAATCATTACATTGTTAAACATGTTAAATGCTTTAAAAATACCATTGATGAAACTCATGCTAACAGTATTGTTTACCTTTTTTTTTTTCAGGAAAGAGTTGCAAAAAATTTCAGCACCTCATTTCAATACCAAATAGCTAATATTTAGAAAATTATACGTAATAAATATTCTTCTAAATACAATACTAAATTAAAATACTACTTTCCTAGCATGTTTGTCAATAATGCCATTCAAATTAATTTTTTCTGATACATCCTTCTCTATCACAATTAAAACCATATTACTCAATATCTCTTGGCATATAGCCCATTTTAATTATGATTTAACTATTTTTAGTTCAGAGAAACTTCTTTCGCCAATTATAAATGTAACTGGGAGGGTTAGATATATTAAGACTACAAAACTGTAGGGGAATGTTGAAATTAAATTTTCTTCAAGAAATAACGAATTTCTTAAAGGATCAGTAATATTACTAATGATTTCGTATATCATTAATTGAGTGTACCAACCATCATCATTAACATCCCTAGACACTGAACTGCTATTGGAAACATGTAAAGAAATATCAAAATCCACATCAGATTTTTCAAAGTCATTTATGACCTTATTCCTTAACTCAGTGAGTCATTTAAATGCATAAATGTAGATATCATTCAATTAAAAAAATTTTGGAATAAAAACATTATGTATTAATTAACAGATTAAACATATTTTATACAGATTGTAGATTAAATAAAATAAATAAATTTAATTTAATAATAATAATTAAATGTAATTTAATAAATTTAAAAAAATGCTTAATAAATTATTGAGACTTAAAAACATAGTAATTTTAATATTATAAATGCGACTATTTGGAATTCTACGCTATATGCAGCATGTTACATTTGGCTATATATGATATTTTTGTGGTGTCCTCTTTCCCTTGATGCCCAAAGTACATGTGTTTATCTTACTTAATGATTAATCTACCATTGCTTTGATCAATAAAAAAGATTGTAAAAACAAGCATAAAATACAACAAAACTTTGCAATGATGTGCTGCATGCTTGAGCTATCTCAATTTATGAGTTGTGATATGCCTGTTTACTTTCAAGCAGTTAGCTGTATTCACCAAGAAAACACAAGTCTTGCACTGTGTTTATGAGGGCAGCTTTCCTCAATGTCAGGAAGCCTTTGACCATGTTCATAACTATACACACATATGAGGGTAGTTAAAAAAGTACTCACGTCAGGAATAGAGTAACTCACTGTAGTATTGTCCTTCTTTTGTAATAAGTTCATGAGTATAACCCCTTTCCCATCTTAAAAAATCTTTGTCATAAATTTTTGGCTGAAAAGACAACCTTATTCTTCTTTGGAGCAGATTCACCAAAAGCAACCATCGTTTTGACTATTGCTTGATTTCTAGTGTATAATGATGAATCCAGGTACCTTAGACTGTGACAACTCAATGCAAAATGACAACGACACAACTTGATGCAGCACCAATCAAATTTTGATTTGGCAGCAAATGGCTGTGGAATCAAAACTAACATATGAATCAGTGTCAAATTTGTTTTGGTGCAGTTTAACAAATGGAAGCAAACAATGGAAACACCAACTTGCTTCAGCAACACCATCCTTCATACTTTTTGAACCAACCTTGTACGCACATATATAGAAACTATTACTACATGTATAGAATATAATACTGATAATTATATAAGAGCTTTTTGTTTCTAATACATACTGATTTTTGAATAAAAAAGTACTTATTAACATTTTGAAAGAATGGAAAGTGCAAAAAGGCATACAAATTTAAATTTTCTTGATAGTTAATAATACATTTTCCTTACAGAATCTCTCACTGTATGTTCACTTTATCATCTAAGTATACGGTATAAATATCAGTATACAAACATTAAAAAGGAATGAAAACAGATAACATATACCAAAGAAAAATAATAAACGTTGTTTCTAGGAATAAAAAAAATGAAAAAGAATACATGGCAGAAGTTTACCACAGAAGCTTCCTTAGACAATTTTTGCTTTTCATGATAACAGGAGTCAAATACTTCAAAACAATTTTTAATATGAAGTCGAATCTAAAAGACAATTTAATGACATTACACTAACAGTAACTTATTACTTACAAAATGATTATAAAAACATATCTAAAGAATTAACAGGGAGGAAACTTCTAAAAACAATTAAAACCATGACCTCTCCTTAAAAATTATTCTGTTTTAAGTTACAATGCACTTTTAGTCTGAAATAAAAAGGAATTTAAACATTATATAACAAAAATAAAAACAAAAAACTAATTTTAAAAGAAACCCAAGCTATTAATATAACAAAAAAATATACTTAAATTTAATCCTGGGGAAAATGTGAGAAAAACTTGAAACACTATCAAAAGATAGCACCTTTGATTTAAGTCAAAATCTATTTATAAATCATACCATATTATACACCCACTTTTCCATTACAAAATATTAAATAAATAAATAATAATAATGGAAGTCAGAATTGAAAGTTACCATGGATATAAAATAATTAAACTCAACAAAATAATATATTAAAACATTTCACAATGTCAAAAAGATTTTATTATTAATGAATTGTGTCCCAATAAATTTGGCCTGTCATGGTCCCAATTTGAATATGTAGATCTGTTCTGGAGCCCAGTACAATTTCACCCTAAACATGTAATCCTGCACCACTGAAACAGTCCCCTTCAATGATCTTTTGGTGTTAATGGGTATATGGCATTCTCCATATGAGAGCTCGATGTGATTCAGACTGCAAGCTAAACCTGGATTCAAAAGAAAACATCACACAAGATCACTGTGACGATGTCCACCATACATGTTCTCTACTCCAGATTAATCACTGATGACAGTGAGTTGCTGTGAGCAGAGCTCATCTGACAGGCCTGAAAGCATATAGATTAATATGACCCAAACTTCTGTTCACTGTTTGCCTTGAAACTGTTCGTATCAGTGGCTGACAAGAAAGGTCTGATACTGTACTCCGTCTGCTTCTTTTTTTGCAGTTACTTCCAAATACCAGTTGTCATTCAGTGTTGTAACCTGTACTGTAATGTCTATTGACATTTCCATCATTGTCAAAGCTTAGAGATGACATGTTAGGCGACTCTCTTTCCTCGGATACTTTCATTTTAGCATGCCCACATTACAGGTGCCTGATAATTTTACTACGTAAAAAATCCTCCACATGCAACATGCCTCCTCTGTGTCATAACTAATTGGTTGTGGAACTGAGCGGCTTACAGAACACTTGAAAACAATTTTATTTCTTTGCTACCATTCCTTATATACACCTCTTATCATTGTGACGTACTATCAGCGTCATCAGCTTCCTAAAATTCGCATATTATTTTTGAAGATGTGCACGATTATTCTACAGGTTAAATTTTCACTTTAGAATTCGATTTCCATGTGATTCTGAATTATCTTTAATTTATAGACAGGAATGTAAATGAATTATTTAATTTGCTAAAAAGGAAATGTTATATGTACAAAACATTATACTAATTCCTACAAATCCACTTAATATATATCAAATAACTACAGACTGAGGTTATACCAGTCATGAAGAGAAATTGATATGAATTTTTGTTACATTATGATGAAATTAAGTAGAAGGGGAAGAAAAAAAAAATCTTAAGATAAGTATTTAATATTGGTTATATTTAAAAAAGCTCATTTGATTTTCTCTTATATGTTTACACTGCCAGTATTAAAATTCCCTATTTGAAGATTTTATTTAAAATTTGGTTTTATTTTAATATGAAATTAATTAAAAATAGTGAAATATAATAAATTACAAATAAAAAAAGTTATTTAATAACTCTTGTATGAATGTGGAGTTACAAATGAGGTTGAAATTTCAATCAAACTAGTACTAAAATTTTTTTTACTCAAATAATTTATTACTTACAATGCATATATGTCCCGTTTTATATGCTCTGGCCACCACGTTTTTACTCAGAACACAAGCTGCAGATAAACCAGTCATTTTATTTGATTCACCAACAAAACGAAAACGTTCAATCTCTGGATCATACAACAAATAATATATGCCTTCACTTGCATCTGCAACCCCAATAATATGACCAACAAAATATAGTGAATGGATTCTAACAGGTACACACTGAAAAGAAAAATAATTTCATGAAGAAAAATTATACTACAGTTTTTCTCAATTAAGCAAGTCTTTCTGAATAAATAGTGTGGACATGATAGTCTAGTAGTCATTATTTTCGAGTTGTGGATTGAGCCTTAATGCAATGAAAATCTGCCATGTAGCAGGGCTGAAAAATGGTTGAGGTCGACTTATCTGTTAGAGGTTCCAAGTCCTCCTGACGGCATGGAGTGGAAGTTTGGAGAGGGAGGTACCAGATCAGGTGCTGTCCTCATCACATGACTGAAGTTTGTCATGTGATGAGGACATGAGAAGCAACATTATAGGCAACTCTACTAAACAAGTAGTATATTTCTACTTGATTGCAATGTTTCTTTCACTAGAATAATTTTATTAAAAATAAAAATTGCACATTTAGAAAACCATATTCATGGCAAAAGAACTCTTTTGAGGAGTTTATTACATAACTATTTGAATGTTTAGAAAAAATAAAACAACCTATAATAAATGGATATTTAACAATAAAGTACTTTAATAAATGCTCACACATTTGAATGTTTAGATTTATAATACCATTCATTGTATCACTTCTAAACACACATTGTAAATTTCAAAGTTATCCCTCCTTCAATTTAATTATAATTAATAGCCTGTTAAACATAAGCAAAGCATTAAAAAATGTATTTCAAAAATGAGTTCCAAACAGCTAATTTTTAAAATTAAAATTGCCCAATGTGAAATTAAAGAAAGATCTCATTTTGAGACAAATATTATGAAGACAACATTGAATTTGTACAACAATTTTCAAGATTTCAATACTCCAAAAGACTTATTTGTACCAAAAATGATTTTGCATTATTTTGAAATCTATGGTTGAAATAAAACTCAAATATTCAAGGCTGGTTTGACGGGCCTAAGTTGGCACTAGACGATCGATTAAGTCACAACTAACTTAAAACAGACACTATTACATAAAATCACATTTATTTACATTTAAAAGAAACACATGATCATCATACTTGCCGGGGTATTACCGGCTGATTCACTAAATTCTTATGGATATAGTACAAACAAGAACATCATAGGAATCCAAATCAGCTTCATCTGTGATGCAAGTCATCTATTATATATATCAGGAATCTGCATTTGACATAATCAAATCTACAGTTAAGAATTAGGATCCAATCACAAAAATTTATAACGCATGATGCAACAGAAAATAATAGCGAATGCAAATTCCTGATTCCCCATTGCCAGATGTGTGGGATGACGTCATATTGTCAACATGTTAACCAAAAGCATTACAAGCTAAGATTTCTTCAATTCAATTCATGATATAAAAAGTTTCATTTCAAAGTCTGAAAACATTTTTAGATATTATGTATTCATGTTATATAACAAAGAAAATATCCAACTTATATGCTAAGAAATCATCTTAGTAATGGTCTTTAAAGTGTATGAATAACTAATTTCGCAATATTTTTAACAAAATGTAAATTTTGGGATTTTATACTTTTCTAACACAGTAGATTGTACATTTGATTATAAAGTAATGCTCTTACAGTCAATCGTAACTGGAGAAGAAACTTGGTTTTTCCAGTACGATACACTGAAGCAAGAGTAAAACATTGCCTCATAGACAAAAATTAAAAAATAAAAGTTAAGACAATATTGAATACCTTTTTCATGACACAGGGAATAAATCCACAAAGAACTTGTATAAGAAGATCAAACAATCAAAAGATATTTACTGTCAAGTTTTCAAGCATCCCTAGGCCTGTTTTCATTGTGTACGACCACAGTTCTTTGCTATGGGATCGTGCAAGTGGTTATCTTTACATTATAACACATTGATTCATTGCTGTTCTTCATGCAGCAACAGATAACTGAGTTGTTCTCTCCCTCCAGCAAGCTCCTCAAATTATTCACTACCAGACTTTTTACTGTTCCACAGACTTATATTTCTAACACTTATATGAATGCTGTTAGAAGTACACTGTATAAGGTATTTTATAACAAATATTTAATATTGTAACATTTCTGTGATGATACTCTATACTTCAAATTTTTAAATTGCATAAATATCTTTCAAGTTTAACGTTGTTTGTCAAGAATATCAATAATAAAAAAAAATCAAACATAGAAAAATATATCACATTACTTACTTCTATTTTACATTTTAATTCTAAAGCTCCTGATTGAGGATCATATCTAAGTAAACAAAGTTCACAGTCGATACCGATCAGCAAATTTTCTTTGAAAGAGCAAATGACAGTAGGAATGCCCTTTACTGGGGTTTTACACAAAAATTCTAAATCATTCCATTCTTTTGAAACCTTATAAGAATATATTGAGGCTGACGGCGGAGTATTGCAAGTAAATTCCCAGCGCTTTGTTACTCCAATCAAAAGGTGATGATTAGCAGGATCTTCTGTAGGTTTATAAAGATATAAGCTGAAATAATCAAGACAAAACAAACGTTAATCTCATAATAGCAAACAGAGAACTTTTTCCCCCTTTTCAAATCAAAACTATAAAAGAATTATCAGATTAGCAAATTACTCATTTTCCTATAGTTAGTTTATGTTTCAAAAACATGCTATTAAAGTTAACAATTTTTTTTAAATCCTCTAATTTTTTGAGTGCTTTAATATAAGGAAAAAATATGAAAAATATTATAATGCTTATAGTGACATTTTATCAGCGAGAGAGACAGAGAATGTAAAAGTAATTGGGGAAAAAGCCAGATGTGGCTATGCTGTACCATACATGATTTAACTGTGGTCTAGACATGAAAAATTGAAAGAAAAAAATTGGTTGATAAGGAGGGTCGAAAATAGAGAAAGATCGCTAGGGTAACCCAGGGGTGCGTCACCCGTGCTTACCAAAGACAGTAAACCCCACGGGAAAGAAAAAGATCACTAGAGTGCCTCAGGGACATGATAACCGTACTTATATAAAAAGGTAAGTCCCTGAGGTCCCCTGATATAGTCCCCAACAGCAGGGTGTCCTGCTATACCCCCAGACATTGGGTACCCATTTGTGTCACCTCTTACGACATGCATGAGCTACAGTGGGACTATTCTATCACATCCCAACACCACACGGGTCGCGACATTTTATCAAAAACACGATATAAATTTATTTTATTTAGATTTCACTAGATAATGAAGATTTTACAGCAACTTTTACTAGAATAGATATATTTTCTGGAGTGAAAATACATTTAAAATTATACGCACAGGCCAGAACATATTTTAAAGGCACGTATAAAAGACCCAAACATTAGCCCTAATTTCAAAAAATATATAGAAAAAAAAAAATCTATAATATTAGATTAATATTCTTGTGTATTATGTTCACAAATACTAATATTTCTTAATTGTTAGATAAAATATTATGAAGAGACTAATAATACAAACACAAAAAACAGCATTTCATTATCTTACCTTACGGCTGCTTCATCTTGTTTCAAGTCTGATTGAAACACTATTTTCTGATTAGCATTGTTTACAATGCAAATGGCAGAAGCCCACTTTCTTGCACACCAATCACTTCTCATGTTTTTCCAAATTTCAGCATCAAACAAAGAAGAAGCTGTTTCCTCACTTTCAGTAGCATCAATAAAATTCTTTGGAATACATATAAAACAGAATATAAAAACATGAAATAAAAAATCTCATTGCATCTCATCTTCAAACAGTTTATGAGCAAATTTAAATTTAACAAGAAAAATGTATGATTTATTTCTACAAAAAAAAAAAAAAAAAAAAAAAAAAATTTCACTCTGTCCTTGCCACATAATAATAAACTGAATTTATTTTTTAATTGAATATTATAAGAACTCAAAATATAAGAGTTTCTCAATTGAAAAATAAAGACCAATATTTTGAGAGTTGCACATCATCATGGATTGGAAAACAAATAAAGTGACAATATATTGATGTAAGTCTGAGAAAAATTAAAAATAACCACCCAGTATATATAAATCGATGTTCTCAGACTTTTCTCTCTTACTTCACAGTGAAAGACCTTTTCACTGATTCCACAGTATAGTGAAATTATTGATTAACAATGAAACTAATCCTTCTTAACAGAAAATATTGAATTTTGTTAAACATTGAGATAAAATATAAAAAGTAAATTTCTGATGCCAGTTTAATTTTAATTGAATAATGCATTTAAAAAATTTTATATCAAATTGCCACACTCCAGTTACTAAGTTTTTTTTTTCTTTCCAATTTATCACCTAAAAATTGTTTTTGACATTCTATTTCTCTCAACCTAGAATTTTCTCAAACTTGAATTAACAAGTATTTATGTAATAAAAATTGGAAGCTAAAATGTAAAAAATTATCCAATTACTCTCAGAATAAAATAACTTATTAAAAATTACATTATTTTTTCCAAAGAAAGATTGCATTTAAATTAAAATTCATTAAGCTGACTGCTCGACATAGCATTTTTTTGTATGTGCTAGTTAATATATATTAAGTACATCAACTTCATATATAACAAAAAGTTTTATCAGAAAATGCATATAATTTACTACGAACATATAAAGCGGCCATCAGGAATCCATATTTTTAGACAAACAAAGAAAATGATGATTGAAAAAATAAAAGTTTGAAATTTATCACCTATATTTTGATTTCGAAAGAATATTTACTTCCCTTCTATAATTTGGTTTGGTTTTATTAAAGTCGTACTAGAAGCAACACAAGGGTGATTCGTGACGGACCTCGTAATTTTGAGTAATTTGCAGTAAATGCACTTTATCTACTGACATGTTTTTCACTTTAAATATCACAAGTAAATGATGAACAGTAAAAAAGGACTCCTTTTATATTATGGAAAATGGCTCCTCGAAAAGAAACTAGTATTGATGTAAGAAAATTTATATTAAGGTTATTTAAGAAGGGAAAATCTTATCGTGAAATAGCTGAAATTGTCGGTAGAAGTCACTCATGTGTCCAAAAAATCATTGGGAAATTTAAACGCGATGGATTAATTCAAAATAAGAGTGGAAGAGGAAGGAAAAGTATTCTGAGTGATGTAGCTAAAAGGAAAATTTTAAAAGATATCAAGATTAATTCTAAACTGAGTGCAATCAAACTAGCTGCAGAAACTTCTCGAATAATCTGCAGAAGTGTAAGTGCTGAAACTGTGAGAAATGTGATTAGACATGCTGGATATAGCAGTCGAGTAGCTAGAAAGAAACCTTTCATAAGCTTACAAAATCAGAAAAAGCGTTTGGAGTTTGCAAAAACTCATCAGTTGAAGACAGAAAACTTTTGGAAGAAAGTTATATTTAGTGATGAAAGTAAATTGAACATTTTTGGAAGCGATGGTCGTCACACCATTTCGAGAAAGCCGAACACCGCTTTGGATCCAAAAAATTTACGTCCTACAATTAAACATGGTGGTGGCTCTGTCATGGTTTGGGGTTGTATGGCTGCAAATGGGGTAGGAAATTTAGTTTTTATAGATGGTATAATGGATCATAAGCTTAATATAGACAAACTCCGCAACAATCTTAAAGAAAGTGCACAAAAATTGGGTTTAGATGGAAATTTTATATTTCAGCACGACAACGACCCCAAACACACGGCACGTAATGTCAAAATGTGGTGTCTTTTTCATTGTAAACAGCAATTGCACACACCGCCACAGTCCCCTGACATCAATGTCATAGAAAATTTGTGGGCCACACTAGAAACAGCGGTCCAAAAACACCAGATTAGAAACAAAGCCCATTTAAAGCAAGTTTTACAAGAAGAATGGGATAAAATATCTCCAGATACCACCAAAAAATTGGTTGAATCGGTACCAAGACGTTTGGAGGACATTATAAAAGCCAAAGGACATGCAACAAAATACTGATACTGTCTATGCATGTAATATATCGAAAAAATTTCATTGGTGTATCCTTAATTTTTTGAGGTAAAGATCTGCCTATGTTTACTTCAAATATTTGTGAAACTTTTAATTTTAGATATTTTTTTGTTGATTTTCGTTATTTTTACTGTAAATTAACCCTTTTATTACGTGTAAAAGTAAAAATACGTCTTCTAATCTAGTTAATGTGTTATTTTCATTAAAAGTTGGATTTATCAAGTGAAAGTAAGGTGTATCCTCAATTGTTTGAGCCACTGTATAAAGGAGATCTTATTGGAATGAGTGGACGGGCTGACTGGCTGGCTTCTTGGATGTTTGGCTTGGATTGTGATGAGACTTTGGCTGATACTGTCTTGTAAATATGTAATTAATGTTGTAAATAAAATGGTGATTTTAAATATTAGAGTTTGTCTTTATCTGTTGATGTGGCAATTAATATTAAATTAAATTATCAAAGGCCTACTCTGAGGAAGGCCAACAAAATGAGCAACGAAGACGGTGAACGCAGTGGACGCCCCATAGAGGTTGTTACCGACGAAAACATTAAAAAAATCCACAAAATGATTTTGAATGACCGTAAATTGAAATTGAATGAAATAGCAGATACTCTAAAGATATCAACTGAACGTGTACATCCTATCATTCACAAATATTTGGGTATGAGAAAGCTCTGTGCGAAGTGGGTGCCGCGTGAGCTCACTTTTGACCAATAACGAGGAGTTGATGATTCAGAGCAGTGTTTGAAGATGATCAAGCGTAATAAACCCGAGTTTTTGCGTCGAAATGTGACAATGGATGAAACATGGCTCCATCATTTCACTCCGAAGTCCAATCGACAGTCATCCGAGTGGACTGCGCACGATGAACCCGCTCCAAAGCGTGGGAAAACGCAACAGTCGGCTGGCAAGGTTATGGCATCTGTATTTTGGGATGCGCATGGAATAATTTTCATTGACTACCTTGAAAAAGGAAGGTCCATCAACAGCGATTATTACATAGCGTTATTGGACCGTTTGAAGGACGAAATCGCCGAAAAACGGCCGCATTTGAAGAAAAAGAAAGTGCTGCTTCATCAAGACAATGCACCGTGTCACAAGTCAGTGAAAACGATGGCAAAAATCCATTGAATTGGGCTTCGAATTGCTTCCTCCTCCACCGTATTCTCCAGATCTGGCCCCCACCGACTATTTTCTCTTCTCAGATCTCAAAAGAATGCTCGCTGGGAAGATATTTTCGTCGAATGAAGAGGTGATCGCCGAAACTGAGGCCTATTTTGAAGCAAATTACAAATCGTACTACAAAAATGGTATCGAAAAGTTGGAGGGTCGCTATAATCAGTGTATCACCCTTGAAGGGAATTATGTTGAATAAAAAAAACTAATTTTGCCAAAAAAATATGTTTTACTATGGCAGGCCGGGGACTTTTCAATTGACTTGTTACATCAAAATAAATATTTTGACAGCTACTTATTTTTTTTTTTATCAATGACATGAATAACATACCGTTATTATTCATTTGTTAAAAGCCAACTTCAATAATTTAGTAAGATTGCGTTTAGATTTACATATGTAATTTATCAATTATTATTAATAATAAAATTCTTTTCTCATAAATTTAAGACTTACGTCTAGGTTCCACAACAATAAAAAATTATCGTTTGCTCAGCAAAGCGGACGGAAATCAGCTGGGGTTACCATAGTATAGCTATTTAAAATTCACAATGCAAGGTCATTGAAATGCTTCAACTTGGCGGTGGAAGATATTTGGTGATAAATCTATAAATGTAGGAATTTCAGGGCTCAACATTTACATTATATATGATAAACCTACAATGCATCCTACTCAGCGGATTGCCTTGCGAGTTTCGCATAAAGAGCCTCTTCGCCAAAATCTTGCTAATCCTCTATCAGCGCCTCAATATTAAATGATTCGGTATTTTTCCATTTCGCACGCGTAAATCACGCCAAGTAAACTTAATTGGTAGCAATGCACAGAATACATATAAAAAAATATATTCCATTTGGCGTTGGTCATGTCATTTTTGGCGATAAAGTCGCCAAAAATGACTTAATCGATGGATAAGAAAAGATTAACGGATGAAAATCACATTTTGGATAAGAATTCCGTAAAATCCGTTCTTAGTGAGCGTCTACATCGCAAAATGAGTAACTGTACTAAATTTCAAGTCAATCGGTTGTATACTTTTAGAGATATCGTGATGAGTCAGTCAGTGGTATATATATAATTTATGTATGTTTCTTTAGAAAGAGAATATCTTACATATGTATAATACATTTAAGTATTGGAAACAAATTTCAATTATTTCCCCCCCATAAAACATTTATTGAAAAGTTGATTATATATATATATTGCTTTCCTTATGTGTGTATAGAAGTTCTAATTATTATGGGGTTTTACTTCAAGCGATGATGAATATGAAAATACATTTAAGAAAAGTATTCATATTGAGATACTATCAAAGGGGATTTATTTTCCCTTTATTCAGATAAAATTAGAAAATGCTGTTTAGCTTAGGATTAATTTAGTGAAAAATATGGTTTTAAAACTAAGCCAACTTAATTTTTCTTCAAATGTATTCAGTAATTAAACATACATGAAGTGGTTTTTTTTTCTTTTTGAGGAATCTGAAGTACAAGAGAGCAAAAGAACAAGTTAAAGAACAGTATTTTAAAAATAAAGAGAAATAAGTTGGAACAATTCATTTAAATAAGAACAGACATTCATATACCTATCCCCATAACTCAGAAACTTTCAAGTAGAGTTTTACGAAATTTAAGTTTAATTTCAAGAAATCAGAAATGCGAAAAATATCCTTTTTATCTCCAAAAAGTACAGTGAAAATTTAAATGAAATTTCTAAATCTAAGATCAAAAGTGAAGGATTAGAACTGTAATGATAAATTGAAATAATAGAACATGAGATTATCATTTGGGAGAAATAGAAGTATAATGCAGATTCATTATGTTACAAATTGAGAGCAGAAATCTGACAATGAGGAATTGAGTGTGAGAAATGGAGAAGGTTAATGTCGCAAGAGCTGGATATGGCTATATTGTGTCAAATAGGGAATAACTGCGATTTGGACAATTGAAAAAGTGAAGAAAAAAAAAATTAGTTGACAAGAAGGAGAGTCAAAAATTGAGAAGGATTGCTAGGATATCCCATTGATATGTCACCTGTGTTTACCAAACAATAAACATCATGGGAAAGGAAAAGATCACTAGGTTACCACTGGTGAGTGATGTTCATACTTACCTGAAGATAAGCCCTGAGGGGGAGGGAAAATTGAGAGTGCAATAGTCTGTCATGATCCAGTCATTTCAATAGGGAAATATAATTTGCAACATTTATATAATATTAATGATTCAGGTCTATTTCTGGGTGCTTTCTATTTTTTTTGTCAGGTCTGTTTCTTTTAGCCTCCAATTGAAACCATTATAACAGAAAACTCCAAGCAAATTAATTGGTAAATTTTTATTTTATACAGTGAGGATTTATTTGATCATTTATAACATACAATTAACATTTTATCTGATAAAACAAAGAATAAATAACTTATTTAAAATAAATAAATTTGAAGACATGAGATATGACAGATAAGTACAGTGTAATAAAACTGAAATTTACATCTTAACCTTTGGCCACTGGACTTTTCACCTAATCAAACTTCATCCTGGTTGGACTTTAAATAGCCACAACTGTTAATAATTGACTAGCTTTAGCAATAATACAAATATCTTTTGTTCTACTGACAATAGAGCAATAAATAAACTAACAAAATCCCAAAAGGTATTACAATTTTTTTTATAATGGGAAACTATACCTAAATTTTTGAGGATGAAAATAATTTACCTCAATTTGTGATAAAATAAAAAATATATTCTTAGTGTCTAAATTATGAACTTGAATGGATGTAACCCAGTATTACTCAGCAAATTGGAGAAGTTGTAATGTTGTTAAGCTTTATTCCATATATAAATTACACATTTTCATTAATTTTTTACAAATACTTTTTTTTACCAAGTGTACAACTCCAGTTTGAACGCATCACTATATCATTCACAATTTCATGCACATGTATCACTTCTCAAAACAGTGCACTATACAGAGACCAACAACACACTTCCTTCATCAATATATTTTCAATTTCCTCACCATCAAGTGACTTAGCTTCCTCAATGAGTAGTAAATAAAAGTGTAAAGTTTGCAGGCCACCACCAATTTACCTATTTTTAACAGATATGAATGAACTTTCCCAATAACTTTGAACACATGAAAAAGATCTAATTATAAACTCAATCTCATTTTTAAAAGTTGTTGATACTGTAATACTTTATGGCAATTTTCAGAATTCAAGAGCCCAATAGTGTGGGGCTACTCTTTTTCTTGTCAGAAGTGTAAAACATTGTACTACACATGTAACTGAATCCCAATAGCAAATGGGGAGGAAAATTTTTTCTCCCATATATCTTTCTCTCTTTATTTTCAAAACAGTATCATACTATGAATTAATGGAATAAATAACATTATTGCTTAAAAGAAACTTCCGAATGTGTATTGAATAGTGAATGAGTTGTCAAGATATTTTCTTCCAAGGACAGTTTGAGAAGATCAAACTTAAAATCATTTGTGTGTTAAATATATCCAATGGCGTAAGAAGGAGGGTGCAGTTAGCAATAGGGACCAACTGGGGTGATGGTGGTAAAAATTGTCTGTTTTGTAATAGCCCACCTTTACAATCACTAATTGCATAACCTACATGGTGAGACTTTAGTTGCATTAGGGCTCAAGCCCATGGCTCAACAAAAACAATGCTGGCTGTGAGTTCATGGCTATTACTACTAAGCTACCACATCCACAATGTTTATTTGAAAAGTGGCAATTTGTGACCACTATCAGTATAAATATGTATGCATAAAATGTCCGAAGATTTAGAGATAAAAGTGTAAATGAATTATATAAATGGAGCACAACATTTACTTAACTCTCATTTGGAGTCTGAATAATTTAGGATTGCAATGAAGTTACAACCTTATTTTCCACACTTTCAAATATTAGAACTTGGAAGCCAAGTTAAACTAACATATTGCAGCCCCTTTGGTTTTAGAGATTGATCCAACCTGACCTTATAACTAATCCCTGATTCTGTTATCAAAGTCTTTAAAACATCACAAAAAAAAAAAAAAAAAAAAAAAAAAAACATTACCTTTTTAATTTCTTTCAGCTTTTTTTCTGTATTTTTTTTAGTACAACAGTTATAATCAGCCACAATAATGATGGCATTTCCACTATCAGGATCAATGGTAAATTTTTTAGGAGTATAATCTAAAGATACAGATGTAGGTTGAAATTGGTACTTTCGTCTCACTATTTGGAGCACCCTGCAAATTTACAAATAAATACATTTCAATTTGAAAAGCTATTCTCTATAAATAATGATATTTCAATTAATTTCATAACATCATAAAACTCCAAATTTTCCTACATGCACATAGAGATGGCACGTTTTTAGAGAATGCTGAAAGGAAAAGAGAGATTCACAAAGATTCTTCAAAAAAGAAAGATTTATAATTCTTCTAAAATAATTTTTTAAATATAATAAAATGCTTAGTTTAGAACACACTCTATGTACCTTTTTCTTCACTTATCCTGCATAAAACTCAAACTGAACTTGAGGGGGGAGGGAATCGGAACTAATAATATAGATGAACTCACATGTTTGATTGATTGCAGTCATTTCTGGTTTTTAAAAATATTTTCTTCAAATTTATAATTAGTTACAGACACTCATTTTCTCTGTCCACACACACAAAGTGAATTAGGGAAATATAGAAAATGTTTATATCTTTTTTTCCAGTACTAAATCTGTTCAAACAATATAAAATATTAAATAATGATTATAATAGCAAAGAATCTTTCAGGATTCGTTTGATTCTTTACAGGGTAGTTATGCATTTTATTACCTTGTATTAGATGGGCTGATTTCAGAAAATGTTCCAAAACAAACATAAATTGTGATTACAGAGGCATACCCAGAAATTAATTTTGGGAGGTGCATATCATCATTGCCATGAGATGAGCAATTTTGTAGTTTAGAATTATCACTTGGTATAAAGTAAAAAATACACTATATCGGTGTTTTCCCTCCTATATAAAGATGTTCAAGTATTGAAATAATTTTATCAATAAAAAGAAAAATGAAGAATATGTAAGAAAAATAATTAAGAAACCATTAGAATAAAATTTGTATTTTTGGGGAGTGCATTGTTTATAAGGATGCATCTCACCCTCCTCACTTCATCTACAAATATTGACCCCAAAGATACTCTTTCAAAGACAGCAAATACTTTTATTCTTTTCTCAGAAATTGATTAAGTAGAAATCTTTTTTTCTCCTTGCCCTGAAAAAAAATTTAAGCATGAGAAGGAAAAAAACCTCTAATATTTAAAATTTAGATCATCTATAATAGAACAATAAAGGAATTATCCTGAAATATTTCAATTTCGAGAAAAAATCTTGGGGGGTGCATATGTCCCTTTGCACCATCTCAGGGTATACCACTGTCAAATTGTGATTGTTTAACATCGCACTTCAAAAAAACACAAGGGCTATTGGTGACAGTCTTCTTAATTTTGGGCCTCAATCAAAAAATGAGAACGAGACCTGAATTGGCATCTCCCTCACCAAACTTGTGCATCATGCCACTCTTTAGTGGCATAAGGGCTTGAACACATGACTCGACAGAAACAACACTGGCCCTGAGTTTGTGATGATGATCACTAAGCTACCACAGGGGTTTTACACAAGTATTGCTGAAGATTAAACAGATCAATAACCCTTTATATATATATATATATATATACACACATAAACATATATAATGAAGCTAAAGAAATAAT
This sequence comes from Nephila pilipes, assembly GCA_019974015.1. Lineage (NCBI taxonomy): Eukaryota > Metazoa > Arthropoda > Arachnida > Araneae > Nephilidae > Nephila > Nephila pilipes. The sequence goes on along the minus strand of BMAW01100699.1, from coordinate 144,432 downwards.
ATATTTAATTAAAATAGATAAAAAAAAAAGTTGTGTCAATAATGAGTAGGAAATAAGCAATTATTTATTAGTTAAATAAGGAAAACTTAAATTTAAGAAAAAGCAAAATGAAAGGAAAACCATGGGCCATTCTTGGGAAATTTAGATTATGACAGCAAGATATTTCCCTCAGCTACAATGTTACAAAGAAATAAAAGAATGTGTGATAACACAAGATCAAATGAAGGGGGGGGGGGAAGGCATTCATGCAATTAGTTATTTATTATTATTTATTAGTATTTTCTAAGATGATTCTTGATGTAGTAGGATCAGTTTTTTATTAAACTTACAGGGAATAAACATATAACTTTCACTTGCAGATTGTTAAAGAATTCTGATCCAGTGACAAAACCAGACAAAGCCTCAACTATAATTTCAAAAGCTTTGTTATAAATTTTTGAAAATCTCTTTAAAAAATCATTTCCTAAAGATATTCAAACAGATCCAAGAACTTCAAACATAAATATTTTACATGAAGAATCCTTCAAATAGTTTAGAATAAAGGTCCCAAGGAGCTTTTTTTTACTATGTCCAAAGTACCCTCAATTGAATGATTCCACGGAACAGAAAAAAAAAATCTTAAGAGTGATGTATATGGAATTCCTTTGAATTGTAATAAAATTAGCAGCCACTATTTTTTCTTTTTTGCTTTGAGAACTATCACTCAGTTTTATCTATACTTATAATTAGCACAACAGAAACACTTGAAAACATCCATAACATTTCTGCATGAGAAACAAATAGCATCTAAGGAAAAGGAAACCTCAGTTCGAGTGGAATATGTCTGCTTATTCATAAACTGAATGAAATGTTATGATTCAGCTATTGAAAAATAGAAGAAAAAGCCAAAAATAATGCAATCAAGCAAAAATTCTAAGGTGATGTAGCAATATTCAAAAGAATAAACTTGTTGTACAATGTAAAAAAAAATTTAGAAAAATATGGGAGCTAATTTATGCTATAATCTTTGACAACAGTTATGTATCAAATCCTGTTTTCAAAACAAATATGTTGCAGTCATGAAACAAAAGTGCAGAACTAATATTGTTGACAATAGAAGTAGAAACAAGCCTAACATCAGTGAAAGAAATATTTTCTTAAACTGGTTCAGAGCCAAATATTTCTAACTTCAATGAACTTAAAGAATAGTTAAAAAGCATGCTGAATGATCAATAAATAGCTCAATTAAAATGAATTTTCAATCTTGTCACTCTAAAATACTTTCTTTAAATATAAAAAAAAAACCAGAATACCACACTTGGTAGAAGTCGATATTAGGCTTCATAATGGAATTGTGAAATGGGAATTATATAGAATATCTCCAAGCCAAACTAATTTATAACAAGATATATGAAAACTGTTTGAAAATATAGTGGCATAAATAAGTGAAAGTGGTGATTTATGCTGCAAGGACCACAAATCTGGCTAAGCTGCATCAATCATTTGCTTAAAACAATAATTTTTATTAAAGTTATCTCAGATAAAATCATAAAATAATATACACTCAAGAGCCAAAACATTATGACCACCTGTCAATAACGAGTTGCCCTACCTTTGGCGCGCAACACAGCTTCAACCCGCCTTGGCATGGATGCCACAAGTCCTTGGTACCGGAGACAGATTGTACCAGATGTTTAAGCAACAGCCACGCAAATCCGAGATATTGCGAATTGGTGGTCTTTGAACTCTGAGCTGCCGTCCCATGACATCCCAAATGTGTTCTATCGGATTAAGATCCGGTGAGTTAGGGGGCTAGGACATTAACTGGAATTCAGCATCATGTTCCTGGAACCTCTCCAACACAATTTTAGCCTTGTGACACGGGGCATTGTCCTGTTGGAACATTCCATTTCCAGCTGGAAAAACAGAGGCCATGTAAGGGTGCAACTGGTCCTCAATGATGTTCAGATACCCTGTAGCATTCATGGTCTGCTCTACCACAACCATGGGTCCCAGAGATGCCCAAGAGAACATTATCCAAAGCATAATACCGCCACCACTGGCCTGTGTATGACCTACTGTACATTGAGGGAGCAACTGCTCGCCTGGAAGACAGTGTATCCTGACACGGCCATCAGCGTGATGAATGACAAACCGTGATTCATCTGACCAGGCAACTCTCTCCCACTGATCCATGGACCAATCACGATGTTTCCAGGCCCAGCGCACACGCAGTTGGTGATGACGCTTGGTCAGCAAAGGCACACAAGTGGGACGTTTGCTGCGTAGCCCCATATCCAACAGTGTCCACTGAACAGTGTGCTCCGATACTATTCTACTTGGCCCTGCATTGTATTGGGCTGTAAGATGAGCCACTGTCTGGTTCTGGTTTTGCTTCACCATGTGAGATAGTCTCCGACAATTTCTTTGATAGTGTGTGGACGTCCAACACCATGTCGTCTACTGCTGGTTTCACCGCAATTCATTCGCTTTGCATAAGTACTGACAACTGTAGATCGCGAACAACCCACGAGTCGTGCAGTTTCAGAAATACTTGTTCCAAGCCTTCGAGCCATTACAATCTGCCCTCTATCAAAGTCGCTTAGATCCACAACCTTTCCCATCACACACAGAAGAGAAATAATAATTCTTCAGACTCTCCAGCAGCAGTTAAATACCACTTTCACCTGATCACGTGCCTTCCACATCATCCAGGCGAGTTCATTGCAAAATGTAGAGGTGGTCATAATGTTTTGGCTCATGAGTGTAATATATTACATCATATGATAAATCAAAATGATGTAATATGTCAAGTTTAAAATCATAAATATATGAAAATCTAATTTAATATAAAAAAAAAAGCAAATAAGTCATGGCAGGAGTTTTCCCCCATCAATTCAGACAAGTTTAAAACAAATTAATTACAAAAAGTAATTCGATGATGAAACACCAGACAGTCAACTGAAATATGATGAACAGTGTATAAAACATAACAAGAAGGATACTTGAAAGCACTCTTTCCACTTTAAAGATGTTTGTAAGTGAGCAAAAATGTCAAATGTGAAGGCAAGTCAACTTGATAACCGCTCCTTGCATTGGAACATCAAGCCATGCTCCAATTATGCAGTTCACTGAGTGCAGCAAAGTATGGATTTGCAGACTCAACACTTCCTGCCCTACAGTTTTAATGAATTTTATAATGAGATCTTTGATGTCGGAAAGCAAGACCGCTAGTTGCAGAAGACTCGCTACCGATAGAGCAGCGAAGTCCACTTGTTCACTTTCCTAAAATACTTACATGGTTATGTATCTTACAAAATGGAATATTAAAAAAAAATCCTGCAGCACAGTTGGCAAATGATATCTGCGATATCAGCCACCACAGGATGACTCAAATCATCAAGATTCTCCAATGTCTCCAAGACATTCAAGCTGTCAGTATATGGATGTAGAAAACATCATTTGCCCATCATACTAGATGAGAGAAACTCCTCAATCTCTTGAAGGTGTTATCAAACACATCATTGAAAGCGGATTGCACAACTTTACTCTGAGTATATCAGTCAGTCATTTTGTCTTGGATAGATATGTTTGTATAGTATACAGATCTGCCTGCAATTCTATCTTCCAAAAACTTGATCCCTTTCACCATACTGCTCTAGTGCATTTCCCTTGTGCAGAGTTTTTATGTGGAGTGCTAACAATCATGATGGGCTTTGCTATGTAAAAAAATGTCACTCAATTATTTTATAATGCCATTTGTACCTTCTTTATCCATTAGTACATATGTGTATACATCCATCTTTGGAGGAAACTGTATTTGATAGAGGAACTCAACCCTACTTAGCATACATGTCCAAGAAAGAAGTTCTTTTATTCTGGAATATTCCAAGATTTAAATATCTTAACCCTTTTGCTCTATACAGTAAATCAGACTTTAAATCATTTCCCAACAACTGTTGGCCTTTCATATACATCACAATGAAGATGACATTCCGATACACACTGATGGGTGGAGATGATCTGGATACATCAGCTGTGATGTCATTATCAGGCACAGTTTCTAGCAGATTCTATGCTTCTGAATCTGTCGTCATTTTTTGTGCCCTTAAACTTATGGAGGGAAAGTTCTGTCGTATTTTAAAGAAATATCTGAATTCATTTATAAAAATATGTGTTTAATATTAATCAATTATATATGCTCCGTTATTTGTTACAACCTGTTGCCATCTTACAGGTAACCTGTGAATTTCTGTTTTGTAGAAGTTCTCGTCCTTGGAGTAAAATAGTGAGTGAGTGAATGTAAAGTTTATTGGCACAAGAGCCAGATATGGCTATGCTGCACCAAACAAGATTAAACTGTGGTCTAGACGTGAAGTTGAAAAAAAGGTAAAAATGGTTGACAAGAATGAGGGTCGAAAATAGAGAAGGATCGCTAGGGTATCCCGGGAGTGCGGCACCCGTGTTTACCAAAGACAATAAACCCCATGGGAAAGAAAAAGATCACTAAGGTGCCTCGGGGTCATGATGCCAGTACTTACCTGAAGAAGGCAAGTCCCTGAGGTCCCCTGATATAATCCCCAGGGGCAGGGTGCCCGGCTATACCCCCAGACGCTGGGTACCCATTTTAGTCGCCTAGCTACAGTGAGACTATTCTGTCATCCCCGGTCACTACACGGGTCTGGAGTTAAAATAGTCAGCCACTGCCTTAGAAACACTTTCAAAAGACTTGAATTTTTTTCCTGTTAGATAATTTTGCAGAGATCTGAACAGGTAATAATCAGATGGTGCAATGTCAGGTGAATACAGTGGATGAATAAGGACTTCCCATCCTAACGCATTCAGTTTTTGTTGTGTCACCATTGCAGTATTCGGTCGAGCATTATCGTGGTGGAACACTATTCCTTTTCTGGACACTAATGCTGGCCTTTTTCTTTGATAGCTGCATTCAATTTATCCAGCTGATTGCAGTACAGATCCGCATTAATGGTTTTTCCCTGTTTCAGCAACTCGTAGTACACTGGACCTTTCCTGTCCCACCACAAACAAAGCAGTACTTTTCGTTGATGGATACTTGGTTTTGGAACTGTTGCTGATGGTGTTCCGGTTTGCAGCAAGATTTTTTTTCTCAATATTCTCATAAAGAATCCACTTTTCATCTCCAGTAACCAGCTTGTCCAAAAACGGCTCCACATTGTGTCTAATCAGATGTGATGAACACATTCTTACACGATCAGACAAATTCTTTGTTGTTAATTCATGTGGAACCCAAACACTTTGCTTTAACACAATCCCAAGAGATTTAATGTGATCTCCAACAGTTGTATGAGGAATGCCAAACTCTTCTGCAATTTCTCGACTTGTTAAATGTGGATTATTTTCCAACATGGATCGCAAAACATTATCGATCTTGGATGGTCGTCCAGATCGATCACTTTCTTGGAGGCTCAGATATCTGGAACAAAATTTGCTAAACCATCTTTGACAAGTACGAACAATTACAATATCTTTTCCAAATACCGCACATAAATTTTTAAGTGCAACCGATGCGTTGCTTCCTTTTTGGAATTCATACAAAATGCAGTGCAGTAAATGCACTTTATCTACTGACATGTTTTTCACTTTAAATATCACAAGTAAATGATGAACAGTAAAAAAGGACTCCTTTTATATTATACAGCAGCTAAAATAACAAAAAAAAAAAAAAAAAAAAAAAAAAATCTGAATGACTCACTAGCCAGATGTTTTTTTATTTACAAGAAAAATCACCTGCCTATTTAAAATACAACAGAACTTTCCCTCCAACCCTAAATATGTTTTCTCAATCCACCTCTCCATCCAAACAAAATGTAATTCACAAAATTCCACACACCTTTGACCATGCATATTTTCAAGGATCTCCTCCATTGACAAGTTCAGTAAATCCTCTGAAGATATTACTCCTTGGGAAAAATTGAGGGTATAATGAGCAGCAACAGTCACTTCCTTTACGAATGCCATTTAGGTGAAAAAAAAAAATGTATCAGACATTTCAACAGGTAGATGGAGGCTTCTTCAGAAAAGGGAAAAGATTGCAGTGTATTGTTAATTGTGAGCCTTTTTCTTTTTTGCGAAGACAGAGAAGAATATTTTATTCAGATGGATGATGTTCCTGAAAGGGATATTGATTGTATATATATAAAAAAAACAACAACAGAGGAATGTAAAATTCCTCATGATATCTTTTAAATATCTAGCCTACCTTGTAAGATTAGTAAAGCACTCTCATTTGCTCAGTCATAGAATAAAACAATAATCGATTTCCCAGCTTCACAAAAACTCTAATTAGAGCATTTTGGGATTAACAATATTACTTGCATTATATCCTACAGTTTCTTTAATTTGGTAGCTCTGTCAAAAGAACTATTACTAGAAAAATCATAGAAAGGATATAAAAGATAGACTTTTCAATGCCAAGAAACCATTAGACAATAAGATAAAACATAGATGTTTGTTCCCAATTCTGATAAACAATTCAATCTTCAAATTGAGACAAGTGCTAAACCAGTTTCGAGACTAGTGAGATATTCTAGTCCTCAGAAATGAGAAGGAAGAAAATTCAAATCTACATCATATAAACTTTCCTTTTACTTTTGTCTTACTTCTGATTTATAAACTTTTCCACTTTCTTTTAATTAATAACTTCATCACTAACTTTTTACTCAATTTTTAGCTTTCCTTAAACTTTTATCTAATTTACAATTAATACAAAAACATTACACTTCAATAATTACTATATGTATCATTAATGATATATATTAAATATAAAAATACGAATAATGAGATAAATATTACGTATAAATATATTAAATAATGTTTATCTTAACATTGCAGAATGACATTACTAATTGGTCATGCAATAGTAATGTCATAATATACACTTTAAAGTATTAATACACTTTACTTAATATACACTTTAAAGTATTAATACATATACCTACTAGATACTTATTATACACTTCAAAATATCAATTTCACACACTTCAAAACATTAATTATCATACACAATTCGAAGTATTAATTCTCATACACATAGAGAATACTAATTCATATAGATTGCAAAATTTCAAAATGAATTCCACAGAGTATTAAAAAAAATCTTTAATATAACACAATAATTAAAACAATTCTACGAATCTAATGAAATTCTTGCGATATTGTTTAAAAAAAAAATTATTCATAGTAAAATCCTTAAAATTATGTCATTTCTTATTTCAAATGTTTTATGAGAAATAACTAATCCATAATTCTTAATATAATCTATCAAAATCATAAATCTTTTACATATCAATAAATAATCCTGCAAAAATATTCAGTGAAAAAATAGTAAATCTTTAAATTCAATTTCAGCTAAAATTTGATAAATACTGAATTAATATTCATTAAAAATTTCATAATGAATCCCTAAAAAGTCCATAAAAGGGAGACATTAATAGTTTTTTTTTTATCAGTCATTAGAGAAAAATAATAAAAAATAAAACAAAACCAGTCCACCCATTTGTAGGTTTCTTTGTTTCTGTCCCAATTCTTTTACTCTCCAGCTGTGCTTGACACTGTGAAGGTCACAACTGTCTTTTCAGGATCATCCATGAGTTCTTTACACAGAAAGTCCCTTTTTGTCTTCCGTTCTTTGAAGGGAAGGAGATTATTTTCATTTCTTTGGAGAACACATGTGGGTGTAGTCATCAAATTCCATCTTTTTCTTATTCCATTGTCTGTTTGTGGTTTTGCAGTAGTGGGGGAATCTTAGTTTACTGTGCCCTTCCTTTGCAGGTGTCGTAAAATCTTGACATGTGTTCTTCATCTGAATTTTTCTTCCATTCGTCAATGAGGCCAGTTGACCCATAGAACTCATTATGATCTCCTCTCCTAGAAAAAAAAAGCAGGGAAAAGGGTGCAGCTATTTCTTCTCTATTAGTCTTGCTGCTTTTTTCTTTCATGGAGACTTTGATGCAGAATTTATTTTTTCTTTCATTTGGAATAAGGTCTTTCACTTTTTTTTAAAATTTCACTTCCCTTTTTCCAACCCTCTTGCATTTCATATGGGATTATCTTTTGATGGTATTCTTCCTACTTTTTCTTTCTGTGCTATTAAAATCTTCTTGTCTTTATGTTTTTTTTTTTACCAGATAGCTGTCTTAAAAATTTCTATTCTTTTTGCAGCAGTTGCGGTATTTTGTTTACATAATTTCCCTTTTATTTTCTTAGAATTTGTTCTCAACCAAACACTGTTTGATGAACTGCTTATTTTAAACATTCAATCTCCAACATATTTGTCCTTTTTTTCAACCTCAGTATTTTAATCTGCATTTCCTTTTCTTTATTAAAGGCAGAAGTTTCATTCCTTCATTTTTCTAATTTATTTAACAGATTACAATTTTCACTTTCCATGGAATAAGTTGCCTTTTTAATACTGATACTTCTTTTTCATTTATGACATCTTGATCCCGCATGTCTTGCGATAACTTCTTATTTTCTTCTTGAACTTCAACTAATTCATGAATTTTCTCCTTCCAATCAGAATCAAATGCTTCATGTTGAGAATGAGATCGTTTTTAGTGACATATTCATATTTCTTCTAGTTCTCCAATTATGACATTCCCCCCCTTCAATCCTACTTAGTAAATTCTCGTTTTCTTTTACCTAGGTAAATTCACATAGAGTAATTACTTCCTCACATCTACCTAATCTGAGATTGTGTCATAAGTTTTCTAATACAAAAATTCTTTTCTTGTCCCTTTCTGTCAATTCCCCTAGCCATTATTTATCCCTTTCCTCCAATTCTTGTTGCCTTAGCTTGTCCTTTTCATTTCTTTGCTTATAACTTTCTTTCCTTAGCACATCTCTTCATTCCCTTTGATCCTTCTCAATCCTATTTTTGATTATTCTTTCCAGAATAAGTCCTAAAAATTCTTCTAGTTTCCATTATTGAATATAATAGTTTTTATATGTACGCTTTTTAATAGCTTTTACGTTTTGGTGTTTGGAGGGACATTTTCACCTAGTTCAAGTGCTAATTCTATCAAATCACCTTTCAGTCCTTTGCTAAAGCTTTGCATAAATATAATGCTTTGACAGACACATATCTCTTCCTTGGTAAAGGTAGTGTTAATCTCACTTCTGAGATGTACTAAATTCTTTTCATTTTTATCAAACTTATGACTAATATACTTCCCTTTTCTTGACTAATAACATCATCACTCTTAATTTTTTAGCTTTCTTTAACTACATAAACTTATCTTACAAAAACAGACCTGGATGTATAACAATAACAACTTTATTCTTTCATATCTTTATTGCATTATGTTGATGAGCAGTGCAGTTTACTTTTAGCAACAGCACATTCCTTGTGATGAGTTACAGATATCTCCTCTGAGGATTCCCCCCCCCCCTCATTGCCCTGTTTCGTAAGCAAACATTTTACACACTTGCTCCTAATGAAGTACCTTTTACAGTCAGATGATAACAGTATCTGAATAAAAAAAAAAATCTGATGGCCCCCCCCCCCAAAAAAAAAAAGAAGTCATGCCATTGCTAATTCAATAAAGTAAAAATGTCATTTTAATGGACAGCAAAAATGTACTATCCAGAATGAACGTAACCCATCAGTCTGGCAGAAATTTCATGAAAGAACAAGTTCATGTCTAAGAGCATCAATCTCAAGTATTACAACTATTTAATTTTGAAATCACCATACTACAAAAAATTGGAATTGCTAGTTCAGAATCAGAAAATTTGTATATTTCACAAATTTTTCCTATGATATCATTGTTGAAGAATATAAAAGACAAATCAGTTTTTCAACGTGAAGATTATTTCATTATGCCTCACAACATGCTTTCAACAACATGTTCTCACAAGTTAAGAAAAACAAAATTTGGCATTAAAATGTGAAAGAATAAAGGAAAATTCTAAACACATACAATGCAATAGATCTGCTATATATAATATCTTGTTACAGCATGGCATATCTATAGTAAGGAAGCATGCAAGTAAACCAAAGAAATAATCTTGATGGCAAGATAGACAGCTTTTGTAAGCTGCTTCTAGTCAAAGAATCTCTATCTGACAAACTGTCAGTAACCTAGACATCCCAGTATCTAGATCTACATTTCCTCACCATTTACAAATAAGTAAATTTCATATTTATTGCAGCAAGTGACAAACACCAATATGAAAAGCACATCAGAGACATGTGTGACTACTAGAGTTAAGAAATACATGCAATGGAAAGACGAATAGTTAACTTTTCTCTTCAGCGATGAAAAGAAAGCCAATATGGATGGCCCAGATGGTTACGCCCACTATTGGCACAAACTCCAATATGAACCTTACACTGTCTTTCATATTGATTCAGACACATTTGCTTCCATTTTGGGAGGTGATTAATAAGATATTTCAGGACAACAATTTGATGCATATCTCTACTTCAACTAAAACATGGTTTGTACAAAATCAAATTACCATTATGGGTTGTGATCAGCTATTAGCTCTGATCTTAACCCAGTAGAAAACCTTCGGTAGGCATTAGCACAAGATGTGCATGTTCATGGATGTCAATTTTCAATCCTATTGGAGTTAAGGTAGAAAACGGACATAGTTGGTTTTACTTAAGATCTAGTTTGCAGCAAACCTTAGTCCAAAGCATACCTCATTGAGTATTCAAATTAATTAAAAATAACAGTTACAAATTTGAAATATAATTGATAAAAACTATTTGTCCACATATTTTTGGAATAATGTATTTTTTATTTTGATTTCTCTACCAAAAAGATTGTGAACATTATAAGATGTATCAATACTACAATAAACTGCTATTGTATTTCAACTGCTATTGTATTTCTATGTTGATTGTTTTTCTTTTGTTCATAAACTTTTAATTATACAAATATTCTAGGGAAAAAAAAACATCCATATATATTTATGAGACATGCTATATTGCCTGACATTTCTTAATAAGGTATTATGAATTATAATATTATATTAATAACTTAGATGTTAGGCAATGTGTAACTTTTTCAGAGTAAAAGCATTGAATAGGATATTAAACAGTTGAAAAGACTTCAACTGCATATGGTATACAGGAAATCACAATATAAGTGAACTTTGTGGATAAAACTCTTAGGAAATTATGACTATAAATTAGGATAGTCATTGTAATGAATAAATTTTCATTTAAAATTATCATAGTTTGAGTAACATTACGCTTAACCTAATGTATGTATGAATGTTTTTTACAAATAATGAACATTTTTTTTAAAAAAATAGCCCAGAAATTATTTGTCTCATTTTTAGAATTCTAGAAGAAATAAGTTGAGACATGAATGTTGAATGAACTAATAGGGTTTGATGTTGATATAATTAAAATTAATATTAACATAATGCAAGTTTTGTATACATATTAGAATAAAATGTAATTAGTTCATTACTTGTTCTAATATACTGCATATTACATAATTAATAATAAATAACTGGCCAGAAGGAATAGTACAATCAATTCTTCCATAATTTTAGAAATGATTTTTGATACATTCAAAATGTGCCAAAACTTCGATAATTTTTTTTAAAAAAAATTAAGTCTTAAAGCAATCATCTTCATTTACAAAAAGATTATTATGAATGCTTCCGTTTATTAACTTAGTTATTCACTGTCTAAATTAGAATTTGAGGAACATACAAATGAACAGAATTTTTCCTTCATTTCTACAGAAATTTTTCTTAGAGGGAAACAAATGAGTTTGTAGCTAAAATATAAAAAAAAATTAAGTGGAAAAGCAGTCATAGCTTCAACTTTGAATTGGGAGATAGATATTGAGTGAAGTTGATGAAGGAAGTGGCTAAGAAGAAATCCAGCAAGATAAAGCAAATTTAATTGAATCCACTCAGGTTAGATTGTTTCAATTTTTAAACATTTGATGGACTACCAAACCTCAATAAATCTGTAATACAAAAAATTTCCTTAGGATCATGGTTAACATTAAAAATTTTCAATCATATTTTATGATTTTCATATTTTTTAAATTGAGAAAGTCAAACTGAATAGTTCTTTCATAGAATTTGTTATAGCTTTTGGTATATTTTTTATGAGAAATTTAAAGTAGAACATAACATAATGCAAGTAACTTGTTTTCTTACTTGAATGTGTTTTTGTGAATTATTCCAAAAGTTCGCTTCCTAATACAGGTACCTAATACAGATGGAATATTAGAGCCCAAAGGTACAAATTCTTTAGATGAATGGAACTTCAGCCATGCAGAATTAGAAACTGCCAAGATCTGCAAATAATAAAAGTAACTTCAGCACAAAATAATTTTTCACAATATGAAAACTTGACAACTTACCCAAAGAAAATTTTTGTAAAAATTGTATCATCGCAATAATTTTTGAAGGAAAAGAAATAAAATACATCATTCTAATTTTTATTCATTGTTTTCTATAATAAAATTTTGCATTAAATCTAGTAATTTTGTAGCAAAACGAAACTCAATTTCGTTACCCAACCGTTTCCTGCAATGATTTAGGATTAATTTGTTAATTCAGCTAGAGCAGACAATATAGCCTAGTTCACACAATGCAATAAAATTGAATTCCTTTATATCAAACAAAAAAATTCCAATTTACTAAACTAATGTGAAATATTGGGGGGGGGGGAAGGAACGTAATCTACATCTCAGAAGTATTTCTCAACTGTCAGCCATGTATGCATTACTGGATACTGGTAGATATGTATCAAAAGACGCCCCGCCCCCCCCTTACGATTAAGTCAACCCATACCATATCATTCTATAATGGGAAAAAAATTACTATATTATATCTAACAGAGGCAAAGAACTACTGAACTATACTATAAACTTCTCCCAATAATGCATTCATTAAATGGTTTTATTCAAATATAAAATAGCAAAATCTCTTCATATATATATATATTCATCTATTCTTTTACAAACATCTTCAATGACACCAGAATCCGCCCGAAAAAAAACAGGGAAGGGGTGAATGCAAAGTTAACTCGCGGTGCTTTGAAATAAGTTTCATACAAAAAAAATAACTTACAGCATTTTTCTATTTAATACATTCCCAATATAATTAACATTTCAATCACTCGAAAAAGTGCTAATAAATTAAATTTAAAAAAACTGTTCTATGTATTTATAAAATACAATTTAACATTGATTTACTTACTAGAATAAAATTCCAAAGCTTGATTTTTGTTTAATTTTTAAGCATGTTTTACAGCTCATTCATAGATAATATAATTTAGTTACTTGATTTTAGTTGGATTCAATAGATAAAATATATCAGGAGGTAAATTGTGATATGCCAGATAAAGCAATTTTTTTTTATTATTTTCAATCTTGAGAAAAATATTTCTACAGATAAGACTATAATTAACAAGGTTAATGTAGTTTTTAGAATAATAAAATTTGGATAAAATTTAAGTAGTTTTTTTTTTTAAAAAAAATTAGGTATTATTTGTAACATTTCCTCCCCTGGAAGGCTAAACTCAATAAAAATTTTTGACTTCATTAAACAAATCAATCCAATCAAAATTATCTTGCAAAGGTGAATATAAGTCTCTGCAATATTTAAATTGATGGACTTTAGTCAGGTTTTGAACATTAATCTATCAAATTATAAATATATACATAAAAAATAACATATCAAATTTTTGATAAATTTTGAAACTTTTACTGGGGAAAAAATAGAACTATCAATTATGACCAGAAAATATTGAATTCGGAAACATTTGCCCAATGAAATTGGCTGATTTTCTTTCATAATAAAATTGCTTTGTTTTTCATGCAATTCTTTCTGTCCTAAATTCAAATGTCACTTTCAATTCTTCAGTTTTTTCCTTTGCAATTATTAAAGATCTGAACACCAATTACTGATACTCTTCACAAAAAAAATTTAAAGAGTTCTTTAAATATGATTTGCAGTCCTGATATCTATATTGGAATTTTGAAATACCTAGCTCACAATATTTACTTGATTCAGTATCCCCTTAAGATCTGCAGATTGTCTCATTGGAGCGAGGAGGTGTCCCTGGGCAAAATGGGTGATGTATGTCAGGAGTATATACTCCCAAGGGCCACCCAAAACACAAAGATCATTCCATTATGTCCAGCTAAGGTCAGGTGAAGAAGCGAAATCAGTCTATTGCCTTTGAATGTTATAGATCATTAAAAACTATTTTTCTTTTTTCATGAGCAATTCTTCTTTAATAGATCATACTGCAACATCTGTCACACCTAATAGTCAGGAGTACATTGAGGATTTAGGCAAAGGACACTTTTCCGAAAGTAATCGATAGTCTCCCCATAAATATTGATTCTTAAAAATTCTGCATTGCAATATAAATGGATTAATAACCAATGCTACAAGGCTTAAACGTGATACTATTTTAGATATGGTTGAAATTCAAGCAGCTAAAATCATAGCTTGTCAAGAGATACAATTAAAAGAACTCACCAATCTCGGAATCAAGGGCTATTATATTAATACTTAATGAAAGACAAGAAAAAAAGAGGTGGTGGCTTTTTTTGCCAGAAGTGTAAACTTTTGTAATACTGATATCCTACAATTTAATAATTTTGAATTGGAAATAGAATGCATTATAATTAATTGGAAGAGGAAAAAGTTTAACATGTTTAATGTATCACTCACCTAACCAAAAAAAGTCTTCCTAATAATCTATTTGACTTATCTAATGAGAACAACTCTTTTCTTGTTGACATGAAAATGCTTAACACTTTACTTAGGGCAATATAGTGAACAACCCCCCTCCCATACATATTGACAATGAGGTATTTAACTACTTAACTTGATGGGTGACTGACAACGCTTATCTTATTTTTAATGAAGGCTCACCTGCTCATTTCTCTCATAGCTACGATACTGAAGATGCTCTTGACTGGTACATTGGCGATCTGGATATTTATACTTACTGCAGTTGGAAAGTTTCACAAAATATTGACCATTTGTCTATTTCATTGGAAGTAAAAAAAAATAAGAAACTGTGCTTAACAAAACAAATTTCTAAAATTTTAAAAATACCAACTGGGAGAGTTTTGAAAACCTTATAGATTGAGATATTCTCTCAGATCCTTCTACTGAAGACAAATTTTTAAATGATTTTGGTGCAGCTTGGAATGCAGTCAAGAACATTTGACTGAGGGTTAAGTAATCACTAGGGGACACAATTACAAACATTTTGTACTTTCCTTTATGCATAAAATTCCTTTACCAAAACTTCTAGAATAAAAGGTACAAGTTACTTCTAGAATTGTAAATTTCAAATGAAACCTCTCTTGGAGTGGACCTGAACAAAATAAATGCACAAATTAAAAGAATATTCTATCTTCTCAAGAGGGAGAAAAGGAAAGATTTTGTAAATATATTGATGGATGCACTTTAAAATTCAAATTTCAGAAACTGACTAAATCTTCGAGTGCAAAACATTCACAACATGAAGAAAGCATTTCCATCTTAGATAAGAATGGATAAATTCCCCCAGATGACAAGGTATTAGACAGTTCATTGTGATCCAATGATCAAAATATAAGCAATTTAAATTTTACTGAGAATAATAAATGCATTAAAGTTTGTGTTAGGAGAATTGCATGGATACTGCAGCTCAACCCAGGATAATTCTATTTTAGAAATAACTTTATGATGCAGAAAATGAATTGCACATTAAGTGCTCTTGACCCACTTAAATCACCAGGGTTTGATAACATTCATGGCATCATGATTTCAAGACTTAATTAATTAGACTCATTAAGAGAAATCAGAGACAGTAGGGAATCTTCAATTTGTCCTGGAGACTAGGAAGACTTCACCGCAATTATTCCTATGAGGGAGTCAAATTAGAAAGTCAACTCCCCTAAGAGATATAGATCCATTGCCTTAAATTTTCTTGCAAACTTATGAAAAAAAAAATTTTTTTTTTGAAGAGAACTCTCATTTGTGGATCAAATTTTATACTACAGAAAAAGATTCGGGAATCTCAGAATCTAAAACCATCAAATTATACGATAGTTATTTCCCTGGACTTATCAAAGGCCTTTGACAGAGTCTGGAAAAATAAATTAAAAGTATTGGTATAAAAAACAAGGCCCTCCCTTTGATCTATGAGTTCATTAGGGATCAACAGATAAGAGTTGAATTAAAGACTCTTTATCTAAAACCTTTAAACTGAGTCAGGGTGTTCCACAGGGATCAATTTTGAGTCTACTTTTATTCGAACTATTTTTTCTGGCATTGAAAAAGTCATTTTCAGAAGATGCAAGGTCCGTCTTTTAGCAGATAAATTCGTTATCTGATTCTCTAGCACTGTTAATGGCCAAATTGACACTATTGCAAATCATACCCTTTTTGACAAGTCGAGTTTTGCTGAAGCTCATAAACTGAGTTTCAATGTTTTGAAATCCTCTATAGCTTCTTCATCTCTAACTTGTGTTTATACAATAATCATCCTAAAATCAAAAAGGATCATGGGACTCTTCTCTATGACACAAGCACCCTAAATACTTAGGTTACATATTTGATCCCGAGTTGCAGACTTATTGATTATCTGAAAGAGACTCAGAATTTTGAAATATATAACTGTAAGTGACTTGGGAGTTGACATCAATATTCTCAGTGCGACCTATGTCCCTCTGATCAGACCAGTCTTAGACCATGGTTGAAACATTTATTTCTGTTTATCAGTCCCTAATCTAATTAAACTGAAGAAAGTACAATCGAGTACTGCTTGTATTGCCTGTAACATCAGAAATAGTTGCCCCATTGATCTGGTTTTATACAAGTGTAATCTTTAAACCTCAAATTTTAGAAGAAACATGGGACTTGCAAAGTACAGTAAAGGCTTTACAGTTTTAGTGACCCTAATCGAACCTTAGAAAATTGTCAAATAATCAGAAACTGAAAATAGACAGCCCTTTTTCTCATATTCATTTGATGGGCTTGTCAGATAAAAATGTTGAGAGTCATTACTTGAAGTCAACTAGTAACCCTCTAGAAGGTCAACAAGAGTTCACTTCCAAACCAAATTCAAGACCAAATTAACAAAAATCATGATTTACAAGTATATATACACCAACTTGCTCTCAGAAATCATCAACCAAATTCTACAATTCAAATATATACCAATGGCAGTCAAGATTAAAGCAATAACTGTGGCAGTAATGCCTTCAGTAAGGTCCTTATTTTCTAAAATAAACTTATGTTTATAAATCCAGACTTTTGTTCAGTTTTCAGATTAAAGCTTATTGTTATTAAAAAGGCACTCAATGCTATTAAAACCAAACCTTATTCATCAGAAAGCTGATCTTGGATCTTCTCAGAAAGCTGATTCTGAATCTTGTAAGAGAGCTATAACACATCGATCAATAACTCCCGAGTCTAACATTGAAAACAACATTTTTTTTGCAAAATTTTTTTTTATTCATCAACATAACACCTTTTGTTAATCACCTTTTAGGGTGATACAATCGTTCCAACGCTTTTCCAAATCTTTTTTTTCCCCCCCCAAATTTTTTTTCTTTTTTTTTCCGCAAGAAATCTTTTTTGTTGCGAGTAAATAGCGATAAACAGCTTTCTGAATCATCAACTCGTTGCTGTTTTTGTTCCATCGAAAGCAATCGCGGCACCTACTTGGAAAAAACCTTTTTCACTTCACTTCAAAAAACCTTTTTCCTGGTCCGATCGACTTAAAATTTTGACACGTTTCAAGCAAAGGTTAGTACTCTAGAAAGACCTGGTTACTGGTTTACTACGAGCGCCATCTCTGGGTTAGTCTTGGGAGTTATTGATCGATGTGTTATAGTACTTTAAATCACCAGAACAGGACTGAGGTTGGCAATAGCTTCAGTTTCTATTCTCGAAACCCTCAAACCTCTTTTGCGGCAATTTAAAATCTATATCCAATGAGTCTTTTCTTATAGTTAATGAAATTGTCAATATTTTAGCCAAGTAAGGAGGTTATTATTTTTTTTTAATTTTTTACTATCAAGTCTAATACTTCTTTCACTTTCCTTTAAACCTATTCAAGAATAAAAATTTTAAACCAGCAATTATGAATGGCTGTTCTAACTCATGGTACAACAGGCAAACTCCAGGCGGTGTTCTTACTATGAAGGGGGATAGAGGTGCTCAAATAACTGATTTGTAGACTTGCTAGTGGACACATTAGCAGTTTTTTACTTTTGAACAGGGGTAGAAAGCTTTTCAGACCTGCACCATTTGTACATTTTCCTGAGCAACCCCCACAAAATATTTTAAATTGTATAGGGCTTGACAAGAGAAGGCACAATTATTTCATCTAATCTCATTCATGATTTCGAGAAGATTTTTGGTATCATGGACTTGGTCTAGCCTTTGATTAGAGTATGTGGAATAAGTCACAACATGCAATTCTTCATTCAGTACATTATACCAAACATAATGAAATGCAAATGAAATAGGTATATTAACGATTAATTAGATTTCATTTCATGCCTCAGGTTATATTCATTAAGGTATTTCAAAGATATAGAAAATTGCTTTACTTGGTATTTCACAAATTTTACACTATAAAGGTGTCATTCTTACTCATACCTTGTTTATGATAGATGTTTTAGAATAAGATGTTTGACATGTACTTGAATGAATCTGCAAGTATCACAGAATATACCCATACAAATATTTTGTAAAGTTCTAAATATTAATTAGCAAAAGGAGAAGATTAATTTAAATGTGTACAAAAGCTAAATACAAAAATTATACTTTAATATAAACCTCTCATATTAACTCAGTTATCATTATCCAAATTTTGGCAGTTCCCTATACCTAATTCCTCCTTTTCTAATATACTTTCAATTTTGGTTGAAAATCATTTTCCTGTTGAGTCTTTTACTGTTACAAAACAAAAAAAAATTTCATGTATATTCACATCATTTTCAGAGTAATCGATATCAACATAACAAATAATTGTCCTTGATCACTTATATACAGAGCACAATCTAATCAAATTATTTAAAAAAAACATAGCTTTCTTAACTAGATTATTTCCTCTCTAAATTGTTAGCCAAGACATCATCTTGTATATACTATGAGATAAATAGGTACATGATGTTGATATGCAACAATCCAAATGCAGTTTCATGATTTGGTCAAATCTTGAAAGTAATAATAAGAGATCTAAGGAACTAAACCATTGTTAGGTTTATTTAGAGTATGGCTACTTCCCAAGAAAGCCAAATTATACTCTGAAAACTATAGGATTTTAAAGCCACTATTTATTCACAAACACATTTTAAAAGCTGTTTTATTTTTTTTAATTCCTTTTCATGTACTTGTCTATAGTGTGAATGACAGCTACTTATAAATGGCAGTCTGATCTTACATTGCTTTGAAATCATGAACTTAAATGTGCCCAATATCATTAAGTCCATTTAAACACTGAGATATGGTATTTGAAGAGAATAATTCACATTCCTAATACAATGTATTGTATTTGTACTTTGAGTGGAGTAACTATAGTTGTTCTTGATGTTCCCACTGAATGATTTTTTTAAAATTTTTTTAAAAGTATTATTACTTTTATATTTCAGAAAATCATAGTTTTTTACTTGATATATCAGTTTTTCCACGATAATCATTCTAATTTTATTAGTTACAATTTCAGGTCATGTACCAGGTTCATTAATATCAATATTTCCATCTTTATCTCTTCTTATTGATCTTCTTGAAGTTGTGGTCCTTGGAATAATTAATCTTGTGCATCGTTGGACACCAACAAAAATTCCTGATGATACACCCTTGTGCAAATTAATTGAAACAAATTTTTTTCTTGAATTTTAAAATATACTAAAGTATGGGTGGGATGAATAAATCATTTGCATCATTCAATATCTGTTGGTAGATCTGAGTTGGCCCTTGATAAATAATGCAACAAGAAGAGTAAGACAGACTCTAATATTTTAAAAAGTAATTTATTTACATATATACATATTTAAAGGATATTTATAGGACTCTAATCAATATCATCACTGTATCAGCCAAAGGCTACAGTGTCATGGTTAAGGTCTAATACTACAATCACAGCCAAGGTCTCATCCACCATAACAACATCGTAAATCTCCTTATATATATATATCCAGAATCTGCATTCAATACCGTCAACTCAACAGTTAAGAATCGGTATCCAATGAAAAAAATAACTTCGTATGACGTGACTGAAAAATACTGTCGAAAGCAATTTCCCGATTTCCCATTCCCAGATGCGTGGGATGACGTCATATTGGTGACGCGTAATTCCAAAACATTACCAGTTGAGATTACCGTGATATGACAACAATTTCAACAAATCAGAAGGGTTCCAAAAGCACATGCGCAGGAAGTTCCATAGATGAAAGCTCCAACTATGATCACATCAGTTGAGAGTTCACTGTCGCAAGAGATGGATGTGACTCTGCAAAAGAGTAAAAAGATTGTTACTCACTCCAAACATAGGCCAAAGACTTATGCAGAGATTTCGAAGATAGTTGGTATTAATATTGCAACTTTGTGCCATATCATAAAACAAAATGAAGAAACGGGCTCCTTATCTCCAAAGCGGAGAGGGAAATGTAGCCTACGAAAGAAAACAACACCAAGAGATGATACTCTTCTACATACATAATATAAAAAATACCCTCAAAAGACTAGTGCTGCACTTAATACAGATTTAAAAGAGCCCAGAATAAATATTAGCTCATCTACTGATCGGAGGCATCTTCTTGTAGTCGGCCGGCCAGCTTATTGGCCTCTGAAGAAACAGCTGCTGACTCAACCAATGAAGAAAAAGCGCTACTTGAGGATGTTAAAATATAAGAATTGGACAGTTGAAAATTGGAGGAAAGAGCTATTTAGTGATGAAGGCTATTTTTTTCATCCAAGGCCAGCGAATTCACCACGAGCAGAGATCGCCTGGCAAAAGTATTTAGGACTGCCACATTAACCAATTTGTTAAACACCCTCAAAAGAAGATGTTTTGGTTACGTTTGGGAAGGTTCTTTGCAACCTGTTGAGGATATGATGCGTTCTCAGCAATTTATCATTATTTTGGATAAAAAGGTTGTTCCAGAGTTGAAGAAATGACATCCTGACGAACGAAGATTTTTCAATAGGATTTAGCCCTGTTCCACATGTCCAAATTGGTCAAGAAATTCAAGCCTGAGAACCAAATTGAGACATTGGAATAGCCAGTGAACTCTCCTGATAACAATCCAATAGAAAATATATGGACTACAGGCAAGAATCGCCTATTAAAAAAAAAGTCTGTACAAATATGGAGAAACTAATCACAGCACTAATTCGTATGAGTACAAAGACACAGATATTAAAAAGTTTTGCACCATATTGGTGGAATCCATGCCAAATTGTGCCCAAATGTTAATAAGAGTTTTGGAGATCATATTATGTACTAAAATATTTTGATTTTGCATAAATTTAAATCAAATAGCATTTCATCTAAGTTTTTTCAAGGTAGTTTCAATTAATTTGCACAAGAGTGTAGAATCCTACAGCTGCTAAATGGAAAGTACTTTACCTACTGGATGGTACCCTATATTGTCAATTTTACTATACCATTTTTGTTGTTATTTAAAGTTACTAATATGGGGAAATTTGCTGATGAAATCATGTTCAGTGGCGATGACCTAGTTATGACATACCTCAAACGTCAGAGTGGGACCCATTTCCAGACCTCGCCTTATAATTGTGGTGCTTTCTGAGCCGTATGGCCAGTAGATATTTGGGGGCTAGTTGTTTGGATCCTGGAGAATACTTTCCCCCTTACTTCCTTGAGGCTTCCAGGCTTGACAACCGCAGGTACTTTAAGTGAGTGGCAATGTTAGTTACCTTAAATGGGGTAACTGGAAAATGCAATGGTCTGATCATCTGTTTTTTAAATGGTTAGAACAAATCAAATTTATTATTTTAATACAACTATTAAAAAAGTGAAGATTTATTAAAGTAGTTATTCTTTATCAAATACATAAAATCAAAATTTATTTTTTACAAATGAATGTAATTATTTTTTTATTCAGATTATTCCTGGTTATACAAAAATAACATTTGTAATGCACCCATTTCATAATTACAGAATAGTTCAAAACACCATAGAATGTTATGGTTTAAGAATAAATTATGTATTCCCTTTACTCTTCCAATACCAATTTCTTTCTATGAAAAAATGTCATAAATCATTTTTTATAAAGCTTCCATAACATCCGAGATTTCAATTTTATTACTAAAGTTAAGCTGAGACAGTATTTTAAGTTCCTGTGAAATCTATATTTCTTACTGCTTCCAGTCGCTTATTGATATTAAGACAAATGTATTTGCTGTTACATGTAAAAATGAGCAAGAATTTTTATTCAAGAAGAAGACATGAATCAAAGTTCAAGGGTAGACACAACTTCAACTTTGACATATGCCATTTCCATGATACTTCAATATATGGTAGACAATCGTAAATTTGTTATGCCTAAAGAATATATTGTACAAGTTTAAGCATTCTAGAACCCCCAGCATTTTTTTTTATATCTGTAGTACCCTATAATGGTGCTTGCACTTACAAGCTTCAATAAAAAGATAATTTGTTTTTTAAATACTTGATTAATCATTACAGTTTGATCAAAATCACGAATAAGCCAATAGATATTATAAAGTATAATTGGACTATACACACTCATAGATAAAACAATAGAACCTGAAAGGAATATTTTTATTAATGGAGTATATTTCTCGATTCAAAGTTTCTGATCAATATATGTCACAAATTATTTAAAGGAGTCATTCAAAATAGAATTATTCTTTCCAAGAGTATTCGAATCTTGGTACATAATTCGTTTTTCAAATTTTTTACATACAAATTGAAAATTTTTTAAGATTATCAAAACTATAATATTAGTGACACTTATTTCTTATTTTGTACAGAACTATAAACAGAAATACAAATTCAACAATTTTTAAAAATTTGCAATTTTAAAGCAAATTATTTAGAAAATGAATTTGAGGTTAGTTGCATTAAATGAAGTGTTACCCAAAACATACTTCCATACACAATTTTTTTGCATACATGTAAAACAAACCCAAAGAGAAAGCATTGCATTCTTCCTATACTGATAAAACTTACAAAAAAAAAAAAAAAAAAAAAAAAACCTTAAATATGTTCTTCCTTTTCTAAAACTGAGAAACTTCTTTCACTAAAAGAAGTGGATTTATAATTATGATTATAGAGAAAATCATTCACTGAAATTGTAACTGTAAAATTAAACCAATCTTTTAAAGTTTAAATCTGTTAAAAAAATCCAAGTCAATAAATACAGAAATAAAACTTTTTATCAAAACCCATTTAGCTAGAAGGGAGCATAAATAGAGCAAAAAAACATACGTAATTAAAGTACATACTCATGAAAGAAAGGGGGAAAAAAGCAAGATATGTATTTTTATGAGTGAAGGAAAATTCATATTTAGTTTAAAGTAGGTAGACTTATTTTTGAAGAAGGTGCATGGCTCTGATTTCACACAATGATAACAGCAAAAATATATCTTAAAGAGTATCTTACTGATGTAATAAACTCAAAAATATATCTTAGAGTATTTTACTGATGTAATAGCCTAAGTCAAACAAATATAATTTTCAAAAAACTAAGAAATACTCAAATATAGTTCTAAATCAATTCATATTAAACTGTTTCTTTATTGATAATGCCATGTGCTTTGAATAATGCAACAAGATTAAACTTACTGCTCGTTCAAATTTTTCATTATCTTCATTTCTAACACAAACTCTATAAAATTGAATAGGTTTGGTCCCAAGATATTTATTTTCAATTACTTTAACTTCTCCAGTTCTTTGAAAATATTTTGTAGTCAGTAGATTCCCATCCTACACAATAAAAAAAATATAATTAAAACATAAAAAAAAAATACAAGAGATGCAAAAAATATGCATAGTTTTCATACTTTGGCTATTATTTTTTTTCCTTTAATAAGTGTGATAACAACATCAACAGATGTTTTGCAGCATTAGAGACATGAATTTGTTCAAACATTGTGCACTTACTTGATTACCTTGAACATTCATGACATTTAATGATATACCCATGTTCTATGTCTCTAGAAAAGTTCAATTCCAAATATAGTTTCATTGATTTTGTCACTCTGTTGAGCTCACCAGAAAGTTTTAACCAGTAAATATTTAATATATTTAGGTACAGTAATTTTTATTTCAACATCATGTTTTGTTCATTTTTTTATTGGTCAACAAAATTTTGAAAACTGCTAGTCTAAGTCAACAAACATAACTAAAGAATGACCAAGAACACTTATTTCAATATTTAATGCATGATGCCCTCCAGACATATTTAATATTTCCTGGATGAATTCTTGAGTGATTAGTGAATGAAAGTTGGGATATATAGTGCAAAAGCTAAATCCTACTATGCAAAGCCAACATTTAAAATTTGACAAACAATTTTTAAAAAGACATTAAGACATTTAGTGATTAGACATGACATATAATTAGTCATTGCCTTTTAAAAGAATGAATAAGGTCTTTGAAATTTAAAAAAAAAAGGTTCTTTAAACTGGTTGAAAATTTCATCCAGAATTACTTTAAAATAAAATGAAAATGTCTATTTAATAGTGCAAGATGTTAGCACATTGTAACTTTTTTTGGCAGTTGAACAAACTAGTTTTTAATTCACTGCTATTTTTCACTTTCTATTTCATATTATATAGTGCTGATTATTCTAAATGTATGGAAGGATATTCAAATAAATGCAATAGAATTGAAATACTTAAAGATTATGCTTCAATGAACAGTAATTTACAGATTTTAGTAAATCAAACTGGATTCAAATATTTCAAGAAACAGATGGAAAAACTACAGACAAAATATCTCAAGTAATAATAAAACTATTTCTCTAAATTTCAAATATTCAAAATTGACACAATATATTTTAACAATTAATATTGTATAAACTCAAATTGAAATAATTTGTTCAGTTTAAATTACTTAAAACAAAAACCTTATAAATGAGAATGAGAAAATTATTCATTATTTCAGATTTAAAAAAACTGAGCAGCAAAAACAGATTTCATTTTGTCACCCAATTATTTTAAAAGCATTCCTTATTGAGAATAATGCAAAAAATAATCTTTGTATACATCAAAGTTATTAATAAAACATTTTGAATAGAAGTTTGAAATAATATCACTTTAAATAGATTCCCAAATTTATAACTGTACTTTATGTAAAAACAGCGGTTCCCAATGGGTTGGTACTGCCCAATGATAAGTGTTAGAAAATTCTAAAGTATGGAGCAACACAGTGTGAGTGGGTATGTTTTAGTTAGATCAGCAAAGCATTTGCTCAGGACATGACATGACTGAGACTTTTCCTGGACATGCCACCATGAAGTAAAATAGGAAACTCCATGTAAATTCCATGGAGTTCCTATTTTACTTCTCAAAGCAAATTATTCTTTAAATTGTATGGATTGATAATTGTTCATTAATGTTGCACTTAAAAGCAACATGAGGGCTATTAGTGATGGACCTCGTAATTCTGAGTCTCAGTCTAGTGGCAAGGACTACACCTGAGCTAGCACCCTCTTTCACAAACTTACATCCTATGCCAAAGGGAAGGCTTGGAGCCTTGACAAATTTAATGTTCATAAGTTCTGCTACACAGCAAACCTATGGTGGTATCAGAACTCAAACTCGTAACTCGACAGGAAGATTAATTGTATTGAATAATATGCGAGAGAGAAAAGGAATGTTTCTGGATGATTACTTTCTTTTCCTGACTTTTGGAAGTAACTTTTTATATTTATTAAAAATCTGAAAACTCACAACTGCAATTTTGATTTCAAGAATAAAAGCAGCATTATTGCTTCCTGAAAAGGGGGTAATTAGCAATTTTTTTGAGAAATAGGCAGTAGGACAAAAAGATAAAAATTTACTTCCACAGATAACAAAATGAAAAAAATATTTTTAAAATGGCATCCAAATCCAAATAAAATCTCAATTTCATTTAATACAATTTTGTGCAGTTCTCTACTGTTGAAAAAGTAATTTCAAACATTACTCTCATCTCAATGAAATGTCATCTAAAAAAAAAAAAAAAAAAAAAAGCAATGGAAATCTCATCTCAATGAAAGTCCCTTTTTCTAAAGTATAATTAATAAACATCATGCAGCTATCTAGCAATTCAAGTCATACAAAAGACTCTTCAATTTTAATCAACTTCGATTTCCAAGATCAATATGGAATAAAACACCTAAGTATTTAAACTTTACTTTCTTATCAGATTATATTTTCTTACTCTGAGCAAAACAAGGACATAATTGATTTATCTTCCAAATTATTTTATGCAGATTTCTAAATATAATTTGTTCTTAGAGAATATACATACAAGGACATACATTTTAAGAAAGTATTTACAAGGTAAGATAAAAAGAAGTATTAAAAAAAATTCCAACTCCTATTTTTGAAACAAAAAGCTACAATTTACCTTGTCACCAAAAGTGAATGAAAATGAATGATCTTTATATCTTTGCAAGATACTTGATACTGGACAGTGTTCATATACAGGAAAAACATATAAAAATTTTATATTCTGAAATTAAGAAAGAAATATTAATTTAAAAAGAATTACATTTTATACTCGATATTCTTTCACAAGAATAATAAACTGAAAAAATTAATTTGGTCATAAGTTTTAATGGAACAGATGGGAAAATAAAACATGTAAAACTTAAAATATTTTTTCATTTAAATTAATTTACCAGAAATTAAAGATATGAACAAGAAATGCATATTAGATTAACAAATAACTATCTCATCTCTTGTGATGACAAAAAAGTACAAGAATATATACCTTGCAAAAAAAATTCTTTCAGTAGATTATTTGAAAATGATGTTGAAGAATTATCTTTACTGTTAAAGCTCTCAAACCAACAGATACGAAATAGTGCCTTCGATTTTGTTTATAAAACAAGATCAAACAAGAAAGGAATTTACAATTATTTAGAAATATTATATAGGCAACAAGGAATGACAAGTCTAGGGAACATCTAACTAAAAGCATATTTTATAGAGAGAATACAGGTGCTCTAATTTTACAGACAAAGTCTTACAAAATTTAATGTTGGTAGCAAATCAGTGTGTCTGTATATAGCATCTAATAAACATTATTTTAAGATTCTGTAGACATATAATGAGTTTCACTACATAATTTACCCTTTGGTGATTTGAAACTCAATCACTAATAAAATGTTTTTTTTTTAAAAAAAAAGAAAAAAGAAAAAAAAAAAGAAAAAAGAAGAAAAACACATAAATACAAAGATAAAAATGACACATAAATTTATGTTTTAGAACAATATATAAGATTTGATATTTGAACAGATTGTATCAAACATTGCACTATTACTATTTAATAAGCTTATGGAGACCGATTTTGCCATTCTGAGTTTAGTTTTTTGGTTTTAGTTCTTAATAACGTCGCACTAGAAGCAACGAAGATGACAGCTGAGCTGGCACCCCTTCTCCTAACTTCCACACCATGCCAACAGGATTTTGGGCCCAGATACATTTAACGTGCATCAGCCCCGGGTACATGGCGGGTCTTTAGCAACAAAGGATCGAACCCACGACTGAACGAAAACCACCAGCCACAAATCCGAAACCATGACCACTAAGCTACCGTGGCCACTTTGCCATTCTGAATAAAAGTTAAGTAACAAGTTTGATATGTATGATGATACTGAACTATCCTAATGTCTAAACCACAATTTTGAGATATTAAATTATTGCACCAGACCATTCAACATAATATTTAGGTGCAAGTGAAACATTAATCCAAAGCCAGCCAACATGCATTTTCTCAACTATCCAAGGCACTAACTACCGGGATGCAAAATTTCTAACAAAAAAAGTACAATAAATCACTGGAAAAGAGCAAAGCATTTTTGGTCCATGCATAATCTATTTGTTTAATATCAAACCACATCTATGCAATGGGTTTTACGCAATATATCTAATGAATCAGAACCATATCAAGTGAGTAGGTCACGAACTCACTCTCTTCAAACATTTGCATCCCTCCCCACCATGAGACCCGAGACCCAATTGTTTAACTCTATAAACTTCACCTGAAAAAGTAAGAATAGAAAAAAATATATAAAGCCACTAATAAAATTCCCCATATGTTCTAATAAAACATACCAAGAAACAGAGGATGTATTTCAAATTATTCAGATGAACCAAAAAGTAAATAAAATGAAATCTATTTATTAATGCATATATAGTAGGGCTAGCATTAATAATATTACATCTTAATAATAATGTTTCAGGAAAAAGTTCATTAAAATATATAGTTTTTTTAGAATTGAAAATCTTTATAAAGCATCCTAACAATACTTTTAATTTTGCACTATACAAAACTGACTCTCTTTTGTTATAATTTCAGACCAAAATATTAAAGGCATACTATTTTTTCTTAAACAGCACAACTGAAAAACTCATAAATGCATAGAGAGCTATTAATCAATGTATATAATATTCAAATGTCACATTTTCTGATAACTTTCTGCAATTTACAAAATCTTTCAATGAGCGAAATTGAAACACATGGGTTAAAGAAAAAATTTACATTATATTTGCAGCATAGATTTTAAAGTATATAAAATAACATTTCATACAAAATACTTTAAAAAATAAGATTATTTTCAAACTTTATCTACATTATTTAACTTGTAATTAAATATTTTTAAATTTAAAATTACAATTTTTTTAAATTTTAATAACTATTACTTTTTTACTACATAAAATTTTAAAAGGATTAATAAACACACACACATATATATGGTTTGTATTGTCTTTTCCCAAATGCAATAATACAACACTTACCATTTTATACAAAACCACTTTATAAATTTGAATTTGATGCATGTTTGAATAGCATTCACAATTATATTTTGTGACACAAGGACACGGAGAAACTCCTACTGCTAAAAACTGGTCATCTTGCTTTCCATCTGATAAGCTCATACAAGTGATGTGTCCCCCCACTTCTAATGTTAAGTATAAAGGGGTTATGACGGTCTCAGCATTGATCTGTAAGTATAGAAATATTCAAATTAAATGCAAGTACATAAATGTAATTGACACATAATTAGAAAAAAAAAAAAAAAAACAATCAATTTCTATAACATTTTCAATTTAAACCATTTATTCTTATTTATTTTTAGTCATCCATCAGACTATATCATTTATTTATTATCATTTAGTTCTTCCAATTTAAAATTGATAATGGAACAATTCTATGGACATTTGCTCATCCGTTCATTTCCCATAACATCCTTTTTTTCGGCTTTTTCTGAAAGTCTACTATCAAGCTTAATTGGAAGATAAACGTTAGCTTACAGAAGCTCCTTAAAAATTTCAATTTTAACTTCTTTGGATAATTTTTTGATGTATAAATAATTATTATTCGTCTCAAAATTTACTCCTAATAAATAATTCACCAGACCAAATTTGTTTTTAATTAGGGATGTAGCTTAATATCATTTACAGTTTCTTCAAATACAATACATCTACATTAATAGCTATATATATTCATTCTTATTTAAGCAATTTGATCAAGATGTGATGTTGGGCTTTTCTCGAATTTCTCTTCACTAAACTATGGGCCTTTTATTGATTTGAATTGCATAAAACAATGATTTCCCCCCAATCAAAATGAAACATGATTAGGTAATTTAGATGAAGATAGAAATGAAGTGATTTAGATATGTAAATAATATGCAATTAACTGGAAATATGGGAGACAGAGGATAAGGTCTTGAAGGTACAGAATTGTTATTAAAATTAAATTCTTTTGTTAGTTTTGTGGATTGAAGAAAGTTCCATTTACAGTATTAAGTTAAGTAATTACAGTTGAAAGGGTAATGAAATTAAGAACGAGTTGAGTGGTAAGATAGATTTCTTATTTAAATCATAAATTAGATCGTGAGTTAGGTTAGGATTTTAGACAGAGTGACCTAAGACACTCTACAATGATAATAAATAAATAATCTGCATTATTCCTGCATGTCTTCAAGTAGAGTTAAGTAGTTTTTGATTCAATACATTAAATTTATAAAGCACAAGAGCCGTATAATGACAGATAACCGTCATAAAGATAATTTATCGAAACTTAAGTATGTCATCCAATTAACAGATTTAATATTTGCTATGATGTAAACTGTATAATGCTTTGTGTAGTAAGTATACATTTTATTTTCTTGTCCTTTAATAATATATCTCAATGATTGTCTGAGATAAACAGATTCATTTAAATTCCCATATCAATACGATGATTTTACATCAAGTTCAATATAATATCAATGAAGAGAAGGTAATTTTACAAGCAAAAAATTATTAATCAGAGAAAATGTTTCCCTGTAATCAACTCCAGCTTTTTTGCTTAGAGCTTTATATTTCTTTGGTTTATTACACTCTCTTTCTTAATATTATAAATCTATTTACTTCATATTGCTGATTTATCAGTAGGTGAGTCTACTAATTCCCAAATTTTGCAATTTTCTATCATTTCCAGTTCTTTCCACATGGCAATATCCTGTTTTTCTTCAAATCTAATTATTTGCAATTCCTCAAAAGTGCTGGGTATTTCAGAGTTATAGCATTTATACTCTAAAGTTTCATAAATTTCATGTGATTTACAATCTCCTTCAAGGACCAACATTAAAAGAAAATTTCAAAGGCACAAAAACTTATTTCTTTTTTTCTGATACTTTTTAACATTTAAAAACTCAAGTCAAGTTTTACTAGAGAGGGGATAATAATACATGTCTATTTGCTTACTTTTAATTTTGGGATATTCTTTTATTCCTAGATTGTAATATTAAAACATTAATGTACAATTTCAAAATGTGGAACTAGTAATGCCATATTTTTATCTTCTGGATTAAAGAGACTTTGCTTTCGAAATATTTATAGAGCAATATCGTTGTGGGTGTGACAAATAATAGACATCATTTTTTCATTTATAGAACAGTTAAATCACATATATGCAAAATACAATTAAATCACATATATGATGGTTATAACTGTAATGTGTGCATGTATGTGACAACAAAGAATTCTGTTGCAAAAAAATCTTAAACTGAACTTCAAAACAAATGTAATCCTAAATACAACCTAAGACAAAAGTAATTTTATGAATTAACAAATTAAATGTTGTCCATAATCAATTTTTGGTGGAATTTTTCAAAATAATTTGACCATAAGCAGGTTTATCTCTGCATTCCTCACATTTAAACGTTTCTTTCCTTATATTTTTCTCTGACATTCTTTATAATGTAAAATATGTTTTCCTTTTATAATTTTCAGGACCCGGAGTTTTTTCAGAGTGTTGAAATTTAGAAAGATTTAACTGATTGACGTTTTGCTTTGATGGACATGGTTCACTAATAACTGAAGGGCTCATAATTCCTTGGGCGACTTTTGAGACTTTTTATTGTTAAATCTTTACTGATTTTTATTTCAATAGGAGCTTGAATCAAACATTTTATAAGAGTACGCATGAAACTTAAAAATACTTCTACTTTCTCTTGCTTTTTCTTCTCTTCTTCCTTTTTTTAGTGCAGTTTTTGGTTTATGGAGAAATAATTCCAAACACATATGTCCAAAAAATGAAAAATTATTTTAAGCCAACAAGTACAATTTTGCTTGGTGAAGAGCCCAAAGTGACTTGGTCAAAATATTCCTCCTTTGAATAATCCTGATGGTTCTTAATGTACTGTCCATGAATGTGTTATGAGGACTTAATTTCTCAGATCCTTGTCTTTTGACTGAATCACTTCTATGATTTTCACTTTTACTTTCATTATTTTAGTTAAATTTTACATACTTATAAGACTAATTTTTTCTAAATAAAGACTATACTCCCCTTTTATTTTCAGTATACATATGAACAGTTACAATAACTTTTAAATTTATTAGGCATGAATACCTGATAACCTGTAGTTTGTAATGTGTAACCAACTAAAATGCCAAGTTCAGCTATTTTTTCTATTTGCTTTTTGAATATGCACATAGACTTAACATCAGACTATTTTGAAATGTCTTACTGCTGGCTTAAAACCAGTAGATATTTCAAGTGGAGTTAGATTACCTGTTATCTTATGCTCGTATCTATTTGTAGCATGTGTCGAAGCTAAAAGGGCTTCATCCCGAAATTTTGGCTGTAAACTGCTATCAAGAAGCACAACTCTATTTCAGCCCATTGCAGCTTGGTTGAATTTTTCTGCATTCTCATTTTGCTCAGGTGTGTACATAATACTTCCTTTAATTTTAATTCTTAACTTATTTAAGAAATTTTCAAATTTCTTATGACCAAATTCAAGACAAATGTCAGTTCTCACACACTTAAGCTTAAAATTTAATTCTCAGTCTACTTTAGCTATTTTTTAAAAGCACTCAAAAACTCAAATTTTACTTTTTATTTCTTAAACATCCACCCATTGTGAACATCAATATGAACAATAGAAAATATTTACTACCCCTATTGAATATACTGGAGCAGGTCCCCATAAATTACAATGAATTCTACCTGAACTCGATTTAGTAGTGTAATACTTATAATTTTTCTTTAATGAAGGTCTAGTAGATTTAGCTACTTTACAGCTATTACAAATTTCAACTTTAGATTCACTAAGTTTTAATACATTTTAGTGAATTACTTTTACATGTCCTTACAATTAAAAGAATATTTACATGACAAAATCTTTATTGTATGAACACTAGATTTACATTTGAAACTAATGCCATATCCATATTAACTTTCCAAAACTTAACAAGATTTAGTGGGATAACCATACAGAATGTATAATTGTTCTACTCTATTTACAGTAAAAAGATACACATTACTTGAATTGTATGCAATCATTCTATTACAGACCATTTCAACAAAATTTCCAACAATATGTATTTGGGCATTGCATATCAGGTTATATCACATTTTTAATACAAATAATATATTATTTAAACTTTAATTCGATAAGATTACATTTTGAAATTAAACTAAAAAGCTGAAGACCATACACTTTAATTGAAAGGTGAAAAACTAAAATGTATTATTTACAAGTATTTCAATTCTTTTTCTAAATTTTCAAAGTATTTTATTTCCTTTGATATTTACCACTAAGGCCATGAAAATAATATATCTTTATATGGGAATAAATGATAAATGAACCATGGTTTGTTTTTACATTCCATCAACACAAACAAATTGTCATAAAAATTCCTGAACAGCAATAAAAAAAAGTAATCAAAAGTTCAATATATCTATTCCAAAAAGTAATCCACACAATAAAAAATATATAAAAAGTATACTTCTGATAAAAAAAAGTAAAAGTTTATATATATATATATATATATGTATATATATATATTTATTCACAAACACACACTTAAAAAGTTAAATTATACGTCTGAATCAGGCAAGTAAAATAACTTACTGAATATAAAACAAAATAGACTATTTCTTTATTCAAAGTGCCGAAAATAAGTGCTGATCCATTAATGGCACAATCTATTATTGTTCCCTCATTCCAAATAGCACGATAGCTACCATTCGTAATCAAATATGCACCTTCTGGACAAATCTACCAAAAAAAGGTAACAATTTAATACAAACTCATAAATAACATAACAAATTTTGTAAATATTAATACAAATATTTCAAATAAGCTTAGGGCTATCTTCACTTACTGTCAAAGAGCCTGATTGAAACTTGGGACATATTTCCAAACTGATTATAACAGTTTTCATAAAAGTTTATGAAGTTATAACAAATGCACATAACACAGCACTCTTAAAACACACACTTCCAAAATCAACGTTTCAAAAACATGCAACTTTTTAGCTTGAATATGTAAATTTCAAAACTAAATTAGTATTACAGTATAGGAGATGAAACATGAAACATAATTTATACATAAAAAAGATATGAGTAAAAGAAAATGAGCAATATAAAATTTGCAATTTATTAAATGATTGTGAAGTCGAATTGTAAAATTAATGTCCGAGTGCTTTATTAACATTTAAAAGTGTTCCAATTTTGGGTCCTATTCTTTAACATTACACAAAGACAGCCTTAAGAATGTTAAACATAAGATGTATTGGTTTATTGCTTGGGATTGAGCAATAAAGTGTAAATCAGGTGTAGGAAAACCTACAAAGAAGACTGGATCAACGGCTGATTTGCATGCCGTGTTTTAGTATTGATTAGTTGGAGAAATTTGTCAAATTGGTGCAATAGCATTAATGTTGCAGCATTTTTGGCAAATAAATAACAAATTTTGCAAATAAATTAAATACCTAGGATGATTATTTCGGGACAAACTGGCCATATTCACGAAGGTTCGTAATCATTCTTAGCTCTCTTAATGAGTTTTCTAAATTTAAGTTGAAATTTTCTTTTAACCCCATGACTGAGAAATGCATTCAGAGGAGTCAGTGTCTTGAGCGTTTTCCTTACACTGGTTACTAACTCAAACTGCATCACAAATAGAAGCTACGGGAAACTCCTTGTTATGCAAAAAAAAAAAAAATTACAGTCAAGAAGACAGCAACTGTTTTTATTCACTCTAAACGAACTCTGAAACTTGCAACTAAATTGTTTCTTATTTAATATATATATAATTTTGTAACAAACTTAAAACTTAATTTGATTCTAATACTTAGGTTTAAAAAAAATTAAGTGGCATAATATGAGATTTATACATCATGAAACAAGCAAAACAGTAACTCATGATATGCTAGTTATGCATTTCCATTTTTAAAAAATAAAACTGAATGTAGAGAAATAATTGAAAAATTATTATGTAAGCAATATTTTTAATCATATCATTCATTATGATAAAGTAGCTTAAAATTTAGTCAGAAAAAATGGTCAAAAATTATTTTTTTTTGTATAAGTATTGATTTAAAATTGAATATTAAGAAATATACTTCACTTCCAATATTTAAATGACACTTTAAAGGGTGAGTATACACTTATATGGATTAATACCTTCAATAAGAAAAAAGCACTTAAAGAATATCTTACTACTCATACATACAGGAAATATAGAATTGAACTATTTTAATAAAATCTTACTTGAATCACCACGTCTTTTTTAATGCCGACACAGAGAAAAGTAGTAGTATTTGTTTGAAACAAATTTTTGTTATACTTGTGTAAAACTCCATCAATCAAAATAAATGCTTTTGTACAAGGTTTCTTCCAAAAAGATACAATGACAAGAGTCTGCCGGTCAAGTACATCTATAAAAAGAAAAGGATAGAAAGCTTAAGATACTTCCACAAAAATTTATTTTATGTATCTTAATTCCATGCTTAAGCAATCTGCAATACAGAACTGATCAAAAAATATCCCCAACTGCCAATGATCCACATAATGAAGTTGAACCTTTAAAATTGATGCAAGATTTTTTTTTTGTCTCAACTCATGCAGCATGATATTAAATGAGATATAAATATTTCGATATTGATTCTCTATGCTGAATGCTAAACATTTGGATTGTAAATAAACTATATTTTACACCAAGTGTTGTAGAATTTACTTTTTAATTGCTCAATTTTATTTTTTTATAGTATAAGTAATTGCTCATTATATATTAAAATTAACATATTCATGATGAGCTGAAAACTTTCACAGCAAATGCCTTCTATAAATTGTAAATATCCTTTGTGATTACTTAAAATACGTGTACAAATTAATAAAATGAATATTATATAAATTAGAATTATCTGAGCTTTGTAATACAAATTTTAATTGTATTAGAATACCATGCAGCTAATATTACAGTTACATCAATTTTATGAGATAAAAATTTCCATGTATTTTAGATTATGTTTTCACTATCTTTTAAATTAAGAGCTAGGAAAAAAAAAACCCAAGAATTTTTCCCTCCAAAATAATGATTAGCAATGAAAACAATGATATCATCCCTAATATCCAACATATCATCTAATGGTAGAATTGAAATTCAAACTCAATACCTTCCACACAAATTACAATTTAAGTGACTTTGAATGAGGATTAGTTATAGGCAAGCATGAGATGGG
The DNA here is from genome assembly GCA_019974015.1 of Nephila pilipes. Taxonomy (NCBI): domain Eukaryota; kingdom Metazoa; phylum Arthropoda; class Arachnida; order Araneae; family Nephilidae; genus Nephila; species Nephila pilipes. Next base: position 108,240 of record BMAW01100699.1, on the reverse strand, counting down.
TTTCCACTTTTATAAGGTAGAGATGAAATAAGGATTTTCACACATGACCATTGCAAGATTGTATTGTGAATATTGGAAATTCAAACAAATATCAACTCGTTGACAGTGGTATGGGCAGAAGCAGAAGGAAGAGGACTATCAATGGGCGACAAGATTGTTTAACGATAAAAATGCGCCACACTGTCTAAAATTGCTACAAATTTCATTGTTGGGGCCACAACTTTGTATGCTGGCCCTCTAGCAGCCAGTGTGTGTACAATGAGTCCCCTCCTTGACATTGGTTTTGGGAGCCAAAGATCCATAGGTATACATTTAATGACTGCAAGGCCCAAAGTTATGTGCCTTGCATTCGCTGCCTCACCAGCCGCACCATTGGAGTGCACCTTTGGAAAGTTGGAAACAGGTTGTCTTTTTTGAATAGTTGTGTTTCTAGTTGTATCATACTAATTGACGTGTGGGATTTTGGATGGGGAAAAACATGGATCCCGCATGTCAACAGGGTTATACAACTAGTTCACTGTGTTGGGCCCTCCTCATAGTGGTTTGTATATGGTTAGGCTGATTCAAGACTTATCAAGAGTGATGACTATGACAAGTAATAGATATGAAAACCTTTTTTCCTATCACTCACTCCCATTCATGGTTTTTATTCACTCAATCAGGCTTGGACAATTCAAACAGAACAAGGTGAAACCAAACATTTGAAAGTGGTTACAAAAGTCTCCAGGAACACTCTTTAGCACCCTCAATTGGGCACCTGAATCCTCAAACAATAACATAATTGAGCATATCTGGAATGTTTTTCAAAATACTGTATGAAAGAAATTTCCATCACCTAACACTCTAATGGTATTGTGAACTGTCTAGCAAGAATCATGGTGTAATTGATCTGCAGGATACTTCTACATATTATTGGAATTAATGTCATAAGCTGTAACAGTTCTGCAGGCTTGAAGGGGACCTAAGTGATATTGGGTAGATGTATCAGTATTTTTGGTACTTCAGTACTCATCCATATATGTATTCTAGCATTTATGTGTGCATGCATACACACAAATTACATAAACAAAATATAAAGACTTTTTCAAGATGTAGTTTTGACCTTGAATATCTTACATTTTCTAAATACATACATTAAAGATATTAAAAGCTTTATTTAAATTTAATTTGTAAATTATTAATAATATTTAAAAATAAAAGACAAATTATCCTTATGTGTTTCAGTTACACTATTTTTACAAATCCACTACACAACATTCATATTACAAAGTTAGCTATTGGTCCACAACTATGAAATTACTCTCATATCATTTATGTAGTTTTAGATTAAAGACACATTTTATAATTCCATCTTAATAACAGATGACATCACTACATAAAAGTACTACTAATTTTCCAATTAGATTATATTGTAATTAAAGTGTATTTAATTCTAATTAAATATTTTGGCTTTTAACTAATATAAACCTATTTTCTAAAATAATTTGTTTCATAAATAGGTGTCATCCTATATTTTGTTAATTTGTGACATATTTTTTGTTTCTGCAGTCCTATTAACATATAAATTTTTATTCTTCCCTTTTAGGTCTTGTAATACTACAGGTTGTGATATCATTGATAAATTAATTTTACCTTTTAAACATTTGATGTTTTACTTCTCATCCACTGAATTTATTTGTAACAACTATATAAGATGAAGGTTGTAGCCATACAACTGATTTAACTCCTCAATTCAAACCCAAGCCTGAATGCACATTTTGTTAGATCTTCCAATTTATTTTATTATTTTACAATAGTCTACTTATAATTCATATAATTATTTTATCTCTAAAGGATACTTATATTTAATATGCATTAGAAAATATTTTTCTCTTTAAACATTTACATCTATACACATACTCACAGGTAGTTATAAAGAATAATGGAAATAGCTAAAATATATACATGATGTTAATGAATAGGTTTTGAATTAATGAGACATATGTAACTACCAAAATTTTTTTTAGTGCAAATAAGGTATAAATATCCTTCTATATTTAGCTGTGTATACCTGCTTTTTTCCCTATTCTCTTCTAACTGAGGCAGATTGAGCTAACTTAGCAAGGGGATTAAACCTGCCTCCTGAGCAAATTAAAACTACAGCATAGCATTTATTCAGAATTCAATAACATTACAGAAAAAAAAAATATATTTACAACATAAGTGCTTAAAGATAATCAACTGACAGGTAAATCTTCTGAAATGTTTCCAAAAATAAAATTTTAAAAACACATGAATATACACAAACCAGAACTCCGGTTAATGTTTATTTGGTTAATGTTTATTCACTCCTGTATTGGCAAAAAGAATTAAAACCTTTAGCTACCTGTTATAAAGCTGTAGGCAAAGCATTTTTTTTTTTTTTTTTAAATTTTGTACGGTGCAGAATGTCCAACTTCTCAGGCAAATAGCAAACAAATTGTAGGAACTTATCCTAGCTGGTTAATATGTTATCCCAAATGCTGAAGTCATGGTTGCTTCTTGAGATACAGTATTAAAAGTCATGATCACATACAAAAGAAAACAACCTAAGCACAATCTGATATAAAAGTAAAAGCTGACTGAAAGAGGTTGTTGGATGTTGAACTGAATTGAGGTTCAAAATGAAGATGCCGTCCAAAATGATCAATACAGAATGATATCTGCAGATTCACGTATTAGTACGGAACTGCTTAAACAATAGGTTTATAGCAAAGTAGCAATTCTACATGAAGTGTAATCTTAAGTGTTGATGTGACTATAAAACCTACATGAAAGATGCATGGAAAAAAGTGATAAGACCCCACGAATTGTCATTCACACTTTTTCTGCAATAGTGTCAAAAGAACATTTACAAAAGTGTATCGTTTGGATTTAGTTTTACAATTACACTGATCTGATAGAGCTGTTAAGAATTTGAGCAGCAAGCTCCTTCAGACCCTGATGCCCCCTAGAAAACCAACACATCTTTGTTTGTTATTTAAGATCTCCGAATTGAATTTTATTCACTTAACCTAGCTTATTTTGGATAACACAATATGCAACCAATATCAACCACCAGTCTTTCTACAGAACCTTTCAGGATAGCTCCAAGAAGAATTTAATATTCCATTAAAAACCCTACTAATTTTACAAATTTCCAATCCTAAAAGGAAAAATGTCCTTTTACAAGCTAAAGGTGATCCCACATCTTAATAATAAAGCTTTTTGTATTTTTGTGATGTTTTCATTATTTTGATAACCACATACATAACTTCTCTTTTGAAGACTTTACAGATATCTAGTTAGATCTTAAATTTCTATACATAAAATACACATGTTCGAGGAAAAATTAAATCATATAAGAAAATATGAATATTGTAACTACAGGCAGCCAAATCATTCATGTATGGTTTGCAACTAAAATTCACAAACCAAAATTCCACTATCTCAATCGGATTGCTGCATTTATAATTTGTATATGCTTTTTTTATGAATGTTTAGGCAACTTATGTAACATACAATATAAAAGCTTCTAAAAATCATCGAAGTAATATATATATATATATATACAGGGTTTGGACAAAAATATGGAAACACCTTTTAAAAAACATGTTTCTTTGCTTAATATGGTGTAGGAAACCCGTTGGCATCCAAAACAGCTTGCAGTCTTCTCGGAATGGATAAATACAGTTCCTGTATGTGTGCCAAGGGAATATTATACCATTCTTCCTGCAAAACGGTGGCAAGTTCAGATAACGATGTTGGCGGTGGATAACGAGAACGCACTTTCCGTTCCAATGTAGACCACAAAGGTTCGATAATATTCAGGTCTGGTGACTGTGGTGGCCAGGGGAGATGGGACAAATCCTCCTCGTGCTCAGAAAACCAGTCCTGGACAATGTGAGCTGTGTGAACAGGGGCTTTGTCGTCTTGGAAGACACCATCACCATCGGGGAACAAAGTTTGTACCATGGGATGAACTTGATCTGCCAAAATGTTCACATAAGTCTTGGCAGTCATGTGCCCTGACACAGTTATCATGGGGCCAGCAGAGACCACGATATGGCTGCCCAAACCATAACAGAACCCCCGCCATGTTTCACTCTTGGCAACAAGCAGTCTGTATTATAGGCTTGAGATGGCGTTCTCCAGACGTAAACTCGGCCAGAAGTGGGAAACAATGTGAAAGAAGACTCGTCAGACCATATTACACGTATAGGTGATTGCTATATAAATATGTGTTGCTTCAAATATTAGCAGACGATTTAGAACTATATTGATTTATTTACGAGATATTATATTTACAAGTGCAATTGTATTACTAGCACTAATGGCGGACAGAAAAAGAATACAGAATAATTATTTTTGTAGTAAACATAACACAAAACACAAGTTGAGTTGTATCTGTCCTTGCTCTGTTCAAGCTGTTAAATATCACCACAACTACTCCCCCTCTAAGTGAGATACTCTGCCAAGAAGTATCTCACTGATAACGAAATGGCAATTTAACTTCACGTCCCCTTCTTGTGAATCTGGTTGAGGGAGCAGTGGGCAACGGTGCAAACCTGATCTTTTTTTTAACTGGTGATGTAGGCTTGTCAACTGGATTGCTCTTATGATTTATTGCACAATCAGTTTCAGGAGAGTTGTCAGAAAAACATGGTTTGAGCCTGTCTATAGAAATGTTAACATTTTTATTTTTTATGAGAAGTGTGAAAATTTTATCAGTTCTTTTAATAACTTGATATGGTCCATGATATGGCGGTTGCAGACTCTGACGAATGTCAGTGCGCACGAAAACATGTGAACAATTTTTAAGGTCTTTGAAAACGAAGGGTTTCTGCTTGCAGTTATATGAAAATGGAATAGGTTTCACTTGTTTCATAGTTGCTTTAAGTTTTTGGACAAACTCTGATTGTGGTTGGAATTTAGTATCTTCAAAGAAATCGCATGGTAAACGAATGTTTTCACCATAAAGAAGTTCCGCTGAAGTAGATTGAAAATCAGCGCGCCAAGTTGTTCTTAATCCGAGCAATATGATTGGAAGAGATCTTGTCCAACTTTCATTTTCATGACACATTATACTTGCTTTTAGAGTTCGATGCCATCGTTCTATGCATCCATTTGCCTGTGGATGGTATGATGTAGTTCTATTTCGTTTAAATCCTATTAATTTTGAAAGTTCTTGAAAGAGTTGTGCTTCGAATTGGGTACCTTGATCAGTGGTAATGACTAAAGGTGTTCCAAAACGTGCGATCCAACCTTTAAGCAAGTTGTCTGCTACTGTTTCTGCTCGAATATCAGGTAATGGAATTGCTTCAGGCCATCGACTGTATCGATCTATGATAGTCAAGCAATAACGAAATCCTTCAGATGATGGTAAGGGACCAATAATATCTAAATTGATTTCTGTGAAGCGTTTGCTGACGTTGTGATATTGTTGAAAAGGACTCTGCACATGTCGTGTAACTTTGGACTTTTGGCATTTTAGACAGCTTCTAGTCCAAGTTCTTGCATCCTTATTTATTGACGGCCATACAAACTTCGATTTTAGTAATTTGGTTGTAGCCTTGATTCCAGGATGGGCGAGGTTATGAACACTGTTGAAAACAATTTTCCTGAATGATTCTGGTATATAAGGCCTCTTTTTCTTTGTAGAACTGTCATAAAATATATCACAGCTGGAACCAAAGACAGGAACTTTTTCTAATTTTAGCGAAGAATTCCGAGTAGAAAGAATTTTTTTTAACTCCTTGTCAGTTTCCTGCGCTTTAGCTATAGCTTCATAATCAAGTGCCAACTGAATATGAAGCTCGTCTATTCTAGACAGAGTATCGGCAATGATGTTGTTTTTTCCAGATATGTGCTGAATGTCAACAGTGAATTGCCCAACATACTCCAGATGCCTTTGCTGTCGAGGAGTTGCTTTTTCTAATTTCTGCTGGAATGCATAAGTTAGTGGTTTATGGTCAGTAAAAATTGTACAGTTTCTACCTTCCAAAAACTGTTTAAAATATTTTACAGAAGAATATGCAGCTAACAGCTCACGGTCGTATGTGCTGTAGCGTTTCTGGGTGTCAGTTAGTTTTCTTGAAAAGAAACTAAGGGGTTTCCAGATGCCATCTTCTAGCTGTTGTAGTACAGCTCCTATACCATTATCAGATGCATCAACCATTAAGGAAATGTGAGCATCTTCAGAAGGATGAACTAGTACAGTCGCATTACATAGCTGTTGCTTACAATTTTGAAAAGCTTGAATTGCTTCTTCCGTCCATGGAATTTTGTTGTTGTCATTCTTTTTCTTTCCTCTTAGGTATTCATTCAGAATAGCTTGATTTTCTGCAGCATTAGGAATAAATCGATGGTAAAAATTGATAATTCCTAAGAATCTTCGCAATTCCTTTATAGTTTCAGAAAGCTTGAAATCTTCGATTACTTTTATTCTTTCTTTTGTTGGCTCAATCCCATTGAAAGAAATACGATGACCTAAGAAATTTACTTCAGTTTGAGAGAATTTGCATTTTGCAACCTTGATTACCAAGCCGGCATCTTGAAGACGTTGGAAAACTTGTCTAAGATGACTAATGTGCTGTGCATCATCCTTAGATGCAATGAGAATATCATCAAGGTAGCTGAAACAAAAATCTAAGCCCCGAAGTACAGAATGAAGAAATCGTTGAAAGGTCTGGGCAGCATTTCGCAATCCAAATGTCATTCTGGTGAATTCGTATAGACCAAAAGGTGTGCAGATGGCTGTTTTTTCTATGTCAGATGGTTCTACTGGTATCTGATGGTAGGCTCGTTCTAAATCAAGTGTTGAAAATACAGTGCATCCATACAAATTATGAGAGAAATCATGCAAGTGTGGAATAGGGTACCTGTCTGGTTGGGTGACAGCATTCAAAGCTCTGTAATCCCCACAAGGTCTCCAACCACCGGTTTTTTTTGGCACTAGATGTAATGGATTTGCCCAAGGACTACTAGAGGGTCTGCAAATTCCTTGTTCTAGCATATATTCGAATTCCTCTCTTGCGATTTTGAGTTTGTCTGAAGCTAGGCGACGAACTTTTGCTGTGACGGGTGGACCATTTGTTATTATATGATGCGTAACTAAATGCTTTGGTTCTCTAATCAGTGAGCTTTGAAGTGTTATTTCCTTGAATTCATTAAGAAGACTAGCCACTGAAGAAGTAAATGATGAAGAAGCTATTGTAGTGAGAGAAAAATTTGGAAAAGTTGCTATTTTACCAAATGATGACAAAGAAGTTAAAGGATCGATAAGACATTTTCTTTTTAAATCAACTAATAGTCCGAATTTTTTGAGAAAATCTGCTCCTATAATAGCTCTTGAAACATGTGCTATTGTAAAAGACCAAGTAAATTGGCGGCGAAGTCCAAGATCTAATTTTAGAGTTTTGGTACCAAAAGTTTGAATTTTTGAACCATTAGCGGCAAATAAAATAAAATCTGATATTTTATTATTCCTTTGTTTGTATACAGGAATTACAGATATATCGGCTCCCATGTCGATTAAAAACTGCTTACCAGTTGATTTATCATGTAAATATAAGCGGCAACTGTTCTCGCCAATATCGCCAGCCGCATCAAGCGATTGGCTTACTGGTTTTCCGAATTTTCTTTTTTAAACTGGCATGGCTGTACACATTTTTTTGCATTTTTTCCAAATTTAAAATGGTACCAGCAAAATTCGTATCGAGCCGAATTAGATCTGGATCTTCTTCGTCTGTCATTTCCTCTCGATTTGCTGCGTGACCTAGTATTTCGAGAAAATTCATCAAATTTTTTTGTTAATGCAGCAATATCAGCTTGCAATACATCTAATTTATTGCGATCGAAAGATGACGCCGAATTTGGCAATGAGCCAACTTTCTTTACTTGGCATATTTCTGACGAACTGTAAACAGCAATAATTTTATCGGCCATCTCGGCAATCTTATCTAAAGTATCATTACTTATAGATAAAATGGCTTGTGTTTGTTGTGGAAGCCTTTGTAGCCACAAAGATTTGATAATTTCATCAGAAATGGAATTTCCTGCCAAGCTTTTCATTTGGCGTAAAAGATCGGAAGGGCGTTTGTCGCCAAGTTCGAGATCAGTCAACAGCTTTTTTAATCTCGACTCTTCGGTATCAGTTAATCTGTTTAATAATGCTTTTTTTTAAGGTATCATATTTTTCATTTTCAGGAGGATTTGACAAAATATCTACAACAAAATCTAAAACATTTTCGTCTAATGCAGCAACGACGATATTGTATTTTGTTGCATCTTGCGAAATACCGCTATTGGCGAATTGCGCTTCAAGCTGCAAGAACCATAATTTTGGCTTATTTCTCCAAAAAATTGGCGGTTTAACCGCTACTCGATTGATTTCCGTGTTTGGATTATCGAAATTTAATGCAGTAGGATCACTTTTGTTTTCATCCATCTTAAATGAAGAATAACAATAGCAAAATTTTAATGCATAAACATACCTTAATATCCGCTGATTCGAATAGAATGCTTCAAAATCACGTCCGGGTCACCAAATATAGGTGATTGCTATATAAATATGTGTTGCTTCAAATATTAGCAGATGATTTAGAACTATATTGATTTATTTACGAGATATTATATTTACAAGTGCAATTGTATTACTAGCACTAATGGCGGACAGAAAAAGAATACAGAATAATTATTTTTGTAGTAAACATAACACAAAACACAAGTTGAGTTGTATCAGTCCTTGCTCTGTTCAAGCTGTTAAATATCACCACACACGCTTCCACTGCCCTATAGTCCAGGCTTTATGACTTAAACACCACCTTTTCCTGTTACGGGCATTAGCATCACTGATGAGTGGCTTCTCAATTGCAGCACGGCCAGAAATTCCCTGTTTATGAAGCTCCCTTCTAATTGTTTTGGTACTCACAGGGTTCTGTAACACAACATTCATTTCAGCAGTAACTTTTGCAGCTGTGGTCTTCTTATTTTTCGTCACAATTGCCCTTAATGATCGTCTGTCACGATCACTCAGCACACACTTTCGTCCGCGCTGTGATTTAGCAGATGATGTTTTTCCGCTTTTCAAATATGCGGAATAAATCTTCGATACAGTACCTCTTGAAACACTAAACACCTCGGCTACCTTGCTTACGGAAGCACCTACCATACGTGCTCCAACAATTTGCCCACGTTCGAAGTCTGTTAACTCTGACATAATGCAATGACAACCTCACATAACAGTACTCCGACAACAACTGAACTGTTTAGCACATTTACGAAGTTGTATAGGTGGCGTTAGTAGTCAAAAACACCAGCGCCACCTACATATTTCATTAAAATCAATCTCTTTTCAAACATGCATTTTACAAGGTGTTTCCATATTTTTGTCCACCCCCTGTATATATGTGTATGTATGTTTGCAAAAAAAAAAAAAAAAATTACACAATCAACACATTCCTTTCTGGCACATTTAATCAAGTTCCATTAATAAATGTGATTAAATTAAGGGTTTCAGACAGTGTATTATTATAATTCAACTTTTATCCACCACACTAAAATTATTTTATTTCTAAAAATTATTTATTTATTTTGTTAGTATAAATAAAGAACTCGAAAGAAATATGAAAATACTTACAAATTCTTTCTATAGCAATTTTGAGCCCATAAATACAATATTATGAGAAAATATTATACACACTCTTTTTATTTGCAATGAAAATATCAAAACCATGATTATATTAATTTAATTGGGATAGAAAGATTCTAATGCTTACAATTTTTTCCAATTATTGATATATAAACAGGTTCAGCAAGAGATCTTTCACATAAAATCTGCAAAGATAAATGACACAGCTTTTAATATAATCATTTAACATTAGATGAGAAATCATATAATTTATTAAAGGATATTCTGTCTTAAAAAAACACGACAAACTGCTGCATAATCAGCAATAACACAAAAATGGTTCTTTTGTTTGTATTAACATTGCACCAGAACATCACAATAAGCTAATAATGGATCACATAATTTAGATTCTGCTGATAAAAAGATGATAAAAGCATTAAATATTCAATAATTTGCAGGTGTTCTTAAAGTAATAAGATAAAAAGTAAAATTAATAAAAACAAAGGAAATTTATCCTTTCAACTCATACATTTACTTAATTGTAGTAGATAGAAAATGCTTAAAAATAAGCTTCATATTAAGGCAATTAGTACTCATTTGTGACTTATTTACTTGGGATTTTGTTTCAATGGAGCATTCCTGTGATGTTAAGCTTAATTGATCCTTTTCAATCATATATCTTTTAAAAGAAGGGGAAAAAATTCACAACTATGTCTTCATAAAAAAAAAAAGTTAAATCTTTTGGATGACCTCTTATAATGTGTATTTATTTCTTAATCTTTAAAACGACTGTTTGTGGTATTTTATGGACCATACTGGAAATGAAATGTTGTGAATGGTTTAACAATTTTAAAGTTAATAATTGTTATGATACAAATTTGTACATTAAACAATTTATAAATTTGTACAAACAGAGAACATAATAAAATATATATAAAAAAATTCTGCAAAGATAATCATAAAAATGATATATAGAACGGTATCAATGATATAAATGTAGGATACATTAACTTAAAAATAAGATATGAAAATAATTACAATACATCATAAAAAAAAAATTATTTCATTATTTCAATGAATTAAACATAGGGAAAAAAAACTTTCAATATAATAATCAAGTAAAGATTACCTTTTTAGAGATACTGTAGCGTTGGAGCAGACGTACTTCTAATGCTTGATTACAAATTTTGATAGTAGATAAAGGACCCCGACCAGTAGCTAAATACAGTTGAGGCCTTCTATTCGACAATCCACTAATAATTTCCATCTGCATTATGGGCGACAGACTGCTTAGTTGAGCTACTTTGACAAGTTTGTACTTTGAATGAGGTACAAATAAGAAAGTTTCATTTTCTCCAAGAGGAATAAAACTTCTGAACTGGGGTAGAATTTTTAAATCTTTTTCTATAATTTTGTAAACATGGCTGTGGAAGGAAAGATTTTAATTTTTTTAAAATAAATATATTTAAAAATTGATTTTACTTTTGAAAAAAAAAAAGTCTTTATATTAATGTTAATTCTCAGCAATGTGAGAGATCCATGCTCACATAAAGATATTGGTCTTTACTGATTATCTACATTCATTTTCAACATTGGTGGCATACTGAATTATTTTCGAGTATACATGCAACAACAGCCAACAAATGTAAGTATGATCTACAAACTTGAATAAGCGTGGATTTAAAAGCTTTACATAGAACGATCAATTTACTAATCAGTGTTTTTTCCCCCTATATCTTTTTTCTTAATTTCTTACTTAACAGGTCAATTGAAAAGTCCCTGGCCTACCATAGTAAAACACATTTTTTTGGCAAAATTAGTTTTTTTTATTCAACATAATTCCCTTCAAGGAAATACACTGATTATAGCGACCCTCCAACTTTTCGATACCATTTTTGTAGTACGATTTGTCCTTTGCTTCAAAATAGGCCTCAGTTTCGGCGATCACCTCTTCATTCGACGAAAATTTCTTCCCAGAGAGAATTCTTTTGAGATGCGAGAACAAGAAATAGTCGCTGGGGTCCAGATCTGGAGAATACGGTGGATGAGGAAGCAATTCGAAGCCCAATTCATGGATTTTTGCCATCGTTTTCACTGACTTGTGACACGGTGCATTGTCTTGGTGAAGCAGCACTTTCTTTTTCTTCAAAGGCTGCCGTTTTTCGGCGGTTTCGTCCTTCAAACGGTCCAAGAACGCTATGTAATAGTCGCTGTTGATGGTCCTTCCTTTTTCAAGGTAATCAATAAAAATTATTCCATACGCATCCCAAAGTACAGTCGCCATAACCTTGCCAGCCGACTGTTGCGTTTTCCCACGCTTTGGAGCGGGATCATCGTGTGCAGTCCACTCGGATGACTGTCGATTGGACTTCGGAGTGAAATGATGGAGCCATGTTTCATCCATTGTCACCTATCGACGCAAAAACTCGGGTTTATTACGCTTGATAATCTTCAAACACTGCTCCGAATCATCCACTCGTCGTTGTTTGTGGTCAAAGGTGAGCTCGCGCGGCATCCACTTTGCACAGAGCTTTCTCATACCCAAATATTCGTGAATGATATGATGTACACGTTCAGTGGATATCTTTAGAGTGTCTGCTATTTCTTTCAATTTACGGTCATTCAAAATCATTTTGTGGATTTTTTTAATGTTTTCGTCGGTAACAACCTCTTTTGGGCGTCCACCGTCTTCGGTGCTCATTTCACAACGTCTTAACTTAGCATACCAATGCTTGATGTTTGATTTTCCTGGGGCAGTGTCAAGAAACTCGGCATCAAGCCAAGTTTTTGCTTCAACTGTATTTTTTCCCTTCAAAAAGCAATATTTTATCAACACGCGAAATTCCTTTTTATCCATTTCTTTCACATTAACAAAAGTTGCTTCACTCAAAATGCTATAATTCAGAAACTAATGATCCGACAGCTGTCAAATTTATACACGCATCTTTTGAGGGTTAGGGCTAACTAAAAAACATATGGATTTAATTCTAGTAGCGCCATCTATGTGTCAGGCCGGGGACTTTTCAATTGACCTGTTAGCTTGAATTGTAAGGAACAATCAGTAAATGATAAGAAAGTTTCATACTTCTTCAAAAACATGAAACATTGAAATTTTTTAATGAAATCCTACTTTCTAAACAGCTTAATTTTTTTTTATTTTTTCTCAAAAAATTTCTGGTTTCTAAAAAAATTCTTTTAGTTTATATACAAAACAATACCTGCAACAAACAGTGAAACAAAAGTGCTGGTGACATTTTTTTGAGGATTGTGGATGATCAATAAGAATTAAATTACTTTTGATGATGTTTCAAAAGAAAACATGAAGTTTACTTCAAAATTATTTCTAAACAAATGGACAGAAATATAGCATGTACTCTATTGTTAAGGGTTGGGGGGGAGGAGGGATTTTAACTGAATCAATTCATATATGGGTCTGTATATCAGCACTCTAACCCAACTGAGGAAGGAAGGAATTCTAATCTGGACCACTTAGTACCCACACTCTTTCCAAAGAGGAAAGCTTCCTTTAAAGGGGTTTTTTGAAAGGGAAGTAAAGTAACTGTTTTATTCACACAAACAATAAAATGAAGGGGAGGAAATCTAGTTTTCAGTTGCATATATAAACACAAGTAATATCTTACTTTAAATTCTATGTTATGAAATATTAGACATGCATCAGAATATCAATTTGCCTTTATTTGTATGAAACTGATATTACTCTCTTTCCTATGTAAATTAGATTTATATAAATCACAGAATGAAAAAAAATACCAGTAGCAGTTTTATAGCTTCGTACATAGTGCATATTTACTTTTTCCCAAAAGAAATAGTCATTCACAAGTCTTATTATTCTATTAAATGAGAAGAATTTAGAAATTTTTTTATTAAGTCATGATTAAGGGATAAATTCTGAAGAATGCTAAAAGCAAGTACTGTACTAAGCATTATAATCATTTGCATTTCCTTTAATATTTAAATCATCAGAAAATAGAGCTGAAATGGTTAATATGTTATTAAAAGTATAAGATTTATTTAAGATTTGTTAAAAAAAAAAAAAATTAAAACCTAGATAATGATGATTTTTGTATTTTAAAATTTGACACTTCAGAATTTCTGAATAGTAAATTATAAATACTTTTAATGGATATTTTTCCCCTTCAAAATTCATAACTTAACATATTTTTCACAAATAATGGAACAAACATTTATCTGCATATATGGAAAAATGGAAATAAATATTTCTTTTGAATACTTTTTTAAAATTATGCAATTAATATGTACTTGGAGTAACTTTAATAAGTAGAGAATAAAATACATGATTAAAAAAAATAAAACGCATATTTTATTGCTAGTTAATTGTACATAAAGTATCATTGAGAATTAAATGCACTCAGTGCATCATTTCTGAAAGGAAAAATATAAACGTCTACAACAAATAATTCATTCATATTTTTATTATGTTAAGCACATTGAGTAGTTTATATCGATTCATATTTTTTTCTTGTAATAGATCCAATAATAGAAATTTTCCCCATTACTTGCCAAATTACAGCAATAAGATTTGAGTGGTTTAAAAAAAATGCATTCCCATTTTCAATCTTCAATAGCAAACAAAAAAAAATTTAGAATTCAAAAAATATACAATTATACTTACTGATTTCCAAATTCCGAAGCTGCAAAAAGGTGATCTGTTCCAAAAACACACAATGCAGATGCAACAGGAATAGTATCGATGTACTCTAAAACCAATACATTCACCTATAAAAGGATTAGAAAAATGATCTTTTTATTTATTTTCAATATTTTAATCCTTCAGTATAAATAGAAAGAACATTTATTTTCTGAGCTTTTCAAAGTAAAATGTTTATTATAGCGTACACTTTCAATGTGTTAAATTGAAAGAGAAAGCATAATGAGATTCAGAAAGAGTAATTCAGTAAGACTGTTAAATACCTTTTCAGAAAATTCAAAATGACATATTACATAATGTGTTTCCTCTTGTGCCTATATTTACACCAAAGAAAACAACTTTTTAGTTACAAACATGAATTATTTACTACAGTTTTTCACTTTCATCATTTTTACCTATATTGAGCAATATTTAAATATTTCTAGAAATATTTATTTTTAGCCAAATCTTGTCAAGTGGTCACCAAGAATCCCGTCAAGTCACTAAATCACTAGATATGCCGTTTTTTAACATTGAATACGCCTAAATTGCGAGATTTTTGCCTTAAGTCTGAGTATTTCTGATCTGTCTGAGATATTTTAAGACAAATACAAGAGAAATTTACAAATTTGTAACAATATATTAAAAAAAGATCAAAATGAGTAAAAAAAAGACACCTGGTTTTATTCTTATACTCTTGAATAAAAGAATAATATATTAAAGTAAAATAAATTTAACTAACAAATAAATAAATAATAAAACTTAATTTATAAAATTTATTTTGATAAAAAAAATTGAAAAGAATTTTTAATCCAGTCTCAACTGTAGAGATCTAAAAACAGAAGTACAGCATAGGACCATTTAGCGAGATATATTCATCATTTGATCGAGAACCATTATTGTGAGATTTGTCTCCAATGATTCACACTTTGCTTGAAACAGATATTAGTACAAACTAATCATGGATTCTGGTTATCAAATTAAACTGTTCAGAAAACTGTCAGTGAAACAGAATGTCTAGCTTTGGAAGGCACAAATGATGGAATTGAATGAAAGTTAAGGTGTAAGGCAAAGTTAAACTAAACAATGTGTATCTATGATCTACATGTTAACAAAACGGTAAAAAGGTAAAATTTAGTTGACAGGGAAGGGATTGAGGAGGATCGCTATAATATCCTAGGAACATGTCACCAGTGTTTACCAAAGACAGTCCATGCAAAAGAAAAAATTGCTAGAGTACCTCAGGAACATGATGCTTGTACTTAACTAAAAAAGGTACACCCAAGGGGTACAGAGGATTAAATGTGTGGCTTATAAAAACAAACAAGCCAAATTTGCAAGTTCAAAGACTGAAAAGGATAGATTTCAGTATTCAATTGTTTTCCCTCTTTAAATACCCTTCTTTATTAATTATGGAAAACCTTCCTAAATTCTGTCTTCAAATCCAATATTAACATTAAAGAAGTACACCCATTTTTTTAGAGTGAAGGAACTCCATAAGTATACATACCTTTGCCCTTCCATAATTCCTGCAACTCAGTGCTTACACAAAAAAGAAAAAAAAAAAAGTGGCTACTTTACATTTTAATCTTTTCTTTAACTCCTGGGCCAAAACTACAAGTAAAAATAATCTCCTTTTAAGCATGGTTCATTTTTTGACAGTAGAATTATTAGTTAAGTACATTTCTATTGTGTATTTCCCATCAATGCTGCAGAAATGAACTATCATTTTACGGCACATAAGTACATTTTACTAAAGATTCCAAAAATTAAAGTTAATAAGGTGATTTTCTCATTAGTTTCTTTTTTTGATAGCAGTGGAGTACGAATTAAAGACAGCATGTTTCTGTGTGAGCTAATGATAGCGATGTTTAATAGCAAAAGAGCCAAATTTGGCTATGCAACGCCAAACAAGGTGAAGGGAAGAAATACAAAATTAAAATTCTCATCATACTGTGAAAAGATAAAATTCTTTAAAATCGTATTGCCAAAAATTGTTTAAAATTAAAACTTTGCAGTAAAAAAGATAAATTTTGAAGAACAGTTTAAAATAGTAAATTATATAACCTAAGTATAAAACTTTAAATATAGAAGAGTAACACAAAACAATCATTACATTGAAATCTGGTTCTTAGAGGGCTTTAAAGACGAGAGTTTTCCACATCATCCATAGCCAGGAGTCATCAACATTATAGATAATCATATGAACATCCTCTTTAAGGTTTGATGTTGCAATATTACATTTATTTATTCTTTGGTTTATGCAATGTCATATTTATTTCTATTTAAGGTTTGTTTCGTACAGTGGGAGGAAAAATATTTTCAAAAGCCATTTTGCTTACGGCTATTTTTCGTTTAATTATTCAAAGCCATATAAAGTTTGTAATTCAATAATTTTGAGGATGGGTAATGTATGGTAGAGGAAACTAGGTGTGCCTGAGTAGATAAGGATGATTTGGAAATTGTAGATGTCGAAGATAGACAAGGCATAGAAAGAGATCAAGAAGACAACTATTGGAGAACAAATATTTTAAGTAATATACAGAGTGATTCAGAAAAGATGGGAGAAACTTAAACAGGTGATAGTATACAGTAATGCAAACTATTTTCATCAAATAATGCATGATTTAAAACAGGCCTATCCAACCCAAAAGACTTTGCAGGCTGCTTTTGAAACACATTTTATTCTGGCAGACCGTGTGCACATGAAAATGATGAATTTGATGCCAATTCAAATTCTCACATTAAAAACTACTACAACTTTCACCTTTTCAATCAAGGGAAGTGACTAATCCTCCCAAACCTCATTAGAGAAATCAAGAACATTCTGATATAAATTAAGGAAAATTACATTTTATTGAATTAAATACATTTACACAAAATACAATTTAAAAAAAAAAACTGACCTGCAGTTACAACATAATGCTGGTATTAAATTATTAGCGATCAAAAGACACAAAGCAGTTAATCTGCTGGAACAATACACTTCTGCATCAAACATATTAGGCTTGCTGCCAACTGGCTGCTGCTAACACATGAATCAATAAGTTCCGAGACTAACCCAGAGATGGCGCTCGTAGTAAACCAGTAACCAGGTCTTTTTAGAGTACTAACCTTTGCTTGAAACGTATCAAAATTTTAAGTCGATCGGACCAGAAACAGCTGAGTTATCGAGGTTGGAGTAAAGTCATTTTGTAGTTTGTTTAAAAAATGGAAAAAACAGAGTTTCATGTTCTGATAAAACATTGTTTTTTAATGGGTAAAAACACCATGCAAGCGAAACAATGGATTGAAAAATGTTACCCGGACTCTTGTCCATCAAAAGCAACGATTTGTCGGTGGTTTGCCGAGTTTAAACGTGGTCGTACCGACACAAATGACGCAGAACGCTCGGGTAGACCTGTGGAAGCCGTTACACCGGAAAATGCGAGTGAAGTGACAAAAATTATAATGAAAGATCGTAAAGTGAAGCTCCGTGAGATTGCTGAGATGACACAGATATCATATGGAAGTGTATTTACTATCCTTCATGAAAAATTGAGCATGAAAAAGGTTTTTTCCAAGTGGGTGCCGCGATTGCTTTCGATGGAACAAAAACAGCAACGAGTCGATGATTCAGAAAGCTGTTTATCGCTATTTACTCGCAACAAAAAAGATTTCTTGCGTCGTTACGTGACCATGGACGAAACATGGATACATCACTACACTCCAGAGTCGAAGCGGCAGTCATCTGAGTGGCGCACAGCTGGCGAAAGCCGTCCGAAAACGCAGCAGCCAGCTGGCAAAGTCATGGCATCAGTTTTTCGGGATACGCATGGCGTGATTTTCATTGACTACCTCGAAAAAGGTAAATCGATCAACAGTGATTATTATATTGACTTGCTGGTGCGTTTGAAGGAGGAAATCGCAAAAAAAACGACCGCACAGTCTCGGGACTTATTGATCCATGTGTTATTTCGCATTCCCTCCCTACGTCTAATAATGCACACTTTTACTCTTCAGTAAATTTGCTGGTTAGATATACATTATGTATCACCCAATCACATCAGATGGCCCATGTACTCATTAAAAACAAGCAATGTAATTGTTTATGAACAATATTAGAGAAAAATTGTGATAGAAGTTGAGTCAGGTAGTGAGATATTCCTATGGTAGTAGGGTATGACACAAATAACTTATGGTGGAATGTTCTTTGATACTTTTATGTATAATAAAAGTTTAAATCTTTATTCAGATGACCCAGCTCCACAGGACGCAGTTTGACACTTGGCGGGCCACATGTGGCCCACAGGTTGGCTAGGCCCGATTTAAAATGAAAAGCAAAATCATGTTAGTGTATTTTGAAGCAGCTGGTTCACTAGCTTTACAACAGCATTCCTGTTGAGACTTATCCAGAGGAAAAGAACATCATTCACGCAAATGTAATTTGGGGAAGAAGAAACTGTTAGCAGTCCTTGTACGATCTGCATCTCTTGCATATTTTTTCAAGTAACAACTGACCACAAACTTTGGAATAAGATAAGTGAATGAAATGTTAACACATTTAGGTTTTAGATGGCAATCCACATCAGAATGACCAATGGAAGTCCATTTAGAAAAGATCTGTTGTTAACATGCATTTGAAAATGTCCAAATCTCTAGCACTTAAAAGCAGTGAAGAAGTTAGGAACACTAAGCCAAATGGGAGAGTGAGTGACAATAAGGGTTTAAGGTGCAGTTGCCAAATCTGGCTGATGTGCTAAACATTTAATTTAGACAGAAAAATAAAAGGAAAAGTACAAATCAGTTGACAAGAAAGGGCGAAAATAGAGAAAGATAGCTAGGGTATCTCAGAGGAAAGTCAGCCGCATTTATTAAAGACAATTAAGCCAATGGGAAAGAAAAATCCCCAAGATACCTTGGGGTCATGATTTCCATTCTTACCTGAAGAAAGTAAGTCCTTTAAGGGTAAGGCCGGATGGGATAATGCAAATAACCCACAATTACACGAGTTGGCAACTATAGTTAGATGTAAGCATTAAATATTTTGAGAGTAATGCTTTAGAATCTTTCCAAATGATAATCTGCCAAACATTTACGAGATCTAGGTCCTATAAACCTTTCAGGATTTCGAATTGGATGCACAAAGAAGGTGGGATTTGGAATTAACGCCATGGCAAGTATTGAGTGATTTAAGTGGAACAACAGCTACTGGGTGATTTAAAAGAAGTTTTGAAAGTAGAAAGAATTTGATTTGTAAAACAGAAGTTCTGTCAAAAGGTCTCCATATCTAAATTATAAGAGATTTTTTTGGATTGCCTCCAATGTCTTGAAGTTTCCTTTGTACAGCAAAAGATAACTTAATGGTGTTTCATCTGGCAGGGAAAAAATGAGGAATTGAGCACATTTACTGACTGTATCAATATTAAGAGTAAAGTTTAAAAGTAGGGAATGAAAGCCTTCATTAGGGCATGTAAGTACTGGATCCTTAAAAAAAAAGAAAAGGTATTCATTCTGGAGTGTCTCCACCTATTACAGAATTCAACAGGGAAAACAGCCAGTGGGTCAACAGGTGATTGTCAGACTTGGATTTTACCTGGAGATAGAAATAACCCTACAGTAGTTTTATGGCACAAGAGCTATATTTGGCAATGTTGTGCCAAATGAGAATCCAATGGTAAATCTAAGGAACTCCTTATCTGCAGCACTAACCCAACAACAGTCTTTTTGTGAACTCCGATAAAAACCACAAAGAGATTTACCACCAGCCGATTGACAGAAGTTGGCTCACTCTTGCCTGCTTCAGGATCAAAAGAAATGCAAAAGGGATCCCCAGGATACTACTTTCCTCCTTAAGGGACAGAACCCACAAGGCATAAGAGCCCAATCTGTATAAGTTATGCCAAACATTTGCTTAAACTGAAATCTAGACAGAACAGAAAGGAAAAAAAGTAAAAACTTGTTGACAAGGAAGGCAGAAAATAGAGAAGGGTCGCAATGGTATCTTGGGGGCGGGTTACCCATGTATAAAAAACAGCAAACCCCATGGGCAAGATCACTAAGGTTCCTCTAAGTCATGAATCCCATACTAACCTAAAGAAGATAAGCACCTGAAGAGGCTCTCCTCAGCAAATGTGTGGGTTGGAGAACCAGCAGAAACAAAAAAGGATATAAGAATGATAACTTATATATTAGTACAACATGAACAAATTATATTTTACTTAATTTTACAAAGTTAGAAGCTGGAAAAACGTATCTGTTTTCTCCAAGCAAGGTAAAGGAAGGAAGAAAAATGGTTGATAAGGTGGGTCGAAAATAGAGAAATATCACAAGGGTATCCCGGGGGAGTACCACATGTGTTTGCCAAAAAGATACATCCCATGAGAAAAAATGGACTACTAGGAAATCTTGGAAGCATGGAGCCCCTACTCATTTGAAGATAATAAGCCCATTGAAGAGATGTTGGCTTTAGGATTTGAAACTCACTTTTCTATCAAAGCCTCTAACTGACAATCTGCCAAAATTGATGCTTTAATTATGGCAATTTCTTTACAAATCAACAGATGCATTTACAATTACCAAAGTTCAGGAAGAAAAGTAATTTATGGTTTGTGTCATTACTGTCGTTACGTTAATTTTCTTTTACAAGATTTTAACACGAAATGAACTGTCGTGCATGCATTAGAAGAAAAAAAAAATTACACTTCAAAATTAAATTTTAAGGATACTACTTGTTATACTGGTGAAAATCTCCATTTATAATTTACAGTAAATAATGTTTTAATTCATTTTTGTGTAGTATCTTATATAATCTATCCTGCTATTCCAAACAAGATAGCAAAATGCATCAAAGCAACTATCTATAATCTCTATGTGGATCAATAAAAACTTGAATTTCATAAGAAACTGAATCATGTGAAACCTTTAATTTCTTACTGGAATTCATTGTCATGTACAAGTCAATATATCATTTTAACATGTCAACAAATTGAACACAAGAGACTAACATAGAAATTTCTCTCTACAAGATGTGTAACCAGTGTTTGCCCACTGACAGTGAGACATCTTGACTGCATGTTCTACATTTAATGCTTCTCATTTTAAATCTTACACATCATCTTTAATTGATCTGGTTAAGGAAAATTCCCCACGCCAAATATTTTTCAGCTTTTACATGGCATTGAAAAAAATTATATGTATGCACTAAAATCAATCTTGCTTTTATTCTATTTACTATCTGAACGTGACTTTTAGAACGTTTTATGTGATAAATAGGTAAAATCTTGACATTGTGCTTGGCACAATATATCCTATGAGGATTCAGTGCCAGAAATTTCATTTAACCCCTTCCAGTAAAGTGACGTGTCGAGCTCATCATTGGTTTTTCATACCATACCACACAATGATGAGCTACACTTATCAAGCAGCTAAAGTTACTGTTGAATATGAAAATTAATTTAGTTTAAAAATTCTAGTGTACTGAATTTGGCAACTTTTGTTACTAGTGGGAATATCTCAGATCACAATCACATATTGTTTACACTGTTATAATTTCTTGGTACAAGTCACAGCCAAATTGTTGTTAGTCTGTAACTTTTCATTCTCAAACATTTAGTGTAAACATCAGTCACTATATATTTTGCTAAAGAAAAAACATGTTGTATAATAAATACCATAATGGATATGAGTAGTGCAGACTATGAAGGTCATGATGGTATGAACTTTTGGATGGTATGAACTTGTGGTTCATAAGGTGACACCCTGGCTAGGTTGCAGGCTAAAAGATAGGGACATTTTCCAGCATACATTCCTTGAACTCAGAATAAAAGAAAACCTACTAAGAGGTGCCATGTGTGTAACAAGAATAAAATTAGAAGTGAGACTCCATGGCAGTGTAAACAATGCAGGAATCATTTGCACATACCAGAGTGTTTTGAAAAGTACCACACACTTGAAAAATATTAACTATATACCTTATTAAGGTTTTGTTTTGATTTTTTTAAATTTTACCACTTTTGATATTATTTAACAATATGTAAAAATGGATGTTAATTAAGAATATGTAAGAACTATAAAATGAAACAAGTTTTTTTTAAGTAAAAAGTAAAAGTTCTCAGTTTTTCATTATTAAATCATACCAGAAGGGGTGAATAAATCAATCATTTTTGTTTATGTAACAGGGATTTGTTAATAACATTCACTCCACTTTTGTCTTTATGTATTATTGTATAAATGCATCAAATTTACCAATTAAAATTGCATTTAAGTATATCTTAAATAGATTTTGTGGACTGCTGAAACACGTTATTTATACATTGCATATTAAAGCATATGAAGCGGATTTAATTCCCCCCCCTATCAAATTATAGTATTCTTAGATTTAACTGATTTTTTCTATTCATTTTTGCCTAAAATTCACAATGAACTAGATGAAATTTTAAATTCTTTTTTTTACCAACATTCACTTTTAACTCATTTATTTATTTTGAAAAACATACTAGTACTAAGAATTTACCAGATACTTTTCCTTATCTGCTGATGAAATCAGAAAATAATGTCCTATTCAGTGTTAGTATAATTAAAAACATGATTCTTTTTCTAAAATTCAACAAATTTGATTTTCCCTAGAATGTAAAGTAATCACATGTAGTAATTATATAATGTTAAATTCATCAGCATATCTTTGAGGCTTTATTTGAGGAATCTAAAGAACAAATGGAACTAAGAGCAGCTAAAAGAACAGCTTAAAAATGAACAGGTAAGAACAGTACATCCAAAACAACAGAAATTCTCATCCCAAAGTTAACTGAGCCTAGTAGCTTCATTACAACAGATGTTGATTAACTGTTTTTTAAAAAATTAAGGCTTGACTAGTATTTAAGATTCATGTACACAATCACATCGCTTATGCTAATAATTACATAAAATGATCTAATTAAATGAGTATTACAGCTAAATTTTGAGAAAATAGTCAGGAAACTGATATAGTTACTTATAGTTCCACCCTTTTCTTTAAATGTATTGTTTATGCAGAACCACTGTAGCAAATGCATTAAAATATAAGCACAATCTGTGCAAACATCACAATGAATACAATTAAGAATAAAAGCAAAACATATTTGAATTAAATATCAAAGTTTGAATATCAAAACAAGTAGAGAGACTAAGAATAAACAGTATTAATTCGAATCCATAAATCCAGAAAAAAAAATAAAAATTTGAAAAATATATTAAAACTTATAATTAACAGACATTTATTTTAAACTTATGGATTAATCAGAAAATTCAAAATTTAATGTATTACATAAACAATACATTAAAACATATCAAATACTTATATTTTTTAGGGGTTGGAGAAGATGCTATGTTACACAGTACGATTATGTTTGCAACATAAGTTTATCAAACTGGTATCTTCAGTGAATGACTCATCACACTAGGACAGATTTCATACAAGCATTACTACCTCTCTTCAAATAACTATTATCTTAATGATATTTATTGATCTATACATCTTCATTTTTATGCAAGAAATTTTATCTTTAAGGGGGAAAAAAAGGTAAAAACTCCAAGGATAAAATAAATTATTTTTACATTTAAAAAAAATCATAATCTTCTTACCTCTGTCAATGTCCCTAAAAATTTAATTTTAAATATGTCGCCTTGTTCAGTCTGTACAAAAATATATGTTTTAACCTAAAAAGGAAACAGAACATAAAATTTATGATTATGTACATATATATACACACATATAAATAATAAAAATATAATTTTAATATTGCAATACTTTATCTTACTCTATTAGTATAATTTGCAGGTAAAACCCATGGAGTGGAACAAGCAATAAGAACTAATCCTCTGGAACCAATCTGAAAAATGCATTGTTTATGTATACTCAAAATTGTTTATGTAATACTTAAACTAAAAATGGGAATTAAAAAAAATATTAAAAACCCTTACATTGCATAATTCCTCAGTGAAAAATCAAGATTGTAAATTTAAAAAATGAAGAATTTAACTGATAATTAATTTATAATCTCCAATATCAAATTATAATTCTCCCACTTCTCAAAACAAGAGCTTAATGAAAATGTACAAAAATACTCAAAATTCATTAATGTCAAATATACTCTTTACAAACACATGTATAAAATTTAGCTTTAATATGAAATTACTGAGAATCATTAAATTTGAAAAATGTAGGATTTTCAGGATGTATTCATATTAACAAATTAATACATTAAAATAAGGAGAGAAAAAATTATAACAATAGAATTCAGAGTATTATTATGTAAAGATAAAATTTTGTAAAAATTAAATCTAAAATGTATTGTAAAAATTATATATGTGTTTTTTTCAGTGAAGTAAAAAAAAAAAGCAAAAACAAGGAATCGAATAATTTGCTTTTAAGTAAAACATGAATATTAGAATGTTTATTTAAAGGCAATCATATCTGAATCCAAATACTCAAACCTAGTAATACCTGTACATCTTATTTGCAATTTTTTTTTTAATAAAAATATTGTAAGTTGGTATATATGGTGAGCTCAATAGTAGAAAGTTAAATTTTTTTTTATCTAATCCAGTAATTTTAACCATCTAAGATTATTCTTCCATACAACTTCTCCTTTCAAATTAATATTAATTCAAATGCAATCAAGAAAAGCACAATTTAAACTAAAAAATCAAAGTGATAGTCAATTCATCACACATAAAAAAATATAGTGTGTTCAAGAAAATTAAATAAATAAAAATCCATACAAATATACATTTTAAAGTGAGGTTAAATTAACAAGAAGTGAATATAGTAAGTTTTATATACAATTTAAAGTTGCTTTTTGTTCCAATAAATATAAAAATGATAAATACTTAATACATTGAAATATTAAAAAGATAATTTTTTTATATTCAGTACTGAGTCATGTACAGCTTAAAAAATGATACAAACAATGGCAAATTATAAACATCAATACTGGATAATTTTCAAATTACAACATATAATGGAACTGTAATTCGAACTGAAATAGAAATTGAAAAAAGAGCAGGGATAGGGAAAAAAAAAAAAAAAAGGAGCAGAGACAGCATCACAACAGATGATACCCTATAATCCCTTAAATATAAATAACATTTCCGAATAACGAAAATAACTAACGAAATTTGCTACTCTTACAATCTTAACATTAAATTCTCATTTTGGGCATTTGGGGGCTCTTTATCACGTAGCATTTCACAGCTTGTAATAATTTTTTTTTTTCTAAATACTTACAAAAATTGGTTACAACATAGGATGAAGATCACTCATATATATGAAAATTAGGAGATGTAATAAATACATATATATTCAGCAATTAAAATATGGATGAAACAATAGGCATTCAAAAAAAATATATAATTCATACCAGCCGTTTAGGAATGGAGCATTTAACTGTTTGGGAAGATTTCAATCTGTAGTAACCTATATAATTTTCGAAACACACAATTACTCCTTTTCTATGAGGATCTAAAAAGGAAAAAAATCTTAATGCAAAACGTTATATATATATATACATGCCATCTGTTATATATATATGCCAATAGTGCGAAAACAAATATGATGATTTAGACAGAGAGTTATTTTAGAATTTACTAAAATTAAATAATAAAAGATTTTTCATGCTGGATGCCCTATTTTTGAAATGTGAGTTCTTGACAGAAACAAATGAAATGAATGTGATTAATATGTGAATTTAGACTAAGGTTTTGATAGCAATTTAAAATGTAAAATTAATAATTATTATGATAGATATAAATTTAAGGCAGACAGCAAGTTTATGTGAGAGTACACAACGTATCAGTGGTTTGTAAAGAAGATTAATGAGAGTGAAGTCATTATGCTTAGGAGTAACTCATGGGAATTCGAAGAATCCTATAGAAAAAGTTAATGCACTGCTTTTTGATGAAATCAAGCATGAGTTCAATTTTTAGATCGTTATGCAAGACTCATTTTGGACAAACCAAGGGGCATTTGCATCCTTCTGGAGATGAATGTTTTGAAAGATGTGCAATCATTTCAGATGTGTTGTTGCAGCTGCTGCCCAGATGGAGGATGTGAACAACATAATAAATCTTAATACTGATTTATAGAGCAAAAGCTTGAAAATGATTGCCAGATTGCTCTAACGAGAAATCAAATGTGAGGAACATTTCGGATATATTGGGTGAGTTAATTTTTGCGTCTAAAATTAACCCTAGGTACTTGAATTCAGTGAACCAGGGTACAAACTGGTCAAAAATGGTGACAGCAGGTAAATTCCCTATGTACTGTTGCTTCATAAAGAGGAAGATAGTGCTTTAGGACACACTAACTTTAATTTTCCAATCTGTGATCCAGAGCTGTAGACGAGAGATATGTCTTCGCAATCTGTTTATAATTTTCTGATTGCAGATGTTTTGGGTTATTATGGCAGAGTCACCATCATACAAAGCCAAATGGATGTTTGTAGCCTTCATAATAAGGGAGAAAGAATCCACCTTTGTGGTACACTACTGAGGATTAGTCCACAGGTGGAGACCACGAAACTTGTGACCATGGTTGGCCACCATGGTTGCTTCAGTGTTTCTTGTTTTTTAGCTGATCACATCTCATTTGAACAATATTACAACTGAATAAATAAAGTGTACTGTACAGTAAAATGTTCTTGAAGCCCCCCTCCTCCCACACATCAGGTACTCTTCAAAATGCTAACAAAACTAATAAACTAAATAAAGCACGTGACTAGAAAAGTCACAATTTGTTTTAACTCTCACAGTACTGTATAATTTTTGAGCTGTTTTTTAATCAATGCAAGAATATTTAATTAAATTAATGTTCCATATTTGAATTTCATTTCGTGGTTGCTAGAACGATGATATACTTTGATGGATATTGTCTACACAGGTTCAGAATCATTTTACATTAAGCATATGTTAGCAACAGTTATTAAACCTAAGTCTATTTAAACTTGATTATTTTAACATTGATTTTATCTAATTAGATTTTACATTATGAGATGCATAACACTTAGTGAATGTTTATCTAATTTCTTGAAAAAAACACAAGTAGTTCCATATTTTAATTTTTTTTCTCCCAAAAATGGACAAATAAAATTTGTTGCTTTGTTACTAATACAAAATAATTGTTCTTTTTTTTTTTAAAATGTATATCTACTGATGTAATAAACACTACCCTTCCCACTCACATCCTACTAGTTATCTCAATGTGCCCCTCAGGGGGCTCGTATCCTTTAAACGAGTACGGGCATAATGACTCCGAGGTATCCCAGTGATCTTTTTCTCCTTTCTTCTCTCCTCCCTTTTTTTTTCTTTATCCTGTGTTTTGATTGGGGGGGGGGGGGGGAGGATCTGTTTGATATTTTGTGATATCAAACAGGAAACAGTTTAATCTAACATGGTTTTCTTCCAATTCTGTGGCTGTGCTAAACATTAGTATTGCATCGAAAAAAAAAATTATGAAAATATGTGATGTCCCTGCTAACACATTAAAAGACTGGCGGCATATGAATGCCGATCTCCTGCATGCCTAGCTCTGGTATTAGGAGGCCCCAATACCCCTAAAGCAGAGGTACTTAGTGGGAAACCGCTTGGGCGCATCGAAAAAGGCTCTGCGGGAGAATAGTTGCGTATGCCATTGGTAACAGTTTTGGAATACCATCTTCAAAACGTTACCAGAGGTTGAGGGCCTTGGTAACAGATGGCTGGAGGGAGCAAACTCTCTCCCATCTAAAAAAAATCCTCCTTGGCTTTGGCCTTGGACCTGTGTCTATGCCTGGGTACATTATGGGGGGCAGTTTGCATTGTTCAGCTTTGAAGAATTATCTGCTGGTTATCCATTGGCCCGTTAGAAGGTACAAGGGTGGTACAATTGGGTCTGGTGGGGGCCCCAATCGAACTAGACATAATCCGTGTTTTTCTAAAAGCACTATGGTGACAATCAAAGAAAAATCAGATTTTCTTTCTGAAGCTAATGCTTCATGGGCAGATTGTTCTTGTGTTGACTCTGTAATGCCTATATCTTTATCCTCTAACAATAATGTAAATCAATTAAATAAAAATGAAAAATATTAAATCTGCAAAATCTTGATAATAACACGGTTTGTAACAACCCAAATACTTTTTATTTTTTTAATGATAAAAAGAGTTACTGATACATTTGCTGCTATATCGCCCTTTTTGATTCAAAAAGGAATACTAAGTATGGTGGGAACTGCGAAAGATATTAAAAAACTACATTCCTGTGACCTGATAAAAGTCAACAATTCGAAACAGGCAGCACTTGTTATAGCTATGAAGACCTTAGGACCGTATCCTGTGACTACTTTGCCACATGGCAATCTAAATTATTCTCGCGTCATTGTATCCTTTATTGAATTGGCAAATGTGTCGGAACAGGAGATCTTGGAGAATTTGCTGGACCAGCAGGTTTGTGGTATCCGGAGGATAACGATTAGGAGAGATGGTAGGGTGCTTAATACTAAGTATCTCATCTTGACCTTTTCAACTCCTACCCTGCCACAGAATGTTTGGGCCGCATATCTCAGACTCTCCGTTTGACCATACATTCTGAACCATCCATGGTGTTTCAATTGCCAGCGTTTTGGACATTCAAAGAATGCATGTAAGGGACAATTGACTTGCACTCACTTTACAGCAAAAGGGCATGAAAGTTCTTCCTGTAGCACTGCCGAAAAGTGTGTCAATTGTCAGGGTAACCCTCCTTCATATACTCGCTATTGCCTTAAATGGGGTGAAGAAAAAGAAATTACGATTGTGAAGACTCTCCAGAACATATTATATCCTGAAGTTAGCAGTATAGTCGCTTGCCGTACCCCTATACAGGATAAAAGTTACACAAGCAAATCAAAAATTTTCAAATCGACTCAATTTCCAGAACCTCTTAGTATCATACAGCCTACCAAATAGACTTCACAGTCAAATAAAATAATGAAAGTAAATAAGAACCCAACCTCTGCTAAGACTCAACAGATGAGGCCATTGACCAGGTCGAAAGCTTTGCAGAGAAACAAACTAAAATCAGCAGCAAAGAATAGTGTTCCTCACCAAAAAACTAGAGTCATTGACAGTGATGCGGCTGTTTTACACCCATCACCCGAAGATTATGACTCCATAGGGAGCCTGGACACAGGATCCTCCACTTCCAGTGTGCAGATTTAATGGCTTTTGTTTCCTGGAACAGCCGTGGCTCACAACTAGAAGATCTCTAATCCATAATATCCTCACACCAGCCTGCATGTGTTGCTCTTCAAGAGACTTTCACGAGGTTTGGTTTGCTCTGGTTACCATGACAACCTGAGTGCATTGATATAATTGTATACAACAGGATGCTGATGTTGCATCATCACCTTCTGGAGGTGTATGCATTTTCATATCCTAGAACTATCCCAATAGTGTCATTACACTGACCATATCATTGCTGGCTGTAGCTGTGCAAATCCATACCTGCACATTAATCACAGTCTGCTGCATTTATCTGCCACCTAACGATGTTATGTCACAGATGGATTTGAACCAATTAGTCAAGGAATTACCAGCTCTCTTCCTTCTGCTAGGTGACTTTAATGGACACAGCCCTCAGTAGGGGTATTTTGGTACTAATTTTCGTGGTCCGCAGATGAAAAGAAAACTTATTTCCATAATCCCACTAGGACATTTCAAATGGCTAGATCAGGAGTATTCTCCTGATCTAGCCATTTGCTTACCAAAACTGCTACTGTCATTGAATTTAGAGGTTGTTAACGATTTACAAAACAGTGATCATTTCCCTCTTCTTACCTCTCAGTTTCATGGTAATAGGATACAGTTATGTCCTCCCACTTAATGCTTCAACCAGACAGATTGGGATGTATTCACACTGTTAACTGTCATAACCAATATAATGGTTCAAGATCGGGATATTAATGACTCTGTCCAAAATGTCACAGACTCTATCGCGGACCCGGCTGATGCAGTGATTCCCATTTCTAATTCACAGGGGAAGATGAGTAAACCATGGTGGAATAAGGATTGTCAAACATCCTACAGGGAACAAAAGAAATTGTGGGGTACTTTCCAATGATATCCCACAACTGAGAACCTCACAGTGTTTAAAAGGGCAAAGGCGCTTGCTTGCAAAGTAAGACATCATAGAGAGAATTTTGAATCAGGTATGTATCTTCCATCACATTGTCGAGGACTAGTCAGCAGTTGTAGAAAAAGTTAAAAGCTGTACACTTCCTGAATCGGGAATTTTCAATCCTGATACTGGAAACTCCAAATACTGTGCATTCTTCATCTGTCGAAGTGACCAATGTCATCAGCCACTCATTTGCTAAAATGTCAAGCTCCAACTCATATAGAGCTTCATTTTTAGCAACTAAGAATCATACAGAGCAGACACCTATCAAGTTCAGGTGTCAGCATCTACTCCCTTATAACTGTGATTTTGACATGTGGGAATTGAAAAAGGCCTTATCTTTGGCTTACAATACCAGCCCAGGCTCTGATGGCATAACATATGATATGCTTCACCACTCTAGTAAGGATTCATTTGTAAGTCTCCTCTACTTATTCAACCTAATATGGAGGGAACATGGGTTTCCTAGTCAGTGGCAGGAAGTAATTGTTATTCCTATCCTGAAGCCTGATAAGGAGATCCAAAGAACCCTCTCCATTATAGACCTATCGCTCTTATAAACTTCCTTTGTAAGACCCTAGAACATATGGTCAATGCCTGCTTCATATATCAATTGAAAAAGAATCAATGCATTCCTCCCTTTCAGAGTGGCTTCTGTAAAGGAAGATCAACTCTAAATAACATCCTTCTACTTGAAAGTCAGATTTATACTGCTTTCCTATGGAGGAATCATTTGATTTCAATTTTCTTTGATATAGAAAAGGTATATGATTGCACTTGGTGCTATGGGACACTTCGCACTTTATACAGTTATGGTTCAAGAGGCAATTGGTCTATTTTTATTCAAAAGTTTTTGTCCTTCAGATTTTTTAGTATTTTGTCTGCCTCTTTTATTCAGATTGAAGGAGTTCCTCAGGGGAGCATTTTGAGCCTAACTCTTTTCATTTGTCATATTTCTCCCATTCTTTCCCGATTTCAACCATCTGTTCATGGCTCCTTGTACCTCGAGGAACTGCAGATTTCTTGCGAAGGATCATCAATGTGTCTCGTTGAGCAACGGCTTCGGACCACAATCAATAGCCTGGTTACATGGTGTAACATTAATGGGCATAGTAATATCAACCAGCAAGAGTAGCTGTGTGCCTTTTTTGTAGGAAACAGGGTCTTCATCTCGATCTTGACATTTGCATCTGTGATACTTCTATTTCCGTTGTCCCCGATGTCCGCTCCCTAGGAGTAATTTTCGACCGCAAACTCACTTTCCTTTTGCTCATATTACAACTGCAGAGAAGTATGAGAAATCCCTCAATATCTAGAAGATGTTGTCCAACACCACATGGGGAGCAGATAGAATTTCATTATTCTGAGCATACCATTCGGTGATTCTATCTCGGATCAACTACAGATGTATCATTTACGGATCTGCTAGCAAAACTATCTAGCAGAAATTTGACCCGTCCATCACAATGCGCTGAGAATCTGCTGTGGAGTATTGCGTACTTCATTTGTGCAGAGTCTGTATGTGTAAGATAACTGGTTACCCATTGCTTCACAGCACATGAAACTTTCTCTCCAATATTATTTTAGAATATCATCTCTACATCTCACCCATTGCAAAATATGCATATCAGTCCATCTTTACAGAGACTGTATGGTGCTTGACCTACTTGCACTCGTCCATTCTCCAAAAGGGTGAAAGATACCATCAAGGAACTTAGCCTCCATGGCTCAAACCTCCAACAGCAGAAATTTGGTAAACTTTCTCCTTGGAATATGCCAAGGTTTATTTATCATAATCCCTATGCCTCTTACAGCAAATGCACCACATATCCTGCTGTTTTCCAAAGTTTATTTGCTCACCACCACAGTCAGTCTGCAGATTTTATTCCGATTTACATGAACGAATTGAAAATAACTGGATAAGTCGGCTGTGGTGTCATTTCAAATGACATCAAGCACAATTACCAGCTTTACACTTCCTGCAGTATATATGCTGCCGAAGCTGTCACCATTTACTGTGCTCTCAGATAAGTCAAGAAATTCAGTTCTCGTAAGTACTTCATTTATACTGACAGCATGAGCATTCTGAAACATTGGTACATCTGGACAATCACAGTCATCCTGTTGTGGTTGACATTGCTGACATTATTTGCAATCTGTATAGCAGGGGTTATTATAAAATTCTATTGGATACCTAGTCATGTAGGTATTTTAGGCAATGAACAAAAGGAATTGGCTGCACTATTGGCAATGAATCCTCTGCAGCTTGCAGTACTGCTGGTAGACATAAGACGTCTCATTTAAAATTTTATTCATCAGACATGGCAGGAATCATGGAGTCTCCAGGCCAATAACAAACTACACTTGGTGAAGCCTGGTATTAGAGAAAGGCTTGTTCTTCCAATGCGAAGAGCAGATTCACTCACCTACGCATTGGACATACTCGATTTACTCATAACCAACTTTTGTTTGGGGAGAGTGCTTCCGAATGTCCTTCCCATGTCCCTTATAAAATTCATCCCATTTTAATTGACTGTCCAGTCTTTTATCATCAACATCATGTTTTCTATAATTCATCAATTTAAAACCTATCTGACTTGATGGGGGAAAAACCCCACCATAATTTATTTGCTTTTTTTAAAAAAGTTTGGCCTTT
Organism: Nephila pilipes; assembly: GCA_019974015.1. Taxonomy (NCBI): domain Eukaryota; kingdom Metazoa; phylum Arthropoda; class Arachnida; order Araneae; family Nephilidae; genus Nephila; species Nephila pilipes. The sequence continues at coordinate 75,140 of BMAW01100699.1, read as the reverse complement.
TATACCATATTAGAAGTTTTAACCATTCACCTTTTTTTATTACCTTGTGTTTAATACTTGTTTTTAAAATAATATTCTTTTTCATGATTGTAACAAATGTTTGGCACAGCATCACCTGCTTTGGCTCCTGCACCATAAAACTCCACTATCACTTACTATAATAATATTAATTGTATTCAAATATATTGGGTCACACCCATACTCAATATAAAACTATATATTTGCATACAGCTGACATATTTTAAAGAAGACAATGCAATATCAAAAGAGCATTTGAGAATATTAGCCTGTGATTACAAGTACATTTTCAACTGCTATAATTCAATAATCTTATGAAATAAAATTATTGGTCTAGAATTTGAAAGAAAAAAAAGAGCATCTTGAGCTAACTAACCTGTAATCAAACGATTTGCTCGGTGTTCAAGCTCAAATGTATTCTTTATAGTAATTTTCTCCTGTTTATTTATATCCACTTCAATAAAAACAAGTCTTTGACATGGAATGGACTCTGAATATAATTCCTACACAGATTTAAAAAAAAATGAAAAAAAAAGTTTCAAAAGAAAATTACTAAATTTGTCAACAAATTGAAAATGTCTCAATTATGCTAAATTTACAGCCATATTAAAATAGATTATATTGTGACAATACCACAAAACAGCCACACAACATCCATGTTTATATCAAATCATAATTCAATTCTTGTCTACTATAAAGAATTAATGCTTAACATTTAGTTAATATTCAAGAAAATCTGAAGTAAAAGAAACTCCTCAAGTGTTAAAACTACGTAACAAAAAATCACTTAAAACTTTTACCTTGTATGTACTTTCTAAGGAAGCAAATGCATAATATCCACCACTGGAATGGGAAACACATGTGACTATATCATAAATTAAGCTTTCTTCTTTTGCAACTATCCATTGCTTACTTATTACATTGCATTTATCATTAGCATAATTTAACACCAAAATACATTGTACTTTTTCCATAGCCCCTGAAAATAAAGAATGTTTTATTAACATTACTACATTTATTAAGAAATAGAGCATCACTACAAAATATTTTATAACAAATTTTTAATAATTTTTTATTCAGTATTTAACGCATAAGAGGTATTTTATCTTTATATCTATAATATGAAAAAAGTAGTCATAAAAATTAAAAAATACTAGCATTTTTTAAGTAAATGCTCAATTAACATCTTTTAATTGTATTTAGTCACATAACTTAAATAATTACAAAATGTGAAATAATTTTCCAGCTTTATACATAATAAAATAACTTAAAATACAAAATAAAGCAGCATATAAATCTTAAAATAGTACTGTGATGGACATGGATTGATATGTAAATTAAATATTCACAAAAACTATTATTTTCGAAAGACTTTTCTCTGAAAAATATCAAATAATTTATACATATCAGACTATAATTATTTTTATAAAAGAAGGAAAGAAATTCACTTTCACATACTTTTTTAAAAAATTCTCTTTACTTGCATGTTTAATTTTTTTTAATTGATACTATGAATCTAATCTCTAATGTTAGTAAATATAGTTACAAAATTCTTTTAATTTCCTTGCTTTGTTTGTGTTTTTAAAATAATTCAAAACTACCATTTTAAATAAAAAGTTAACATCCTGATCAATTATCAGAATTATTTATTACATGCAATAAGAATATTCTTACAAATGAAAATTCATTCTATTCCACCCATATAGTGTATTTGAAGAAGAAATAAAAATAACCAAGATGAACACACACACAAAAAAAAAAAAACACTGATGAAAGAAAACACTTATCTTCACCATTCTCATCAAAGTAAATCAATATTAGGTATCACTGTTAATATCTCAAGAGTATTAAATAATGGCATTTATGCATTTTTGGTATTAGTTTTGCCACCCCTTTTGTAAAGGTTGGATGACCTGGGTGCTTTGAGCCCTTGAACTGCAAGTCTGCAGATAATGTGTTTGTTGGGTCTTTAACAGCCAGGCAGGAGTTCCCTGCTGGGTCATTTTCAGATGATTTTTCTATACTATCATTGTGACTTGCAAGAGAAAGTTGCAGCTAAGGAGGAAAGTCTATCAGTTGAGCAACTTCCTGAACGATATTTAGAGATTGTCTTTGCAAGATGTTTGCATAAAAGTGGAATTTTGCAGAGGAAATAATAATTCTCCCCTTAGATAGGAGCCATACTTCACTAATTCAAACATTTAAGAATTTATATATTGGTGAGTAATGCTTATTTGTTGCTCCATTTTGTACTTCTTTACAAGTGCTCGACAAATGAGTATAATATTCAATGACCAGATCAATGAGTTATCAAATTAGTTTATGAAATATTCACTTCTGAAAGCTAACAAATCTTAAGACTTAAATCCATTCCTTAAGTATAAAAAAAAATGTTATTTCTAATTGTAACTACTTTCCATTGTCACCATAAAACTGTCTAATACAATAAGGACAACAAAGAAAATAACATTATCCTTCAAAACTCCATTATGGAAAGGAACATGTTCTACAATCTTTTTTTTTTTTTCCCATTCTTTTTATAATTAAACTTACATCAGTCAATCATGCTTTGCTCAGGAAAGAAAAATCAAACTTCAGCTTTCAAGCACTGAGAAAATAAGTCTTTGTATAACCTCCATCCTTCACATGAACAATACACTTCTTATCAACTCTATTTTAAATGACTTCAACTTCATCAGTTCTGACTGGACGTTGAAAGGTATTTGATAAATACAAGAATTGATTCTAATCATATCAAGAAAATGAAAGAAAATTCTATACCACCACTGCATACATTTTCAATCAATTTGGTACAAACTTTTCATATGATTGAAATAGTTGACAAAGTCCATATTTTTATTATAATCTCTTACTACTTTGGGGCAACTCAGCAAACTTTTTTCTCTACTTTTCTGTCTTCCATCAACTAAAGTTATCTCAACTGGGTTCAAAAGCTGCACAGAGTAGATGCTCATATTTTGTCCTTCCATTTTAGACATGATAATTCAAAATTTCTAACTGCCTTGTCAAAATCACCTCGATTGAGAAATGAAAATAAATTTAGTATCTATAGCTGACAAAGATGTGTGGCTGCACAAGTTATTACACTTTCAATGCCTGCATAAAAGTTTTCTGCATCCAGAGCTAGCTAATTTACAACTGTGTGTAGGATGAATGATGATGCTCCACATGGATATTCTTGCCTCATAACCACAGAATATTTCCTCAAAAATCAACTTTTTTTGTGTAGATTTTCATAAAGAATGTTTTGAAATTATTCAAGGTCCAAACAATGAGTTTTCCTGGATAATTTCTCTGGTTTTTGAGTTTTTTATGTTTAAAAGAATCACAAATTGTGGATATTGTAAATAGATTGAAAAAATGCCTTATTTTACGGATTTATCGGCATTTAATTTTAATTTAGGATGCATTTTAATTTTGCAGGCTGCCACCTGTTAACGTAGATAGAAGTAAAAGATTACATTGCAGCTAGTTGGGATGAAAATTAGATTGGTTTTTATGCATGAAAAAAATCATGAATTTGCTGGTTAGCCACAAAAGGTTAAATTTTGAAGACTATGAACAAATGGTTTTAAATGTTCATATTTTTCACAAAGTTACAAGTTCATATTTTTTTAAGATAAGGAATTCCAAAGTCAAAGTTTATTTAAACCAAAAAATGTTTTTAATAAAACAATTATTTTATTTTTAAGGATAGTACCAAGAGTTATTTGAAATTTGTACTTATCAGATTTAATGTTATTTACAGTTTTACCAAAAGCAGTTTTGAAGCTAAAACTCAATTTATTAATATCAGTAACACAAAATTGTCACAATCCTTTCTTGTTTAGTTGTTATGAAGTGTTTGTAAATACATAGCTCAATGGTTTAATACTTTATTTTTAAGGTCCCAATCCCATAATGTATTGTGATATTTGAATGTTACGTTCCTGATGAAATAAATTGTTAAAAGTAACTTATTGCTGAGGTTGACAAGTCGGAGGTCCAAGGCTTATCCCATTACTGTCATGCAAAATAATGAAGTCTGCTCCATGTTGAATGAAGTTTGCCTCTAAGTCCTTACAGAATGTTAAGTTTAATGACTCAGATTCAATCTTGTAATTAGAGAACAGCTCAAAATAATAAAGCTCATTACTAAAAGTTCTGTCATGGTTTTAGTGCAACATAATTTTTTCAAGGGAAAAAAAAACATAAGTTACCTATTAAAATTACACGTCCATCAAGGCTAACAGCTAAATGTTGACCAAGTGTTGTGCTGGGATTGGTAGATGGAGAAAAGGCTTCCTTAAAAATCTAAAATGTAAAATTTACATGAATAGCACATAATAATAATAAGGCCAAGAATTGCAATTAACTGAAATTTAATATCATTTTACAGAAAAACTTTTGAGTTTTTATATTTTACATTATTTTATAAATCACAGCAGCAGAAATTGTAAAATTCAAAAGAAATCAATCTAACATCTTTTCAAAATTTAAAAATTTTACAGAGTACAAATTAATCATTTCTGGCAAAACAACCAAGACAAAAATGATACATTAATATTAGCAATAAGACAGCTGTTTTATGCTATAAAATTGGTCAAAATATATTACAACTCTTTAGGTGGTGGCTTTATTGATATGAGGGTCATTCAATAAGTTCAATAAAAAGATAAAGGAACAAATTATTTTAGGTTAATTTTTTATTTTTCAACATAATCTCCTTTTAGCTCTTAACACTTTTCCAATTTCTCAAACATTTTAAGCCACCTTCTCGATTTCTTCACACAACTGGAGCAATATCGATGCATAATACTCTCCAGATAATGTTTTTTCCTTTTTCCAAGTAATTAGTGTAGATGATTCTGCGTGCATGCCCAAAATACAGTGGCCATCATCTTCCTGGCCGATTTCATACGACCCTCTTGTATGTTACAAGGTTGCATAATTTATAAAGCTTACTTGGTAAAACTTCAGGACCCCATTAATAATTTCTCCCAAGGAATCTCTTTGACAATTAAGTGATAAAGTTTTAAAATGAACTAAAATTATTTGAAAACCTTAGAGCCGACCAAAGATATCATTCTCATGGAAATAGTCTCTTCAGAACAATGATAAAAAATTCGAGCAACTTCCCAAGATATTGCTGCTTAGAACAAAATATTAACATAATTTACTCATATTGTAGGAAATGTAATTTAAAATGACCAATTATGAAAATATTGAAATTATCCTAACTGCAAGTTAAATTCTTTTTTCTTCACAACATTTTATATTACTAGTTCAATTTTAATTTTTTTAATGACTAGATTAATAAATCACTACAACTCATTTTTTAAAAAAAAATTATACTTCATTTCAAAAATTACAATTACAATTTTATAAGTTATCAAATTTTAGACAGTCTCAATTTTTCATCCAATAATATCTAGTTCATACATATGTACAAAATAAAATTTTATTCAAGCCTCATAAACATCATTGATAATAAAATACCATTTTATTAATATGAAAAACATATTTACCAGTTCAAAAACTTTCTTTTTTGTTTCATATCTTAGAATAGATAGAACTCCAGTATCAGTTGTTACAACCAAGAGATCTGGAAAGAAAGAAAAATGTATTACTATGTGTGCAAGCAGCAGATAAAAAGTTTACATTTTCTAATTCTAAATAAGATATTTAATTCTAAGAATAGCACATGTCAATTACAAGTGGATACTAATAACGATACTGATGTTGCTACAGAAGAAGTATACATGTGCCAAACGACAGGGATTGACGGCTGTTTAGCGAGAAGCCTTCTGTATCGAATGCAGTGCTTCTCACCTCTGTAAACACAAATCTGTATATCCGTAGCCTTCGTTCCCATTAAGAGTTATTTTTCTTGTTTCACCGGAAAAATTATATCTGTAACAATAGAGCAACAAATTTTTGTGAAATTTTGCAGGACTACTGAAACATGTTTATTGTAAGAAGTGAATGGCAATGAATGTTTATCGCGTGCACGTGTTTTTGAGTGGTTTACATGTTTTCAAGATGGCCGAGAAGACATTGAAGATAATTCATGCCCGGGTTGCTCTCCCACGTCAAAAAAGGATGCCAATATCGAAAAAATCGGTAATCTGGTTAGTTAAGTATTCGCACAATTGCTGAGACTGTAGGAATTGACAAAAAATCCACACGGCAAATTTTGCATAAAAATTTTAGCTTGCCAAAAGTGTGTGCCCAAATGATGCCTAAAATTTTATCATTTGAACAACAAGAAGCTTGCAAAAATATTTGAACAGACACTTTGAATGCCATTGAAACTAACCCAGACTATGTTTGGCTCATTATATACGAACACTACATATTTATTAATATTGTACATCATGCATTATAATATAGAATTACTCAAAAGTATTGCCAAGTACTACTGTACATATGTACCCCGTTAATTTTTCTTTTCTGTTTAACTTTTTTACTAAGGTCAATGGGTTCATATGTGTGTGAATAAATTAATAAAAAAACTTACAAAGCAAATAGCAATAAAATACTTAATGAAATTTAGCAAAAAAAAAAAAAAAAAAACCATTGCATTTTATCGAATTAGTTATTCAAGAAGCTCTAAATGCTGACTGAAGGAGCAGACAGAAAGTGAGTAAATAAATGTAAAGGTTATTGGCGCCAGATGTGGCTATGCTGCGCCAAACAAGATTTAACTGTGGTCTAGAAGTGAAAAAAAAAAACGAAAAAAAGACAAAAATTGGTTGAAAAGGAGGGTAGAAAATAGAGGTATTGTTGGCCTGCCTCAGAGTAGGCCTTTGATAATTTAATTTAAATGCCACATCAACAGAGAAAGACAAACTCTAATATTTAAAATTATACATTTATTTACGCTATTATATTTACACATTTACAACACTAATAACATCACTTTCTAAACCGACATCGATCATAGTCAAAGTCCAAAATGCAGCCAACATTTGATTTGGCCATCCTAACAGCTGTCATACAGCATCCAAGAAGGCAAGCAAGACAGACCTCATTCCAATAAGATCTCCTTTATATATATTCCGGAATCTGCATTCGACACCGTCAACTCGACAGTTAAGAATCGGCATCCAATGAAAAATAAGTTCATATGACGTAACTGAAAATTACCGTCGAATGCAAATTCCCGATTCCATTGCCAGATGCGTGGGATGACGTCATATCGGCAACACGTAATTCCACGTGATTACCGCGATATGACAACAATTGGCCCGCCTCCCACACATCTGGGCGATGTTACAAAAATCAAACAACTTTCAAATGCAAGTATATCAAATCTAAAAATATACAAAACTCATATTTATATGTACACAGAAATAATTTGATATACCTTATATCATTATACACAGCATTGAATTGCAACTCCCTAGCAGCATCCATCAAAACAAGGCATTCCGCCTCTATAGTGGATAAAGAGCCACTACGTTGTTTCGATGTCCGCTTCGTTAGATCGAAGCATCGAATTAGATGCTTCGTGGAATGAATCTGGGATTTTTACGTCTTTAAATTTTAACTATCAATTATTTAAAAAATTTGACTCTACTTCTTGTTTTACAATACCGGTAAATGAATTTTTACCACTAAAATTAAAAAATTCCGGGTCATAAGGGATTTCATTTGCCTCACAGTAAGCCTTAGCGTCATTTCTAGATATCAAACGCATGCTCATACCCACTATACCATAATATAATCGACTCTTGATCCATCGGGTCGAGGTACTGCTTTCCGAAACCAATTGATTTCCGACTTGGAGGGAATGGTTGGATCCGAATTGCTTTGATCAGAAATTTCCGGTTCCTTATCAATTAATTTAACCTCTTTGGTTATTTCTTTGACCGGTTTTTCTATTTCTGCATCCGATTCGGTTTCATCATCATAACCATTTAATATTATAAAATTTCTCTTTAAATTTTGTTCCCTACCATTTAAATTACATTCATAGATTTTTACATTTATGGTTTCGATTACTTTATTCTTTTCCGGAATTAAAACGCGATATCCTCTGCTACGAAGAGCATACCCTAATAATATTCCTTTTTCAGCACGCATATCTAGCTTTCTACGCTGTTGCTTTGGAATTCCTACAAAAACGGTTGATCCGAAAGTTCTTAAATGTCGTACGGTTGGAACCCTTTCATCATACAATTCAAACTGGGTTTTTTCGGAATGCTTATGTGTTACTCGATTCCAAACGTATGTGAAGCATAGCACTGCCTCACCCCAATTTTCCTCTCCTAATTTCGAATCCCTAAGCATAGTTCGCACTGCATCCATTGCTGTTAAATTAAAGCGTTCAGCAACTCCATTCTGTTCTGGGGTATATACATTTGTTCTTTCACGTTTGATACCTTTATCTTCTAAGAACCTTTCAAAATCCCCTAGACAGAATTCCATCCCGTTATCAGTACGAATATTAATAATTTTGTTACCGGTAAATCTTTCGGCTCTATTTTTAAATTTTATAAAACTACTGAAAACTTCCGATTTTTCCCTCATTAAATATACATAAACTTTTCTAGAAAAATCATATATGATAATTAAAAAATATCTATTATTGCCTCTTGATGTAGTTTGGATCGGACTCGCCACATCCAGATGTAAAAGTTCTAAAGGTTTCCGTGATCTAATCTTTCCTATTGGTTTAAATGAAACACGGCTCGCAGTTTAATTCTTGATCTTTCAATGCGGGCAATCCTCTAACATTCTTTACAGTCTTCAAAATATAATCCTTATTAATATGACAATAACGTTTATGCCATAATTCAAGACTGTTCTCCGAAGCGATTTGATTTATTTCTTCCCGTTTATAATTACGCTCTTTACCCATCTTCGGATAATCTTCCTGCTTATAATTACGCTTTTTACCCATCTTCGGATAATCAGGAAACACGTAATAAAGACCATTATTTCATTTGGCTGAAAACAACTTTCTACCCTCTTTAGAAAAAATGTCAATTCGCCCATTCTTCCCTACGAAATAGGATCCACTCGCCTCAATGCGGTGGCCCGCCATCAAATTATGTCGAAGCCTGGGTGAATACAAAACATCGGTAAGAGTAACCGTTTGAGTCCCTCTTTGATTTTTACAATCAAAAGTTACATTCCCTTTACCGAGAACTTCACATGTCATCCCGTTAATAGCAGCTTTCATTTCTACCCCAGAAGTCTGTTGAAATGTTGTAAACAGATCACGATTGCAACAAAAATGCGAAGTAGCAGCGGTATCAAATACCCATGCAGTATTGTCAGTATTTGTTCCCAAACTGGCTTCTGCCAAAAAACTAACATTGAGGTTACCTTTTACCTTAGCCTGATTTCTAATCTTAATCCTACAGTTTCTAGCAAAATGGCCCATTTTCCCACAATTAAAACACTTTACATTTAGTTTATTATTGGGATTTTCTGACTGACTATTTAAATTCCCCTTTTGCTGATCTTTACTTCTATCTTTACTTTTAATAAAATTAGGTTTCACACTAATACCTTCCATAGCATGTTCAAAATTGCTACTGACCCGTGTGGTGACCGGGGATGACAGAATAGTCTCACTGTAGCTCATGCATGTCGTAAGAGGCGACTAAAATGGGTACCCAGCGTCTGGGGGTATAGCCAGGCACCCTGCCCCTGGGGATTATATCAGGGGACCTCAGGGACTTGCCTTCTTCAGGTAAGTACGGCCATCATGACCCCGAGGCACCTTAGCGATCTTTTTCTTTCCTATGGGGTTTACTGTCTTTGGTAAACACGGGTGACGCACTCCCGGGATACCCTAGCGATCCTTCTCTATTTTCGACCCTCCTTCTTGTCAACCATTTTTACCTTTTTTTCAACTTCACGTCTAGACCACAGTTTAATCTTGTTTGGCGCAGCATAGCCATATCTGGCTCTTGCGCCAATAAACTTTACATTCACTCACTCACTCACACTCAAAATTGCTACTTACATTATCTTGTTTACGAAACAGTTTTAGGCGAGCTTCCTCTGACAACAGTTCATTTAATACATTATCGAAGGTGAACTTAGAGTCATCAAAACGATAAATCAACTGAACAATCCCTCGATAGTCCTCAGGTAGTCGTCTAATCAATTGGAATGGCTGCAACCAATCAGATATAGGTCGACCCGCGGCTTCGGACAACTGCTGCATGATAGTTCTTAATCTCGCACCATAAAGGTTGATTCCTTCTCCGGGATTGAGATGACAATTGAAGAACGAATCCGTTAGCTCCACAATTCTGTCTCTTCAACTTGGTTCAAAATGGGTCTTGAGCTTCTCCCATGCATCCCTTGGGTCCTCCATGCCGCTAAGTAAAGGGCGAAACTCCTTCTGGACATTTAAGTAGATGAGGGAGTAAGCTCGTATCTTCTTTGCAGCACATTCTGGATCTTCTTTGACTTCTTTCTTGGCGGAGGCATCGACATCGCTAGTTTTGTGCTGAACAACAAACTGCCATAGATCCTTCTCCATCATCAACACTTTGATGTCCTCTTTCCAGGTGGCATAATTGGATGCGTTCAAAGCATCGATCTGGTACGTCAGCAAAGCCACAATAATCGTGATTGATACCGAACTTTACTCTGTTAATGTGGCTTTATTATTTTAAAAAATAAATTTAAATGCAGGCACTCTGATTCTTGCCTGGGCCCATAACCAATTGTTGGCCTGCCTCAGAGTAGGCCTTTGATAATTTAATTTAATTTAAATGCCACATCAACAGAGAAAGACAAACTCTAATATTTAAAATTATACATTTATTTACACTGTTATATTTACATATTTATAACACTAATAACATCATTTTCTAAACCGATATCGATCATAGTCAAAGTCCAAAAAGCAGCCAACATTTGATTTGGCCATCCTAACAGCTGTCGTACAGCATCCAAGAAGGGCAGAACTTCTATAACAGCCAAGGATCCAAGAAGCAAGCCATCTCATTCCAATAAGATCTTCTTTATATATATCCGGAATCTGCATTCGACACCTTCAACTCGACAGTTAAGAATCGGTATCCAATGAAAAATGACTTTATATGACGTAACTGAAAATTACCGTCGAATGCAAATTCCCGATTCCATTGCCAGATGCGTTGGATGACGTCATATCGGCAACACGTAATTCCAAAACATTACCGCGATATGACAACAGGTATTGTTTGCGGGCGCGGAGACAAGACACCGATACAGTATTCCGGTTTCTTCTCCCCCTTAACAGCTGATCAATCGATATTCTCCTCTCCCTCCCACCACAAGCTAAAAAAACTCCTATCGTTTCTCAAGTACATTCATTTACTTAATGGCAAGCTGCAAAAGTTAACCTCCTTACTGACTGCCATGTTTGATAGTTGTAGTGTTTTCTACAGCGAACTCGCATACTATATATTTAGATTAAGTGTACGTAAACAGTTTTGTGAGAAGTTTTCACTTATATAAATTATACTGTATTTGGATTAAGTGCGTGTCAGTTTTGTGAGAATTTTTTTCTGATACGAAGCGTATTGTCGTAATGTATTTGAATTAGGTGAGTGTGAACAGTTTTGCAAACAGATTTTTTTTATATTCTAAAGTGTATTTGGATTGCGTGCGTGTAAACAGTTTTGTAAGTGTGTTTTTACTAGTAGTCCTAAAGTAAAATCGTAAATAGTACTAAAAAGAAATTGGATTTCACTGTTTTGCTAACACACACAGTAAACGAATTTCAGTTTACTGACACTTTTTTTTAAATTTTATGACTATAATTACGGACATTACAGCATATTTCTAAAACAAAATGAGTCTTAAGAAAAAAAACCCAGTGGAACAGAATCAGCAAAGAGAAGGAAAAGAATTTAAAAAAGTGCCTAAGATAAAAAAAAAATTCTTCAAATCGTGAGTATACTGAAACTGAACCGTCACATTCCCAAACTTATTCATCCGGTGGCAGTGAAACCCAGAACGAAAACAATAAGCAAGGACAACCATCAACGTCCCAGACTCAGTATGTCACCGACTCTGGCATTACCAAACCTATAACACTTTACACTCTTCTTGACAGGGGCTTCGTGCTGGAGGATCCTGGTACAAGGAATATAAAAGACAATGTACAGGTATCCAAAATACTTAACTCAAATTTGAATCGAGACTTAAAAGCAGATTTTTCTAAATCTGAACATTATTATGAAGGTGTAAAAATTAAACGCAAACTTTCAACATTTTTTTACGAGTTCCCGAATGGAGAAAAGTATAAGAGGGACTGGCTCCTCTATTAAAAATCGAAAGGCCCAGTTTTTTGTTTCTATTGCCTTCTCTTTCAGCCTGGGGAGAAACGAGGGGCTTTAGCAACTGGCTGTAGCGATTGGAAGAACTCTTACGGACTTGCTTCGCAGCATGAGAGGTCAGACGACCACCATAGGGTAAATGTGTTGACTTTTATGTAAAGAAAAGGGACCATCTCAGTCCAGAATGCAACTCAAAGTCAATATGACAAAGAGGTGAAGTATTGGCGAAATCTCCTTACTAGAGTTGTCTTTGTTGTAAAAGTTTTGTCGGCAAGAGGCCTTCCAATCAGGGATAACGACCAAAAACTCGGATCTACATCAAAAGGGCTTTTCTTAGGATGCATTGAACTCATAAATGAGTTTCTTGCCCAACATCTGACAAAATATGGCAAAAAGGTAAAGGAGTACATCTTATCTGTCATCTGACATTTGTAGCGAATTCATAGATGTAATGGGCAAAAGTCTTGAAAAAAATCTTAAAAAAGATCAAACTCGTACGTTACTTTTCATTCATAATTGATTCTACACCCGACCTTTCACACACCTACAAGTAGGCTGTAGAACTACGATACGCTTCTGTCAGCAAAGCCTGCGCCAATGAATGCCATGTACGAGTGCTATCAGACGTCTCTCTTACAGCTCAAGATATAGAAACTGCAGCTCTCAACTTGCTTAAAGATCTTGAACCAGATTTGAAAAACTGTAGGGGAGAAAGTTGCAGCAATGCTTCAAACATGTCGGGGGTGTACTCAGGTCTTAAGACGAGAATAGGAGAAAAAATGTCCTTGTTGAGTTTGCATTATGTGCAGCCCATTCCTTAAGCCGAGCTGGTTAGTTTGCAGCGGAAAAAGCATGCACTGAAGCTACTGTATTCTTATCATTTTTTTTAATACAAGGACTTTACAGGTTTTTTTCATCATCTACTCATAGATGGAATGTATTAGATCATGTGCAAAGAAGCAATGAACAAGATTTCTTATGTTAAAAAAATCATTGATTGAAACTAGATGGTCTACAAGGGCTGATGTTCTCAGAGCTCAAGTTACAAGTCGTAACGAAATCAAGAACGCTTTGAAGATTTAAATGAAAACAATACTCAGACTCCTGACACAAGAGTCACAGCTGAAAGATTCCGCAAAACACTAGAAAATTTTCAGACTACTTTGTTACTGGAGATTTGGGACGAAATCTTACAAAGGGTGGACAAAAACAGTGAGATACTACAAAAGGAAGAGCTTGATCTCCTTGGAGCTACTAAGGAGTAACAGACGTTATGTTTTGCTTTTATCTGAAAAAAGATCCAACTTTGGTGATAACGAGGCCAGAGCATTGGAACTAACTAACATGTCCGAGCCCAGCTATGAAAAAAAAAATCAGAAAAAGGGAAATTTGTTATCAAATGAGAAAAGAAACCCAGATTTTTTGAGAGAATGACTCCAAGAGAGATTTCGAGCTGGAGTTTTCTTACCAATTATTGAAAATCTTGTAACACAATTAAACTACGGCTGTCATGGTGCGGCAGCGTTGTTTCGAACCCTGGACTAGTGGGTCTGAAGAAAAATTGATCAGTCGCGATTTTTGTCATGCCTTTCCAACTGAACTAAAGAGGATGCTCTATTTAGGCTAGTTAGAACTTTTGGCGCTGTTGTAGAAGAGAGTTGTTGCAAAACAAAAGAAGGGTTACGAAACTACGAAGATCTCAACACAAGATTCCAGATATTCAGAAATCTTTATGAAAAGGAGCAAGAAGATGTGATAAAACAGGCAAAATACTAGGCTCAAAACAACCCCAAAGACATCAATGAAGAATAATTTGTGCAAGAGTGTGTCAACATTTCAAAATGTATATGAAGGTGGGAAAATAACAAGAGGAATCTTTTCCTACATAATAAAAACAAGTTGGAAAGTACCTTCCCAAATTTAGAAGTCATAATAAGAATTTACTTGACTCTATCTATGACAAACTGTACAGCAGAGAGAAGCTTTTCTTCCCTTAAGAGTGTAAAGACTGAAATGAGAACTACTATGGAAAATTAAAAGCTTAACAGTTTGATGTTGCTATGCACTCAAAAGGATATTACAATGGAAATTGATTACAATGATGTCATTAATGATTTTGCAATGATCAAAGCTCAAAGAAAACCTTTGTTGTACAAGTACAGTGACTCAAAGAATAAGGATGTCTAAAAGTAAAAGATAATAAAGTGATAAGCGATGAAAAAGCTGTTAATTAACAAGTTGAAAACAGCTCATACAATAACGTATACTTTATACTGTAATTGCAAATGATTTCATTAATTTGCTGCACTAATTTACAAAAGGTGGTCCATGATGTCATAAGGTAATAATTCGATATAAAAACCAACGTTTTTAAAAACAACGTTTTTATATGGTGGCAAAGTTTATTAAAGAAAATTATTGAAATATTAGTTAAAACTGTTGGTTATTTTTAACTTTAAAATTTACTAAAAAAGAGATATTTGTGAGCGTATTAAAAAATTCATAATACTCATAAAATCAAAACATGCATTTGAAAATTTGTAAGTCATTCTATTAAAAAAAAAAAAAAATGGGAACCAGAATTCAGAAAAAATTATTGTGATAAGACATGGTGCCAAATATTGGAAACTTTCTTTCTTGCGAATGATTACTGTCTAAAAGTCAGCAACCCTTACTATCTCGGAGATAGTAAAGGGGCGATAGTATCTCCCCTTTGTGAGTACAATAGTTTTACGAGGCCTCATGCGGTGTGGGGAGTGCCCGGTGTTCACAAAGGGGGGGGGGAATTTTTCCCTCAATCCTAAAAGCGCCGAGAGGAAAGAATATTTTGACTTATTAAAAATATTGAAATGTTAGTTAAAACTTCTCGCAAACGTCTAAATATTGCATTGTTAGGCCAGTACGAACGATTCCCAAAATTTCAAAGCTCTAGCTTGATGGGAAGTTGGTTAAATTAACGATCGAAAATTTGATGACACACACACACACACCAAGTGAAATTCAGAAAAACGTTGTAAAAAAAGAACAAGAAAGGCCACAAACCATGCCACTATCATTTCCTTATGGCTGCCAGTCCTGGACATGATGAGTCCATAGTTGGTGGATAATGGAAAAACTCTCCAAACAGCAAAAACAAAGAAAGGAAAAAGTGTTAAGTGTTAAGGGAAAATCCCTCTTGAATCAAAACTGCTAAGGTAAGAACTGAAGGAGGGGTGTGCTTTGGAAATAGTGGGGGTAAAAACTTGAATTTCCTAGGATGCCTGGGAGGTTAAAAACAGCCCCGATTTTGACCCACAAAATATCGTTATAGAGAGATTTCATTGTATAATTATATATATATTATTAAAAATTATAATAGTACATTATAAGTTTAATTTATATGTTATGATACAATATAAGGAATTAAATACACAACTAAAATTTATATTAAAATATAAATTAAAGAAATTTATATTTATACAATATATATATATATATATTTATACAATATATATATATATATATATAAAAAGACTTGTTTTAGAACAGTTCCATGACAAAAAGTAAATTTATTCATTCGTTGCAAGCCAAAGCCAAACTTTTTTTTTTTTTTAATTTAAATTTTCACCCATGCACCAATGTTATATAAGTATTTTACCTTTTGGCTCCCAATCATTAAAAAACAAAAAATCATATTTTTCAGATAAACTTAACAGAACAATTAAAGGAACACTCCAAGCCATTCATCTATCACAAATAAAAAAGATATGACTTTTAAAAACTGGTTAAAAAGCAGAAAGAGCTATACATTTTTTTTAAAAATTTCACTGAAAATGCTGTTTAGCCCAGACCCCTGGTGGGGTTTTTAAAATTGTATCAATTGTGGTGTAAACACAGAGTAAATGAAAGAATGCAAAAAAAAAAAAAAAAAATGTTTACAAACAAAATTTACAGGATCTAATAAATGTTTTTAAAACTTTGTAATCATTTTCATGAATTCGGATTCATTCACTTCCATAAAAAATAGATACAAGACCTAATATTACTTTTACTTTACTTCCTGGCAAATCAAACTACATTTCCCATTATTACAACTACATATTCTCATTAAATTAATCCATTTGTTAATTAAATTGCATCCAACTAAGTTTTAAAAATGTAGTACTTTACAAGAATGCATGACAGGATTTTAAATATGAATTTTAATAATTACACTAGCCGGATAGGTAGTTTCTATTGTTTGTCCAAGATCTTTTAAAATTAAATCTGGAGGTTTTCAAAATAAATGTAATGAAATTCGTATTCAAAATAAAATAAATTACATATAGTAATTTATAAAAAATAAATTCTCAAAAGCTTAAAAAAATAGGACTTAACATTTAAACACAGTAGTTTACTTTAAAATGGCATATTAGAACTTTTCAGAAAGGTACACGAATGAATGCAAACAAATTATTCATACTTACTTTAAAGTGGATCAAATAAATGTTTAAAAAACTTCATCAACATTTTCATGAATTTAGATGCATCAGCTTCCACGAATACTCCAAGTCCTAAAAGTTGCGAGTTATTAACAAGCACATTACACAAATCTCTCTTAAAGATCTCCCTCTTTCTTACAATGCCATTCATGTAAGAAAACATGTTAAAAATATCGGAAAATAAATGCACATAAAAGTAAGACATCCATGTTAATTTCTGAACTCAAAAATATTCATACAGATTTTAGATGCAAGCTCATAGAATACAAAGAACTTCTTGTATGGCACCTTCAATTGACCAAAAGAAACATTACAAATTCGGAGCATACCCAATAACATCTAAAATAATTACAACCTTACAACCACTAAATTGGCAAGGGTAGGAGACATTTTAGAGTTGCCATGTGTAACCGGAAAATTGAAGGTTGTTACATTTGGTGATTTTTGGTCATCAACTTTTTCATTGCCAAAGGTCAGGGCTAAGCAGCTTCCAACCAAAATATCTTCAGTTGCTCTTCAAAAATCTGCTGCTTTTAACACAAGAAAAACGGAAGCAATCATTTTGACTGCAAACAAATTTTAAAAGAACATTTTAACTGTATTTATTTGTTTATTTATTTTTTGTTCTTTGACTTTTCCCAACTATTCATAAAGATAAGGTAGAAAAAAATTACTTGCTTTTGCTCATTAATATCGATGTTATAAGTGTTTATACCTAGAAAGGCTGACTGTGGTCATTTTCACCACTGAACAAAAACAGCATTTTATGATGCATTTTCTATTGTATATTTTGTTACATGCATACTGTCTGTTTTTTGCTTCTCAGGAATGTGATAAGATGAGACAAAAAGGAAAGGGCAGGGGAGAATAGACACCTGCTGGTCACACTTAATTCGTTTCATGGTTATTTGAATATGATTTGATGAAAGGAGTATACTTCATGGTGAGAGTTGAAGAACACCAGCTAGTCACAAGAAATTCTTTCTGTGAATGAATGTTATCTATAATTACTTTATTTGAATTACAAATTTATTTCTTTTTCGACATACGTTTTCTCCCAAAATGTCACAAAGAACCGTCAGTATAATAGACCTGTAGGAAAAATAAATTTTTCAACTTTTACAAAATATACCTGAAACCGATTCTGGTTCAGATGAAAAATCGGGATTCATCTGATGAAGAACATATTCCAGAAAATGGAAGTGCATCAGCTTCAACTGATGAATGCTCACTTTTTACACAATCTGCACAAAATTATTACTCCTCAAATCTGAAAATGAGGTTTTGTTTATAAACAATGATTCTCAACAAACTAGTACTTCATGAGGAAGAAATCAATGAACTAGTAAAAAGGGATCAAAAGAGAAGTATATTTGCAGGAAAAAATTGAAGAGAACCAACATCTTTCTCTCTCAAAACGACCAGAATGAGCGTAATATAGAAATGGCTAAAGATAGGGCAGTGTGGAGTACAGTTCCTTCTGATTCTCTTTCTGTTGGAAGACAGCAGGAGCATAATCTATTGAGAGAAGTTCCCAGATCAAGCTCATTTGCCATTAGGTATGTAATTGTTAGAAACTTTACTAATGCTTGGAGGCTCTTTATAAACAAAAATATTTTACATTTCAAACAGAAGCGGAAGCTCAGCGATGTTTACAAAGTCTGCACTGAAATATATCTTTAGAAGAATTGGACGCTTTTATTTCTTTACTTCATGCCCATGGAGCTTTTATTTCGAAAGGAACTTCCATTACCAATCTGTACTCCAAGACTTGGAGCTTTAACTATTTTCACAAAACAATGTCTCGTGATAGATTCAGAGAAATTATGAGGTATATGAGTTTTGATATAAAGTCAACAGGATCTGAGAGACTTCAAACAGATCAATTTACTCTGGTGTAGATGCGCTCAATCAGATGGCAAGAAAGTATACAACTAAATCCCCTTCCCGACAATGGCTAGTACAAGATTTTATCAATATTCTTGACTTCGCCACTGTCAATGTCTGGGTTATTTATAAAGAAACTACTGGATTTCAACATCAAGCGCTGGGATTAGATTTTGAACTTAGCTGATGAGCACCTAAAAAATTATGTTCCCCTTAAGGAATTTCCACATACAGATTTTGCACCATTGTCAAATGATGCACAAGTTACCTTAGTTAGAAAATGAAAATAATACCAAATTGATCGATGCTGCAATACAACAATGAGCATTTGTTCTGACTATAACATGCAAGCTTGTGGATCCTGTACAGGTAAATTGATAAAGCTTAATATTTGTAGAGACTGCAGTAAGGAATAATGTAAATCATTCCAAAATGTTTATATTTTTAAATCAGGTTTTATAAAATCAATCATTAAATGCTATATACATTTAAAATATTTTACGCAATTCAAATATTAATATTTCCTTGAGTAGTTTGCTTTATTTTGTATCTATTATTGTAATTTATGGATAATTGATTGTACGCATTGTTACATCTTGAATTTGAAAAAAAAAAAAAAAAAAAAAATTATAAAATAAAGAATAAGCAGATTGCGAAATCAATATGATATAAATAAAAAATTTAATAGTTGAAGGTATTGTAGAACTTATTTCAGAAAAATATCTTGAAAAAAAAAAAGCAGTTTTTATTTTTTGAAATAAAAACTGCTTTATCACCTAGAAAGACAAAAAGCGATTATTTTGACCATTTTTCATCTTTCTAGGTATATGGAATATGCCAACGTTCTAGTGTTAATGAATAGCAATCAAGAAAGAAGGCAACTGATACTTCACTTTAACCATTTATCTTTTTGAGGAAGGTTAAGAGATTGAAGATATATATTGTTCTGATTCAGTTAGGTTCTTAAATACTCTTTAATAATATGTGATACATTCTAGTAAATCATTTATGCCTCTAATTGTTTATCATACAAGAATTCCAGGATTTTTGGAAACATTCAGCAGCAGGTAATATGTGGTCACTGAAGACTGTATTACCTTCACTAGTAGCTGTAATACCTGCATGCAAACATTTTCATACATTTATTGTATTTAATATTATACTTCATCTTCTCTTTCTCAAATACAGTTTTCTTTCTTTTTTTTATTACATGGTTACATGTCATCAAACTGAGGATTAAGGACAACTACATTCAAAAGAATATAAGCTTGGTTTCTTTTCATATTTATATTTAACTCATCTGAAATCATACAGTTCTGTTCAAAAAGATATCAAAATTGTTTTTCCATAGCTCTTTCCTTAAATGAGGTGAAACTTGGTAGGATTACATTTACCCATAAAAATAGGACAGAGGTCTTAATAACATCAATAGCCATATTACTTGCAAAAAGAGGTGTTTTACAGTTTGAAAGAGAAAATCTTAAGTGAAAACCAAATTCTTTTCAAAACTTAAAGAGGAAAGATAGCTTTAATAGTTGCATGCTTTAAATTTCTTCAATTTTATTACAGCCATCATAGCTTTAGTTTGAAATAAGAGTGACCATATTACCCATAGGTATCTTATACACAATAGGTAACTATTTCTCCATAATTGAACACTCTACCTCTCAGTCTATGGCTATGACAAACATTTTATTAGCAACAGCAGATGCTGGAAGAATGTATTTATCTTTAACATACAAAATTTTACCCTTTTCGGTGTGAATATTTTTTTAATAAAATATCCTTTGTTATATTGAAAATCATTAAAATTGTACACATTTCCTTTCATCCTGTTAAAATATTTTAAAACTTCAAATTTTTTTAAAAAAATAGTCAATCTGAATGGTTATTATAACCACTAAGAAACAGATCAGGAAAATATGATACAAACACAAACTCTACAACTCCTTTTCAAAAGAAGAAATTTCATGGGTCTTAAAAACGTATATGTTTCTTAAATAAAATATAGCAGAGAGAGGTACCAGTTCAGATGTCATCCTCATCACTTTATCGAGATTCAAAATTATGAAGTATGTCGCCAAAAGCCATTGTGTTGTTTCTAGTGCAACGTTAATAAAACCAACAAACCTTTGTTATATTGCTGTTAATCACTAAGGAAATTAAACTGTTGCTGAGAAAATAGGTGTGGATTTATTTTAAGCATACCATGCAAAACTAAACTTTTCATCATAGCAACATGTAGATACAATTATTTAATTACTTGGCCAAAAAGTTGCACTTTGAGGAAAATGTGTAAGTAACACAAAAAAAATTTAAACAAATATAAAAAAAAGCCCAATTTCCAAACTCTTACGTCATTTCAACAGAAAAAAGGATGATGTTGGAATGACAATTTCCTAAGCATTACAATCAAACAAAAAGACATACAAAAATGAATTAAACAAAAAGACATACAAAAATGAATTAAACAAAAAGTATTGAATACTTCTTTAAAAGAATGGTAGCAAATCACAGACTTTTAATGGTGACGATCAAGAAGTTATTTTGGAAAAGTAACGATAAAACTGATTTCCCGCTATAGTTGATTTTGTAGTGAATGTTTGATTGCTGACCACATTAGCTGTATAAAGTAGTGAAACTCGTTGTCTTCAAACCAGAAATAGTTTCTCTAAGAATAATTTTGTGCTGATTTACTCACCTTTCAGTAACAACTTTCAATCATGTATTGATAAAATCGGTCTTCTGCCCAGAAAGTGAGATTTCGTAATGGATACTTGACTATCGACCATGTTTTTATAAAAAAAATATTGGTCAAGTGACTGGTGAAGGGTCCAGTCCAGCGTAAAAAGGCCAACACAATCAAATGGTTAGTGAGCACCAGACATTACAAGACTTTGTGAAATATAATTATATATATATACAAGAAATTTATAAAAAAGTTAACCAAGCATATTAAAATGTGTATTAAACATGATTTGTCAGGTCAAGACAAAAAGCGGAATAATTCACATAGTTGGGGTACCAAGAAAAACTATGATTTTTTGACATTTTAAGTCTATTTGGTGGGGTTACAAATATAGTGATTTATCACCAATTGAAAATTTTTTCCGTTGCCAAGAAGTACGCTAAACTCAGATCCAACCCTGATATTTTTTTTATCAATATTAATTGAATATGAAAATTATCATTATTTGAATCCATCTAAAACTTTCAATGAAATTTTATTCTGAAAATAAAGCATTTTGCTTGCCATGATACAAAATTTATATTCTGTCTTGTTGCACTCAAGAAAATATTTTCCATGTTAAACAAAGCATAAAAAACAGTTTTCATGAATGTCAGTTGTTAACATTTTAAAAAAATATTTTATGATTATTTGAATAAAACATACCTCTACAATGTTTTTGGGACCAAAATGTCTTCAATGAACAGATTCGACTGAAGGTATTAAGACAATGCAGTGTTTGAAAACGTTTACTACTGTAAATATATCTTAACAATTTCAGCAACCTTCCAGTTGATACAGCAAATTCACCAGTTTTATCACCAGTAAAATCTCCAAAAACGCAATGGTTAATACCGGTATCATTTTGGAGCGTCAGATGATAGTAAGACATTCTCAGACTCGGGTCTTTTTTTAAATCAAAAAATTAATAAACATTCTAACTCATTTTTACTTTTAAGAATTCTGATCGAATAATTTCTTTCAAATTTTTTCACCTCAGAAATCCACAAAACCAGAGATTTTATAAAGAAAGTTAACAAAATATATGTCGTAGAAAACACTCAATTCGGAAATATTCTCACAATGCAATTGTACTCATCAGTGTCGACTTTAATTTCTGTAAACACATCTGTAGTCAAAATAATTCGGCAACTATCGGCTGTTACAAATCTAGGGAACTTGTTACGTTACAGCGAGGGATATTGCTCCTGAAGGGAGGGGGAAGCAACTAAGGGATGGCAGTTTGCAGGGTTATAGAGCTAAACAATTCTATCGCCAATAATAGAGGCTCTTTCAAATACCATGCCAAATGTTTCACTGTTTCTCTGGACATAACCTAGTCTCAACGTAAGCCTGAATACTTATTGAAAAGATAATGGATTGCTGAAAAAAAAATGGGCATTTTTTTCTAAAAAAAATTATGAATTAAAGTACATGCTATAGGTATATTTCAAATAAATAAATAATTTTTTTAAAATCTTCTTTCAAAAAAATTTCTTATAGAGGCATGGTAATTAATACGATGCAGAACCAAAAGTGGAAAAGTAATTATCTCAAATGCTTGCTTATGTAACAAATTTGTGTTTCCTATGAAATAGGAAGTTCAATTATATATATATATATATATATATATATATATATATGTACCGCATGGTTATAATTAAAGTTACACTATTCAGAGGCTTGTAGAACCCGTTCTGTTTATCGGATTTTGATGAAACTTGGAATATATGTTATATGGACCAAGGGGGAAAGGTTTCTGCAATAAAAAAAATAGTTCAAATTTTGACCACTAAGAGGAAATGTGTTACCCAAAGAAGGACAAAAAAATATGTTAGAATCGTTAAAATTTATTCAATTACAGAATACGCTCAATATGTGTTCCATTAACATCAATAACATGTTGAAAGCGCATTATAGCGTTTTCAATGGTAGCGCGAAGCAACTCACGAGGGATTTCAGCTACATGGAGTGTAATGCTAGCTTTCAAGTCCTAATTCCTCCTCTATAAACACGGTCTTTTAGAAATCCCCATAACCAGTAATCGCAGGGATTTAATTATGGTGAACGAGAAGACCATGCATCCGGAAAATGTCAGGATATTATACGATTATTGCCAAAGTTAGCATTAAGTAGTGTTTCGACTTGGCGCCCAATGTGAGGAGTTGCTCCTTCTTTCATAAAGATAGTGGTTTGCTAACATTGTCGTTCTTGTAAAGCAGGAATGACCTGCTGTTCAAGGAGTTCACTGTACCGTGCACTCGTGACAGGGCATTTTTTAGGACCTTGTAGAGTGAGAGTTTCAAAGAAAAAAGGTCCGAGGATAAACTCAAAAGTAAATCCTTACCAAGTAGTCCCGTAAACAGAATGCAGTGTTTGCTGATGCAGGACATTAGGAGGTGAAGTACCCCATGTGTGGCAATTTTGACTACTCACAGCTCCATCTAAATAAAAGTGTGCCTCATCTGACCATAGAATTTTCCAAAAACACGCGTCATCAACTTCCATTCTCGCCAAAAATTGCCAAGCAAATTCAAGGCGTGTTTTCAGAGGTTTCAGTGTTCGCATCACGTGGATCTTATACGAATACAATTTTAAAATGTATCGTAGAATTTTTTGTACTGTCGACCACGGAATCTCCAACTCGCGTGACACTGAAGAATAGATGGAACTGGAGGTCCTTTCAATCACAGTAGTAGCGACTTCTTCGATAGTTTCAGTCCAAATAGGTTTCCGTCCTCTTCCGAGCAGCACACCGAAATCTCTTCAAATTTCATGATCATCTTCCTCAAACCATTCCTCAATATGGGGCCTTTTCGCATATCCTTTAAACGACGATATTCACGCAGAGCAGCTAAGTGATTGCTGTCGTTCTGATAAAACAGTTTAACCAGAAACGCTCGATCTTTTTTTTTTTTTTTTTTTTGTAAGGGCATGATTAACGATGACAAACTCACGCTAAATGATGCTCTGGCTATGACTGCAAGTTTATATAGAGGTTTTACGGATTCGCATAACGAATATTCGATAAAAGCCACCTAGTGGTCAAAATTTGTACTAATTGTTTCTTATTGTTTCTCTCCCCCATGATCCATATAGTATATATTTCAAGTTTCAGCAAATTCCGCTCAGCAGAACAAGTTCTACAGGCCTCTGAATATAGTGTAACTTTAATTATAACTACCCGGTATATATATATATAAATAAGAGGAAGTTATATAGAAAGTTTATAAGAGAAAGCCAAGGAAAAGAAAAAGAAAAAAATAGAGTAATGACAATAATGTTAGAAATTCTGTTCCATATTTTGGAATGGAAAAATGTATGTTTCTACCTTTTGTTAGAAACATACTTTTTCATTCATCCTTCAGTGAATCACATTTAAAACAAATATGGTAACAAACCAAAAATCAGCAAATTCAGAAAATCGTATATAGTGTTTAATTAAAATGTTTTTTAGATTTTTGTTCTTACAGATTGGTAGATATTTATTTATTTATATTTTTGCTTTCTGATGTTTATTTGAATTTGATTATATTATTACTATGTTCACTTTCTTCCCTTTTCTATGGTTGATTTTCTGAATTTGCTGATTTTTGGTTTGTTACCACATTTTATTATAATGTAATTTATTGATGTGACGATTTGATCAGTAATAACGTTATAAATGCATGTTATTGTATTCCAAAGTATGGAACTGTATTAATTACATTATTTCCCGTATTCTAAATTTTGCTTTTCTTTTACTTGGCTTTCAATATTTTTTTTTTTTAATTTTTCAGTTGCTTAATAGATTTTTGTTTTAAATTTAATTCTAATTTTAGTATGTTAATTAATTAGAATGATTTTTATATGAGTTACACTCACTGCCATAACAATTTGCACACTAAGAAAGAGTTGTGAGAATAAAACAAAATCTTACATACGTAAGTGCATCGCTGATGTAAGTAAGTGATTACAAAATTGAAGCAAAATGGTCATTTATTGTAGGAAAAATTACAAATGAATGGAAGTTTTAGTACCCTCTTGAGTAAGGAGACCCGATGGGACAGTGCCGATTCTTAACAATTTATCCCGCGTCCCGCGGGGTTTTAAGAAAGTCCTGATTTTTAGAAAGAATGCACGACAAGCAAAAGAACGGCTTGAGAACGGGAAGGGTGTATACGGTTTTCGGCTTCCATGTAGCTATTTCATCAGGATATGAGCTTTATATTATTTTTGTAAATTTTATAATGTTAAACTTTAATAATAAAAATAATTGTTGAGAACTGATTATCAGGAATTGCATATCAAAGTTCGCCTTGATCAGTTGCTAGAATACGACCACCATTGTTTGGACTTAATGAACAGTGGCATTTTTCGGCATTGGCAGCGACAAAAACATTTTGTAGCTGTAAAATGAAGAGAGAACACTTTGTACACTTCCATGGATTTTATTCTTATGACGACATGTTTCTTTAGCGATCTAGCATCATTTGGAACGTTATTGCAGAGGAATTACATCTTATTCAAAAATTGGAAACGGAGGGGAATTTTTGAGAGATGAAGAGTCAGGGTGTAAGGAGTTTGTTGGTCGTCCACGAAGTAACGCCTTCGCATATTGAGTTTTGTAACCGTCTCTCATACGATACACAACGCACTGCGTGCTAGTGCTAGTTTCACTAGTGATATCAACAAATAAGCTATTCAAATGATTTATGTTTATAATTTATTAAGTGCAAAAGGTAGGTATTTTTAGATACCAAATTTTTAATCAAGAACCTCTCCTCCAGTCAATGGTACCCTGCTTTCGAATGTTAAAATCTAGTCACATTACTCTTGGGTCCCCTCTAGCATGAATGCATGACGTGATACGGTCAGGATTAAGGCATGTAAGTCCCGTATGATGTCCTGCCACATCTCGTTCCTTAGTTGCTGTAAACGCACCTTTAATTCGACCAAACTCGTAGGCTGTCGAACTTGTCATCCAATAAGATCCCAGATATGCTTGATCGGTGACAAATCTGAGTATCGAGCAGGCCAGGGAAGGGTGGAAATGTAGCGGAGATAGTCCTGTGAAACCTTTGCTGTGGGAGAGCGAGTACTGTACTGTTGAAAATTGCTCCTGAGATCCCTGCTAAGACTGGCTACACATGTGGCTAGAGAATGTCACATACGTACACCTGGACTGTCATAGTGCCGTGGATCAAGATTAGGGGTGACCGTGTGTCGTATGCGATGACACTCTATAACGTCACACCAGTTGTGGGTGCTGTGTGCCTCTGTACAGAGAGGGCAGTATGGAGACGTTAACCACGGGGCTTCCACACATGTATACGATTGTAATCACTGCCCAAAGTGAATCTGAATTCGTCACTGAAGACAACCTGATTCCATTCGGTTGCAGTCTAATCCCTTCGAGCGCGACACCACTCCAAACGGAGGAGATGGTGAGTGGGTGTCAATGGCAGTACACGTAATGGGCGCCACGATAGCAACTGTCCATCAGCCTTCTCCTTGTAATGGTACTAACTGACACAGAGGCCCTTAGTGAAGGTGCTGCCTGTGTATGTTGGTGCACAATGAGACATTTGGCACTATGAATGCGTGTCCTACGTGACGTCATTCTCTACTAGTGGTCTGTCGAGGGCGTACGGAGCCAGTTCACCCTGATCCGCCCTGATCTGAAATAGACATCTCTCTTGTCCACTGGTCTCAACACATCCTCATAGTAAGTCAGAAGGGCATAGGTTTGCGATCTACTCGCCAAGCTTACCACCCGGTTTCCATTATCCCTGTGATTCTTCCCCTCTGAAACTCTGAAAGCTGCTGAAATTGTCTCCGATGGTGGCATAAGGGCATCTCTAGTTAAAAAGCGCCCCTCTGCAACAAATTAAATACACGCAAACAAGCTCTACTAATCTGTTTTATAATCCTAGGAGAACGAATTTCTACGCCTTTTGGTGGCATTACGCAATGCGCAAACACGTTGCATTTCTAATCATTTACATATCTACCTGACACCCACCTTCCTGACAAGTTTCGTACATTCAATTTTATCATCTGCGTAATTTATTGGTTTTTATATACATTCAATTCCAATTTCAACCCGTACTGAAAAGATTCTCTCTCTCTCTTTTTTTTATAAAAAAAAACTTATTTGATATCCCTTATTGTACTTATGCGACATCCCTTAACCTTAAGCAATTATTTGTCTAAGTTCTAAAAGGCTACACCAATCGAGTTTTCGAAAAAAAGAAGAGAGCTAAAATATTCCATTAAATACCCATACAGTAGTATTCAATTTCAATAATTTTGTAACAAATATCACTAGGTGCGCTTTTTTTTAATGCTCAGGATATTCTATACTGTTGCTCTCCAATAGTAACACTCGATAATTTCTTTAAATCAAAATTAATATATATATATGCATACAAAAATAATATATATATATATGCATACAAAATAATATATATATATATATATATATGTATAAAAGAAATTATCGAGTGTTACTATTGGAGAGCAACAGTATAGAATATCCTGAGCATTAAAACTGCAACACCAGGAAGGAATTATCTAATAAATGTCAAAATCACATGAAAGGAAGAAGAGATTGGGATATGCAAATGATTGGTATTTCAACGAATTTAAACGACGCAGGAGGGAGTAACGACATTTTAAGCACTGCATAAAAGAAAAGATGTGCAGAGGATTTCTCATTCGCAAAGCGCTTTTTAAGGTCAGAGTTTGCTTAGAATATCGTGTTGTTCCTCGAATAATAAGAAGAAATGTTTACAAGCAAGTGTCGGAATTCGACAGAGGCAGGATCGTTGTCGAGAGAGTGGATTATTGTTCCGTGATATTACCCATCGAACTGGATGAAATTCAACCCTTGTCATGCGAATATGTAATCAATGGGTTGCTGAGGGTCATACTGAACATCTCCACACCCTTCCATTACTAACTTTCAAGAGGACAGACATATTGTGAGGACAGCCTTGCAAAGCCGTACAACATCACGGACCATTAGTCACGGAATTAGCATGTTTGCAGCACACCCAGTATCCGAGCTCGTACAGTGCGATGACGTTAGCAACAGTGTTGACTGTGAGCACGGCGAACCGTTATTTCGACTTCCCTTGACAATGCAGCATAGTGAGAGACGGTGACTCTGGTGAGCCGAACGACAAAGCTGGATACAGGAGTGGAACACTGTCGTTTTTTCAGACAAGTCCCAGTTTTGCGTGCAGCATTCTGATGGCCATATGTGTGTCTGGAGGCTCCGAGGAAACCGCTCATCACCTGCTTGCGTTTGATATAGGCATAAGAGACCTGCACCTGGTGTGATGGTTTGGACAGCCATTGGGTACACGACACGCACATCTCTTATTCGGATCGACGGTAATTTGAAAGCAGATCGGTACATTTCTGACATCTTACGTCCAGTGGTTGTGCCCTATCTTCGAGGCCTGATAAATGCCATCTTTCACAAAATGCAAGACCACACATTGCACGTCATGTTCTGACCTTCCTTGATACACAGGGTACACGACATTAGCCCTGGCATTCGACTATATCCTGGTCTGCACAGTCTTCAGATATATCACCCATTAAAAACATCATGTGTTGCTGAGAGACAAGCCCGCCATCCATCTCCAGCTAATATGGTTGATGAAATTGGACATAGATTTGAAACAGCATGGAATGAGTTGCCCGTTTCTGTCATCTAAGCCCATTTCGACTCCATTCCTAATACGGTAAGGTCCGTTTTAGTAGCCAGGGATGGCACTAATTTCGCACCCCAGTAAATCCCAAAATTGCTTGAAAATTTAATCTTTTTCCCTTCATGTCATACTGTTTACGTACAATAAATATCTTTTTTGTATTTGGTTTCCATCATGGTGTTGCAATTTTAATGGCCAGCAGTATATATATATATATATATATATATATATATATATATATATATATATATATATATATATATATGCAGATTGAACAGAATAGATTGCGCCTTCAATGGACTCTGTTATTTTTATCACAATACTTAGAGTTGTCTGGAACAACCCACAAACAATTCATTAAACAAAAGCCTTATCATTTACTGGAATTTAACCCGAATTTCGTGATTTGATATAAACACATTATATTTAAAAATTATGTTACAGCGCATTATTTAAATTAAGGAAAATTTTTGGCTTTAATTATGAATACTGAAAAATCATTCTTTTTACAAAAACTATTAATTTCAGAAATATTAATTTCTTAAGCTTGCATAAATAATTCAGAAACAATATTCTACTTATATTTGCTCCGAATTTTCCTAAGATTCTGACACATTAAATACGAGTAGTTATCAAAGCTTTAATTACAACAGAAAAGGCTATTCATCAAAGCTTTAATTACAACAGAAAAGGCTATTCATCAAAGCACAAGAAGATTGAATTTTTTTAGTAATGCTCAAATCGCAATACTCAAAAAAAGGAAAAAGATTTTTGTAACAAAATTAAAAATTATACTTGAATTAAATAAGTCCCGGAAAAATATAATACATCATTTCGAGGTGAATGGGTAAGGAATTTACTCGACTGTCCAAAATTTATCTTAAAAGAAACTTTCAAAATATCAACTGTTATTCTTTTATGGTAGTTTATTTGTACCAATAATTCTAAAAAGGAATGAATTATACAGATACAGGCATACCATTTTAATTGTTTTCATTTATAAAATGTAAAAAAATATTTTAACTGCTTTTTTTTTTATAATAGCAAATGATATATCAATGTTAAAATATATAAAATCTTTGGAATCCAATATATAAAATCTTTGGGAAATTAGCTTTTATAAATTTATTTGAATTTTTAAGCGCAAGAAAAAAAATGCATCGATTTATATAAAATTATTCGAAATAGAACGAACATTTTTAAATGTACTTTTGCTACACGTTTAACTCTTAAAGTTCTGAGAGTGTTTAGTTTCTTGAACTTTTTTATATAATTAGGGAATTTTTTTGAAACTTTAATACGCCACATTTTTAATAATATTTTAAAAAGACTAAATATGTACGGAAATTCAATTAAATTCATTTCTAAAGTTAATTACATAATTATGAAAGTCGTAAAATACAATAATGTATGTGTTTAGAAACGTATCCGAAACACAGTCATACTTGGTTAGAATGTTACAGCGCAGAAAAAAAAAATCGCAACTTTAAAAAAAAAATTTATAACAAACAATTGGTGAATTATTTATTTTAGGTCAGATACTATGCCCAGAAGTTTCATTTCGTGAAGCCATTCCGAGGTGGACGTTTAAAACTTTGTAAACAGAATTCAATGACTAAGGGCTTATATTCGATCTCAACTGAAAAAGCAAGTAACATAACTGGGTGTAGTCCCCATAGGAGACGAGACCTTGTAAAATATGAAATAAAAATTGCTACAATTACTTTTAGGTGACCTGAGCACTTGCCTTCCTCATATGTCCCGGTCATACTAAATTTCCCCCAATTGGTTTATGGACGTCATAAACATTAGAAACGCGCATCTCCATTCTTACAAAGCAGTTGTTGGTGTCTATCTTTTCAAGATATTCCTATGTTGCTAAGGGAATAAAGAAATTATCTTTCGTTTATTTTAAGATGTAGAGCTTTTTTTTTTTTTTTGGAGCTGCCATTTCAAAAAATGCTTCTTTACCACATTTCCTAAAAAGATAAATATTACCCTAAGAACTGAATTGACATATTTATTTTTTTTTTTCTTCCTTTTTCCCCCCCCCCCCATTTATTTTGATCGCATAAAAATCTGGCTATTAATCTTAAAATTCAAGCTAATTTTTGATATCTAATGCTAGGATGATATTGAAACTTATAAATAAAAAGCAAACAATAAAATTCACCACAAATAACTATTTCTTATACAAAAATGAAACTCGTAACTTAGGAGTTGGTTGTTGTTGACGAATCTATGAGTCAAAAGGATCATGGAATGATCCTTTTGACTCACAGATATGTGGTACTCATAATTTTACCTTTGATCAGTTTATCACTTACGAGTACGAGTAGTCTTCAAGAGCTTAAATGAAATATAAATTTTACATTTCGTCATATTTTTCATAATATTTTTGTTCAACTGATAATTTTAATTACGACAAAATAGCTTCACCTAAAATTTTTTAAGGAAAAGTTACTTATTGAAAGACGACATGAGAAAATAAAACTCTAAGTACCTTACAATTATCCATATGAATATGATATTTTTCATGACTTCGGGATTTTTACTCAGTTATGAGTGTACACCATCAAAATCTTCATGCTGATATATAACATATAACAATGATTCCTATTTTTCGAAATAAAGAAATTTGTATTTTGATGAACTGTTTGTAATACCAGCCTGTAAGATTTCTCGGAACTATGTAAGAAACTTAAAGAAAAATAATTAATTAAAAATATTTTTAAGATCAAATATTTTAATTCAAGTTTACTTCATAAAAAGGCTGATGAAGTTAATGAATTCGAAAAAAGATATCACTTTATATTTCAGACTTAAGTCAGCATATAGATATGAAACTGTAAAATGATCAATGGTATTGTACAAAATTCCAGATAACACTGAAGCTATTCTCGACAAACAATTTCAATAGTAATTTTCATGTTGTTAAACTCAAGCCATCAGATATTTATAAAATAAGCATTTCTTATCAAAACGTTATTATATTAAAAGCCCGTGTTTACTTGCAGAAATAAAATCTTTGTGAAATGTGTATATTAATGTGTGCAAAATTATTATTTTAATATCTGAATAAATATTGAATTACAAAAATAGGTTTTTCGTGAAATGAATTTCATTACTAAAGTTTTCATTGTAGCTTTCTAAAATTTACTTTTACAATGTATTATTTGAGTTAATTCCTTTTAGTTACTTTTAAATTATAAGGATTAATTTTTAGTAAACAAATACAATATTTATTGATTTTCTTACATAGTAATGTCGATGATTACAGCAACGTCAACATTGAATTCATAACAAGTTACGCAGAAAACTCCAAATCGTATTGATTGTATGGATACATGTTCACTGCTAATGAACGCTATGTACGAAAACAATGCAATTCTCAACGCCAAAACGAATACAGGATATTTTGAAACTCATGTTTAAATCTTTAGGGGTGATAGAAAACATATAAACAAGCAGTTTTCACATTACAGTGCATTGGCAGAGAGCAAGCTGTGAACCGCTAGACGGAGCTGTAATGGAAAGCATAAAACGCGAGTTTTGTTAAACATCGTCCTTTCTATCGTGGATTTCAGGAGGCATATTGTTTTCCTGATTACTGCACGTCGTCATGCCCCCTGAAATCCACGGCAGAGGAGGGGAGTATATTGAAGGTGATAATAAGTAAATATGTATGAAATCAAAATAAAATGTTTTCCAGCGTCAGTCTCCTTATAGCCATATCTCGTAAACTCTTGTGAATGCGTATGTTAGGCGCATTATGTACATACACTACAAATTTATAACTATTGTGTATCATACAACAGGATATACACGCACTCAAAAGTAGTTATTAATAAATACTATTGTACATATGTACTCCGTTAATTTTTCTTTTCTGTTAAACTTTTTCAATATGGTCAATGAGTTCATATGTGGGCGAATAAATTAATAGTAAAACCTATAAGATAAATGTTGAATAGCAAATGAAATTTAGCAAAAAAAAAAAAAAAAACACCTCCGACCCTATTATATCGAATTAGAGTTGATCAAAAAGCTCTGAATAAGGCCTGTCTTTAGATCAGTGTCTGACTGTGCATTTATTATATTTAAATTCTTAAGGCTCTCAAAGACATTTCCATGCAGTTCAAAATATTTTGCTGATTTAAATATTTCTTAACTTAAGTAATATTTCTGATTTTAATTTTTTACGCAGAAATCATGACAGGCGTTTAATACCTCAAATTTACTTAGAGAAAAAAAATAATACAGAATTTACGTTTATTTTTACTAGGTTATTTTTAATTTATTTTTTAGTTCTTTTAATTAGGGGTTGAAAATTGTCTTAATTATTTTAGTCTTATCAGATGTTGTGGAGGCTTAATTGATATGTTGCTCTATTTAATCATTAAATAAATTTGCAGATATTTAAATGAAATACATGTCAAGAAGTGGAAAAAATTCAATAACAGTTATTTCTTCTATAAATAATGTTAACCATGAACTTTTCTTACGTTTATGCGATATATTTTTTGTATGAAAATTGCAATAACTAGATATATATTTTTTCGTTACAAACAATTTCTTATTTCCTACATTTTCTAAATCTCTTACGTAACATAAATAGTAAACATTGGACTTTGGACCCCGACAGATTTAACGTGCCTCAGTCCCGGCTACACGGAGGGTCGTTAGTCTGAAACCATGTAACAAGGCTACTGCGGTCACAACAGTCACATGGAATACAAGGAAGTTACAGGTGTCGCTTTCGTCACCAAACTTTAATTCAGAATTACGCCAAAAAGTCAGTTTAGTGACACTGATAGAAACAAACAAATTGCTCAAACTATGGTTGAATGTATCTCATATTCTCTAATAAAACACATATAAAACAGGCAAAACCAACTCTCTTATGATTGGGTCACTAATTTTAAAAAATTCTTCCTGAAAGTAAAAATCTTTAATACTTCATATAACTTAATCTAAATAATAATTCAAAAAGTGAAAGAAAAAAAAAAGTCAGCCTTGAAATAATAAATGCATTTTATAATTTTAACTCAATTAGAGATTTTGTCCATACAATGGGAAGCTAACAGTACACTTTTATTGAGTAAAATTCTTCTTGTCAAACCTACAAAAACTGTTACGATGTGGGAAAGATAAAAATATATTATTTGGCATCCTTATCAATGGTTTATTATGGAATTTGTTATTCTAATGTAAATAAAATTTTCTTCAATAAAATGAATGCATTATTGGAGTGAACAAATGAAGGATTTGGAAAAAAAAAGTAATTGATGAATTGAATTTTTTTTTTTTTTTCTTCATAACCAAAGAATGTCAAATATTCTCGACGAATATTAGAAAAAAATTATTCAACTGCAGAAAAGATGTAACATCTATAAACATGCTTCTATTCTTAATTACTAGAAGGGAATAACGTTTTAGAGAAATAAAAATTGCATGGAATTTCTTTTTTTTTAAAATTTGTTACAATCATCTTTTTCATTCGATGAAAACAAATCAATTTTTCTTTAAGATAATTAATGTGGGAACTCCAGGAGAGCCAGCAGTCAATTATAATTCCTAAATATTTATAAAATTTACAAATTTTTTTGAAGGAATTCTTCAGTTTAAAAATTGGGTCTCGACTAAAGACGCTACCACCACGAACTCCCTTGTTGTGGATTGACGGGCTTCTAAACACAACCGAGGCGGTTTTCTCAATGGAGATTTCCAGCCTTAGCCGTTCCAGATGTTCAGCAATAAGATCGATTAAAATATTAGAATTATACTCTAGGTCTCTTCTCGAATTTCCTGTGGAAATAACCGCCAGGTCATCCGCGAAAGCTTGAACTAAAAAGTTTTCACAATTTATATTCAAAATAGAATTAAAATACAAGTTCCACAGAGCGGGTGCAAGTACCGAACCCTGAGGACAGCCTTTGGTAATTAGATGCTTTATTGTAAAAATATTATTAGAAAAAATAATATGTCTATTTATTAAATAAGAGTATATAAACTTTTGAAAACAGTTTGGGAAATGAAGATTCGTTAAGGTCTTAAAAAGAACAGACCAATCTATGTTGTCAAACGCACCCTGAATATCAATAAAAGTAACAGCAACGTGTTCGGTAGATCTTTTGCATTTGATATACGAAATCAAGTGGAAAATGCCGTCATCACAGCCAGAATTTTCTTTGAAACCAAATTGGAGTGGATGAAGAATATTGTTTCGATGAATCCAGAAATTTAATCTATTGACAAAAACCCGCTCAACAATTTCCCCCAAGGTTGGTAACAAACAGATCGGTCTGTACGATTTAACGGATGACGGGTCCTTACCAGATTTAAGGAGGAGTTTCACTTTAGCGTCTTTTAAAATATTTGGAAAATAGGAAAATTGCACACATAAATTTATAAATTTTGTTAAAAGATTAGGGAATTTAGAAAAAATATACTTCCAAATTCCATAGTCCAAGAAATCAAGGCCGGGAGCCTTCCCACCACTAAGATTTTTAAAAACCAAAGAAATCTCTTCAATGGAAACCTTCGGAGGGGGGGCAGACTCCTCAAAACTCAAATCAAAAGTCTCCCCGGAGCCCGGGAAAAGAAAATGTATTAGGAATTCATATTTTTGCTTTTGGGAGTTATCAGAGGAGCTAGGAACCATGACCTCAAGGGGCCGAGAGTTCAAGGACTTGCCAAAGGCCACCCTGAACTTCAGGCCAAAGTTTTCACTATTGGTGGTGCAGAAGTGCTCCCAGGCCTCATTTTTGGCATTAAGAATTTTGCCTTTATATAAAGATCTTTCTTTTTTATATTTTAATTGTAAATTTTCAATTTCTACAGGTGGAAAATTATTTTTAACTAAATATATTAATTTCCTTTTAAGAGCGTTTAATTTATTTCTAAAATTTTTTAAATTGCTGTCCACCAGGAGAAAACAGGAGTAGCAAGAACCCGTCGTTTACGAAAAGATATGAAAGCGGATGACCGGACGGTTGAAATCAATAAATTAGTGAACTCCTCTAGCTGATCTGAATTCCGAATTGAATCAATAGTTTGAATAAGTTTGGGATATGAATTCTTAAATTTTTTGAAAAATTTATTGATACCGTATTTAGTTTTTAAATAAAATTCGGATTTATTTAAATCACATCGCAGTTGAACACTCACAAACCGGTGATCGCTCAGAGACTCCAGGTCCGAAACCTCCCACCTATCCACCAAATAAATAATGCTGTTGGATATCAAGGATATATCTGGGTTACCTTTACCTGAGTGAGCCACGAAAGTAGGACCCAATTCTGGAATATTTAAGAAATTTAAATTATGTTGTAACGCGAAATCAATCAGAGAGTCCCCTCGGGTATTAGTAAAATCATATCCCCAGATGGGGACCTCGCATTGAAGTCCCCGGTCAGGAGACAACTATGATTTGAAATTTTATAAATAGAAAGTTCTTTTAACATGGTATCGAAATCATCGTGAGGAGGGAAATATAAATTTATAACTAAAATAGAAAGTTTTTTAAATTTAAGTAAGACACCTATTGTATGATCGGTTTTGTTAAAAAATTCGGGGTAAATTAATTTATTAAAACAAACAGTGAGACATTTATTTTTGAATGAGAAATATTGAATTGATCCAGGAGGGGAGTTTAAAGGGGTTTTAAAATTAAGATAAGGGTCTTGGATTAGCAGAAGATCGGATCCGAGTTCCGAAGTGACCACAAAAGCCTGGAGATGCGCAGCATGCGAGTGATTAGCGTTTAGTTGCAAAATATGGATTCGATCAGCCAGGGATGCAAAAAGCAAAATAACTAATGACCGAGGTCAGTATGAGAACACATGAAAATATATTACAAGCCGAAATCGGTATGACTAAAAATAAAAGTTTTTTGGTTTTTGAGTATGGGACAATTCTTGTCCCTACACCCGTGATTAACCTCGTAGCTAGATCCAAAACGCAGATTATTGCCACAACAGTTAATGCATTTAGCTGTACACTCAGTTCTGTCATGCGAGTCTGTAGATCCGCATCGGAAGCAAATTTGATCTTTTACACAATGGTTCTTGGTATGTCCAAACGCCCCGCATTTCATACACTGCATCACATTTATAAATAGTTCAATTCTTACTCGTTCGAAATGAAGGTAAAGATGCGAGAAATTTTTCATATTGGGGTATGATTTCGGATCAACTGTAATAACCCAATTATTACCTCTTTTTGTTTTAATTGGAAAATTAATTTTTAAATTTTCATTATTAAAAACTTCATTTTTCTGAATTAAAGTTTCTTTTAATGATTCGGCATTATAAGATGCATCCACTCCAATTAAAATGAATTGCGGGTATCTAGCCTTAGGTCTCCTTATATCGTAATTTCTTAAAGAATCGATTTTTCTAAGTTCAGATTCTAGCAGCTGTACATCGTTCTCATTCACCAGATTGATAGCCAAGCCACCGCGACTAATTTTGTTTATGTGAGTTATTTTGATTGATAAGTTCTTTTTGATGAGTTCTGAGGTAACTTTATTTTTAACAGAGGTAAAATTTTCATCAGATGGGGGGCGTACAATTACAACTCTTTGAGGTTTAGGTTGTTGACGGAAGGAATCTGAGGTAGAAGTAGGGGTTGCCAATATCTGTGCATATGTTGGTTTCATGGATTTGAGTACCGTTTCAGAAGCTTCCTTGATAATTTGAGTATTGGTATAAAGTTGTCTATTAGTTTCCTGTAGGCCTTGAATATTATCAATAATTGGTTCTTTAATACTATAAGTGAGAACATCAAAACTTCTTCGGGCTTCTGTAAGACATCCATTTAGTTCAGCATTATTCCTTTCAAGTTCAATAATCCGGCTGGAATATTCATTCAGATTAATTTTGTAGATATTTTCCTCTTCCGGCTGCGAAACATAGGTTTCACGATTACTTCTATCTTTTTGTAAAATTTCATTGAAAACCTTGAAAAAAGAGGTGATGTAGCTGAATATTTCTGATCTGTTAGTCTTTATTTTTTTATCTCCACAATTGCGCAAGAATGTTCCAAAATTAATTAATTTATCATAAACAAACTTGTATTCGTCAGTATTCGGGTCAGTTGGAACAAGTTCCAGAAGTAAGCTGATTTCCGGAAAACTCTCAAGAATATTCTCCATGTTTCAGTTACAGAGATGCAAGGACATCACCAACACTGACAGCTTTATCCATAAGTAATTTTATAAGAATTTAACACTTACTCAGGAAATCCAGCAGGTAGTTGCAGTGAAAGTAAATCCAAATAATGCAGAAGATGTATTAACCAACACTCACAGAGAAATAAATAAAGTCGGTGATGGAAAACGGCAAGCAGGAGCTCGAATATGAGCACGCAATGACTTGAGAAGCCAAGCCAGAAACTCTAGCAGAGGCCCCGGCAAGAAACACAAGAGATTACCGAAGGAAGGAGAAAGCAAATAAAACGTCCACACTGCTCAATAGCTGAGAAGGAAGTGTCTATTGGTATCGGACCTCGTAATTTTGAACCTTGGTCAAGTGACGAGGACGACACCTGAGCTGGCATCCCCCTCTCTTAACAACGACATCACGCTAATGGGAGGACTTCGAGCCCCGACAGATTTAACGTGCATCAGCCCCGACTACAAGGCGAGACTTTAGTGGTATAAAGGCTCGAACCCATGACTCAACGAAAACCGTTAGCCCGTTACCATGACCATTAGGCTACCTCGGCCACCCCAAAGTTGAGATTGACAGCATTCACAACAACAAATGATTTCCAATAAAGGGGAAATGGGGTTCGGATTTTAATATTACTGATTCAATATTACAGTGTGTTGAAAGTTCACAAGTGTGAGATACAAACTACAAAATAAATTCCTTATCTTGAATTAATTGGCTTAAAATAATTAAAGAAATTGCGATACGAATAAATTTGTTAAAGATAATTTCAGAGATTTGAAATACCATCTGACAATTAAATTGAACTAATAATTAGAAATAACATCTACATTTCAGTTTAAAAATGGGTAAAATAAGTATTTTATTTTCCTTAATGATAATAAAAAAATTATCTTTCGTATAATTTATGCGAATCTTGTCGCCTTTTGCAAAAACACTTTTTGCATTATCGGCTGAGAAAGGCAAGATTTCGCCGGGCGAGGCTTTATCAGCAATTTGGTTGTTTAAATGCGAAACCAACGGGTGCTTTAATATTTACGGATAGTGAATCTTCATTTTAATGAAAAAAGATCTATTGGTAAATTTTTTATAAAAGTGAGGAAATGGGATTTATGATTGGAAATAAGGCAGGGCTGTCTGATTACTTAAATATTTTTTTTAAAAAAATTATAAAGTTTTCTGTTTTCGCAATTTTAATTTTTACCCAAATTTATTAATGTGGCATTCTAATTTCGAGAATTAGTCTCAAATTAACAAAATCACAATTTTTATAGCCCAATTTTTTTTTAATTTATTCGAAGAATGAATTAATTTTTTTTTTTGGCAATTCAAATTTACTGTCAAAAAAAAAAAAAAAATTATTAAAACTTCCTGCACCCAAATGTATTAGAAATATTGTTACAATTGCATAAATCACTTTATTTTATCGTATTATAAGAAAGTTAGAAATTTGCTAAAATTTAAGAATAAGCTTTCATAAAATTTATTTTATATAGGAAAACTAAAGCAATACATAGTTAATTCAAGAATTAAAATAAAATATAGTATTCGAAAATAATTGGATTAAATTTTTAATAAATATATCATGTGCGAGGCACACACACACATAATTTAATTACATATAAAAAACTATGCTAATAATGGTATATTATTGATCTTTTAATATGTATTACTTTAACATAAAGATTCAGCTTGGTACAAGAATAAAAATTCCTTCATTTTTTAAATGTCAATAAAAATATTAATAAAAGTATATATATATGTATAGTAATTCTTAAATCTAAACTAATAATTTGCTTCCTGTTTTTATTTAGATAAATTAACAAATGTTTCATCAACGAAACAAAATTCATGTATATATATTGAATTTTTAAGTAAAAGAAAAAAAATTAGAATTTGGCATTTTTTTTTTTATTTCAAATCTACGAGGTATAAATGTATAAAAAAGCGCTAAAAAGCCAAACTAGACAACCCGACAGAACATAGTTGCACCCGCTCCAATGAAGAACTTCTTTCTTTGAATCGCCTGAAGGAAGAGCAACACACCCATTTCGCCCTCTCTTTAACGCTGCACGCTCTTTCATTCGAGCTGAACATAGAATTGTCAAAATCTGGGGTAAAATGGCGGCGAAATGGCGGCATAGTTTAATTGTTGATTGATGAATTGAATTTTGTGGGATATAGAGCAACAAAGGCTATGGACAAGTTCAGCCGTAAGACTTACTAATGGGACCACAAATCCGAAACCATGACCACTAAGACTACTAAGGACACTAGATTTTGGACAGAAGTACTTAGACTTTTCTTTATATTTTTATAAAAGAATTTTTTTTTTCTTTTGCTTTTGAAATGAGCACTACAAAAAAGAGTAGACTGAAAACTTTTTGGTTCCGCATTTGGATGCAGCAAGTAAACTGATACAAATTTACTGTCAACAGTTAAAATGTATCATTTCCATATAAATCCATCCAGAAGAGTATAATGGGTGGCTGCTATATGCAAAGGAAATGCAAAGGAAATGCAAATGCAAATACAAAAGAAAAAAAAAGTTTGGAAAGCAAATGCTAATTCAAAACTTTATAATAAGAATTTCATAACAGGTTATTATTTAAGTATATTATTCATGTTTTGTTAAGATTTTTCGAAATAATCATATGCATTTTGTATCCAACATTGCTTGATTCTGTTTTATGATAACCTTGGAAAACATAGTTTGATTTGGATGAGATATCTAGATATGAGGCAGGATGATACATAAACAGTACCGAAGCAGCCTGGCGTATCTTCCGCTTTCCCATTCATGAGAGATAGCCTCCTGTAGTTCATATTTCTGTTCATCTTGAAAATGGTCAAAGAGTTTATTTCACAGAAAAGAATGTTGCTAACAAAATCTTAAATCCTACAAAAACGACCCTTATGGGGTTTTTTGACCTTTGTAAAGTAGATGACTTTGCACGAACTCTTTTATATTGTGAAGTTCCAGGTTATTACGCTTGGAGGAAAAATGAATTCGTTAAGAGAAAAAAGGGAAAGGTTGTGACAGGTTTTCCAGATATAAAAAAAGATAATGTGTTGGATAGAATGTATACTGTCCATCCCGGAGATGTAGAATGCTACTATTTACGACTTCTCTTACATGAGATTTGTGGTCCGACGTCATTTAAAGCCATAAAAACTGTTGAAGGAATAGTGCTTCCAACTTTTCAGGTAGCTTGCAGAGCACTTGGATTATTGGAAGATGATACTCACTGGGGTCGTACTTCAGAGGAAGCTTCGATTTTTGAT
Organism: Nephila pilipes; assembly: GCA_019974015.1. Classification (NCBI taxonomy): domain Eukaryota; kingdom Metazoa; phylum Arthropoda; class Arachnida; order Araneae; family Nephilidae; genus Nephila; species Nephila pilipes. Next base: position 33,587 of record BMAW01100699.1, on the reverse strand, counting down.
TCTCCATATAAAATTAGAGAGTTATTTGCGATTATGATAGTTTTTTGTGTCAAGTAGGAGATACGATAAAGTTATGGGGAAAATACCGGGAAAGTTTGTCAGAAGATATTCGAAAGCAAATGGAGATAGAGAGTAGAAATATTGAACAGATCGTTCATATTATTTAAAACCAATGTCTTTTACTTCTAGAAGACATTGTTGCATAAATGTCAGGTAAGTCATTGTTACACTTTGGGCTCCCAGAGCCCATAAGAGAGCAAAGTATCGTTATTAACAACCGTCAGTATATGAGTGAATTGGCTTACGATGTATCTCTGTTGATCCAAGTAGACTCTGTAGGTGCTTCAAAATTTAATCATGATCAAAAGAAAGTTTATGACGATTTCTTGAACAGTGTTGATTCTAATTCCATACAGTTATTCTTTCTCGATGCTCCTGATGGAACTGGGAAAACATCCTTTATCAATCCTCTGCTTGCTAAAGTTGGGCGTAGAAAAAATATGGCTATCGCTGTAGCTTCGTCAGGGATTGTGGCAACGTTGATTGATGGAGGCAAGACGGCGCACTCAGCTTTCAAACTACCTCTCAAAACTACCTTTCAAACTAATTACCTAACAACTGAACAAATGAAGTATGAGTCTATAGATACAGTCATACAGGTAGAAAATACTATTCATTATCCTGTGGAGTTTCTGCACACAATCCACCAGGCATACTGCCTTATATTCTTTATCTAAAGATTGGTACGCCAATAATGATGAAGCGTAATTTAAATCCTCCTAAATTATATAACGGCACCAAACTCAAAGTGAAAACTCTAAGGAAAAACGTTATAGAAGTGACTATTTTTACAGGAAAGTATGAGGATGAAAATATATTGATTCCATCAGATTATGATTTTGAATTTAACCGTTTGCAATTTCCAGTTAGACTTTGCTTTGCGATGACTATCAATAAAGCACAAAGGCCGAGCTTAAAATTGACTGCTGTAGATTTACAAAGTGACTATTTTTCCCATGGTCAATTTTATGTGGTATGTTCAAGAGTTAGTTCACGCGAAAATCTAATCATCCATCAACCAATAATAATAAAAAAAAAAAAAAAACGAACGAAGAATGTTGTCTACAAAGAAGTTTTGGAAATGTAGGTATATTACTTCATATTTATCTTATATTTAACTATTTCTAAAATTACAATAAAATAAAATAATAATGAATGTAATAATTAAGATAAATATATTGATATAATAAAAAATAAAAATGTAGTTGTCATTCTCAAAAATTGCCATGCATAAAAAAATAAAGACAATAGAAGTGTAATACACACAAAAAAAAAATGATTCAATGTGTTTAAAAAATAAAAAAAAAATATTTAAAAAATGTATTTTTATTTTTATTCTGGCAATTTTTACATGGCTTAAGCGGGCGGGTATCAGCTAGTACAAAATATAATTCCACAGAAATAAATCTGTTTTTAAAAATTTTAAATACAAATTAATTTTGATTTAAATGATCATTTTTATATATTTATCTCAATAGCTGCTATAGTAGTTGCATATGCCTCTTCAGATGGCAATGCTGATTTTTTAAATGTTTTTTTCAGGCATTTTCTTTTCCAACTAAAATGCATAAAATTGGATCAACCTGGTATTGCAAAAAGTTAATTTGCTTTATGTTCTTAGAAATATTCAACATCCATGCACATTTCATAGAAAACTTTAAATGGCTTATTTTTTAAACTTTTTGTAAAATTTCTAACAAAGTGATAAAATGTTGCTATTTTTTTGAGCTTCAAATACTATTATTGGTTAATTTGATCAAGTCTTTTGCTCTTGGACCGTAGTGATTATATGCTATTCCTTTAAGTCCATTGATTTTTTTCAAAGCTTTGTTTTTCATTTGTTTCACTGTTGTGATATTTTGATTCTGCTTGGAAAAATATACTCCGTGATATTTAATGGAAGTTTGCCAAGTGAGAGGGAATCCTGCTAACATAATATTAGGAAACGATTTTATTCTTTTATTAGATAATTCTGCTATTGTACTTTTATCAGGACTTAGGGACAGTTTCCAATAATTGCACCATTGAGTTAATCTTTCTCAGGTATTTTGTAATTTTCTTCCGATTATATCCAGGGACTGATGAGAACAATAAATAAAGATATCGTCTACATAAATTGAGCATTCTACTTCTGTTTCTAAGGTTTCGAAGAGATCATTCCTATAAATAGTAAATAATACGGGGGAAAGGGCACTGCCCTGGGTGACTCTTTTTAGGACAGATTTTTTTCGATGTAAGACTACCCCTTCATCAAATCTGTAAAGATCGTAAAGTTATAAATTTGTGAATCTATAGAGCTATTTTGTCAGTAATTCCAATTTGAAGACATTTGTATAAAAGACCATCTATGTAAACTCCATCTATATTCCATAAACTCCATTTATAATCAATCTAATTCCCACAAAAAATTTTCTCGTTTGGCATCTGCGATAGTTTTATGAATCAGGTATGAGGCAGTTCTATTGTCTATAAATGATACAAATCTGTAATGATGAGGAAGAAGTTTCCGTTCTATTGTCAGAAAGTAAGATATGCTTTTAGTTAAAATTCTTTCAAATGTCTTAGAAAATACGGAAGTTAAAGCTATTGGTCTATAGGAAGAAATTTTAGTTCTGTCTTTGCACGGTTTCGGAATTGAGAGAATAATTACATGTTTCCATGACTGAGGTACAATGGAATTCTGAAATATATATAAATTCTGAAAATAGTTTAGAACAACAATTCACTGGCTATTATTCAAGTTTTTTTAGAAAAATTGTATTAACCTGATCTGCTCCTGGGGGTTAGTATTTTTAGCATATTTTATAGCTCTGTTTAATTCAGAAATATGGAGAGGTTTATTTAGAAGATCGTTTTCTTTTTTGAGAAAATCCAGGGGAAGTGGTTCGAGAGAACCGTTATTGGATGCAAAATAGTTTGTAAAAAGATTAGCTTGCTTTTGAGGCTGAGTTACATATTTGTTATGATACTGGAGGAGGTTAAACGTTAATTCTGCATTCTTGTTGGTTGCAAGTTTTTTAAGAAGACTATAAGAAATTTTGGGATTAGACATTTTATTACATATTTCATCCTAGTACTTTGCTTTCTCTTGTTTAATATGGAATCTCAGTTTGCTCGAATATTGTTTATATTTAATCCACAATTGAGGTGAAATGTTGTTTATGACCGTTTTGTGGAAATTTTTTTTGAGCTTGTTTAAATTATTGCAAGTGCTGTTTCACCATGGAGGGAATTATCTACCAGATATTAGAACTTCCTTAGTGTTATTTTGGATTATTTTTGAGACAGCATCAGTGAGGTTATCTATTTTGTTCTCTGGATTTTCTAATGGTGATAGTACTTGTTTCATTGTTAAGTGCCAGTCTGTTTTCTTAGAGATTCGTTTATTTTGACGTTGTAGAGACAGTTCCATGATTGTGGGATAGTGATCGCTATCGTAAGAGCATTCCGATACATAACTATTGATGATTCCGAATAAGTTTGCAAAGCTGAGGGTGAGAGTAGCTGAGTAATCAGAGTAGCTGCTCAGATATTACTTATGTGGGTAGGAGTAGTAGTGTTGAGAAGGATAAAATTAGAGCCAGTTAACCATTTTATAAAATCATTACTATGAGGCGAAATATAGTTCTAACCCCACACCGGAAGATGTAGATTAAGATCACCAAAAATCAAGATTGGATCTTCTAAAGATTCGAAGTAGGATTGTATGAATGAGATGTTAAGTCCTTGTGGAGTATATGCATTTATTTTATGAAAGGAACTATTATTAATATATATTTGAACAATTAGCATTTCTATGTCTGGCGTCTGTACTATTGAAGTAGGGATTTGGCGTGCAGAAATATTTGCTGGCACTGCTATTAGCAGTCCTCATCCTGGTCTGTCTTGTCTGAAAATTATTTTTCCTGGAAGGTGAAATTAGTCGCCAGGTTTCAAAAATATTTCCTGAAAGATCCCAACATCTGTCTTGATGAAGGAAGAGATATGGAATCAAATTGACTTTTTGTTTTAACTCTTCTACAATTCCATTGCAGAAAAAACATAATTGAATGAAAAAAGAAGACTAAATTTAAAATTCTGTCCTTCCCTAGAGGAAAAGAATTTTTTTTTTAAATCGTGGCAAATTTGTTCAAATATGAAAACAAATATAAAAAACGCTTATAAAAACAGATAATCCTATATCAGTCTAATTAGATGTATTCTTTATGGTATTAGATGCACAGAATATGGAGACACAAAAGCTTTGAAGCATTTTGCTGGTAGATTTTTTCCTACTAGAAGACGGAGAGGGGGGCGGGGGGGGGGGGGGGGGGGGGATGGTGGGGTGGGGGGGGGGGGGGGGGGGGGGGGGGGGGGGGGGGGGG